>CM053599.1:27745831-27783244 GCA_028646575.1 Pseudocheirus occidentalis | reverse complement strand
AGGAAGGAAGGAAGGAAGGAAGGAAGGAAGGAAGGAAGGAAGGAAGGAAGGAAGGAAGGAAGGAAGGAAGGGAGGGAGGGAGCAGCTGCCCTTAGAGAGCTTGCACTTAAACATATGATCGAGGTAAGGGTCCAAGAATTGAACTCCTCTACTACCCCAGATGTTAGTAAGTAACAGAACAGGAGCGCTGAAGAGATCTCAGTTGCCGTGGGGCAGGTAAGTGGTGAAGTAGACAGAGCTCTGGCCCTGGAGTCAGAAGACATGTGTTCCAATACAGCCTCAGACACTTACTATCTCTGTGACCCTGGGCAAGTCACTTAACCCTATTTCCTTCAGGTTCCTTATCTGTAAAGTGATCTGGAGAAAGCAATGGCAAACCATCCAGTATCTCTGCCAAGAAAACCCCAGATGGGGTCACAAGAGTCGGACACAACTGAAAACAACAATAAAACCATACATTCCCAGCAACAGGAGTAGAAGTGGGAGTTAACCCTAGGTCCTCCAACTTTATATCTAATGTTCTTTTCATCATTCTACATCCCTTCCCTTTAATTGGAATATAAGCTTCTTGAAGGTAGAAGCTGTTTCATGTGTCTTTGTTATCCCACCACCAAACACAATACCTGGAATATAGTATATTTTTTCCAAAGCTGATTGAATTACTTTCTATGGTTAATACCTGAAGGCACCTATTTAAATCTTGCCCTCAGTTATGTGTTCAGAATACCCAGTCAGAGATACACAGAAATGGCCCAGGCTTGTATGGAGGGACAATGTCCTTTTTTTAATCATAGTTTTCAACAACTGTCTTCCTTTTGCCCACTTAAGGAGGCAGTTTCTGAAAACTCCCTTCTCTCACAACTGAGGAACTTAACTAATTTGGAGCCTAAGTGGATTGGCTGACCACTCTGTGCCAGAGAAGCTCATCTGCTTCCCAGTGCTCTGCCATAAACTCCTCACCTTGCTCTAAAGCTGGGAGAAGAGACGTCTTTTGTGACAAGTGTAGGGAAAATGTAGCAAAGAGTTAAAAGTGAATCTCTTACCTCTTTGAACTGTTTTCTCAGTACTTGGTGTACACAGATACACTTTTGATGTGTTAACTAGAAAATCTGACTGCCAAAGAACAAAGCAGCTGTCACAGAGAGGAAGACACTGACGGAGAAACCACACGGCCCTTATTGAAGAACTGTCAAGCCCCATCCTACCAGCGCTCAGTTTGTCTGTAGTGTTTATCAAAGCCCTGGATCTGATGCAGGAAATTAAAAAATAATAATAATAATAAAAATCTAAGCACTGGACATTTATGAATGGAACTTGAAGTTAGATTTAAAATAACTACAAAAATGAATGTGGTTGGGTTTTTTTTAACAATTCAGACAAAATAACATACAAGATTTTTTAACATTTGCATATGCAGATCCATTCATATACATATGTTATTGAGTATGGATGGATACTTCTACCCATTCATACATGTGAATGCAGGGGGGAACATTTTCCCATCAACCAAATCCACTTAATAATCTCAATATTCCAAGTTATCTCTAAGTAATGCTAATGAAAACATTATATATGAAAATTAAATATTATGGTTATTTTTGAAATGAGTTGCAGTGAGAAGCCTCTGGAGAAATGGTTTTGAATTTCCAATTTGTTTAAAAATACTTAACATTTCCATCATTTCATAGACTGAAAGCTGGAATGGGCATCTAGTCTAATTCCCCCATTTTGCAGATTAGAAGACTGAGTCCAGAGGATTTAAGTCAACTATACAATTAACGTTTGTTAATTTATTCATTACCTTCTATGGTGGGAGGCTGTGCAGCATATTGGTTTGAGGACTGATGTCTAAGTGAGGAAATGTGGATTCAAGTCCTTTCTCTGGCACATCCTGACTTCTCAATGCCCTAGTCAGCACTCAAAGATGGTGAGTTGCAGAGTCTACTAACTGCATTAGTAGAGCTAATTCCTATACCAATGAAAGCATAGTTCTGGTCCAAAAATGTGCCAGGAACAGGGCCAGGTGTTAGACTTGCCCAAGGTCACACAGTTTCTTAATGGGAGATCAGAGATTTAAACCCAAGTCCAACCGAGAACTTTCCCCCACTACTTCATGTTCACTAATTATCTTTCCCTATTTCTTAGAAACAAAAATTTAAAAAAAAACTTTTCCAGTCCATTGTAGTCACATATAGATTATAAAATTATACTCTATGGCTCCTTGGGATAGGGCCTAACATAGATATTACACAGAATTTAGGAGCCTCAGAAACTTTAACTTCTCAAATACAGAAAACACTCTTCATGTAGGATGAGTAGCTTATTTATGAAATCCCACACTAGCAGAAGTTGTTCTTATTTTTCAGGAGGTACAGAGAAATCTCTGCAAGTTTCCTAAGAAGAGGCCCCAATAATCTCTATTAAAATAACCAGGCTGATTGGGATTGTTAACAAAGAAGCCTTCACACAGGGATGCTGGAGCATACTGTGCCCCCAATCCTCCCAAGTGCCTCCCGGGGAGTCCCACCGTGCCTGAGTATCTGAGGGAATCATTTTGCCTCCACCAGCTAGCAGATATAATGCACCTGTGTGTCTCCTGGGTCCCACATGCTATTTTCATAAATCCCTGTTCGAGCAGAACACTGGCAGTCAAAAGGACATGTAGTCCCTGAGGGCAACTTGTTGGAAGGATATTACATTATGTGCCTTACTTCTGAGGTTAGCAGGCATCCCTGAGCAATGGAGCAAATCCTCAGGCTACACTTGTTTCTACACAGGCAAAGTAAAGGGGAGAGCGGAGGAATCGTCCGGCAAACTCAATCAATACAGACAGCCAGTGGGCTTCATTCAGACCACTTTTCCCCTCCCTTGCAGGGTGATTTCCTTGGTTTCAACAGCATACTTGGCCTAACTGCTTATAGAAAAGTTCCCTAGAGAACATATTTTCTAGCAGCTAATTTTCCAAGAGTCATTAACTATGAAGCATTTGAGATTCTTCTTTTTCTAAACTGGGAGATGTTTAGACATATTCCATGTTCAATGTTCTATGGTTTATGTGTCATAAAAGGATATAGGGCTTTATCCTATTGGGCCAAGTAAGAGTCCTAGCCCCAACTCTGGAATATGACCAAATATAATAGAAGAATCACCTCCCCCTCACAACACACTCTGACCCTTGGTGGGATTTTATTGGCCAATAAGATTGGTACAAGGCCCCTTTCCCAACAGTGTCCATGAAGGAAGTGTTTCTTAGTCCTTTCTCACCAAACAGGTCAAAAGAACAATCAGGAAAGGGACACACCATCCAAGCCTCCTAAGAAAATTATTCAATTTCAGTTATAAACAAAGACCAAATACCATTCCTGACAGAGGTGTCATGTGCACCTTGACAAAGTTTTTAGGGTCTTCCCATTGTAATCAGCTCAAGGTAAAAAAGATCAAGGTTACCATTTAATTTCTCTTGGAAACATCCTAGACTTTCCACAAGACCGCATATTGAGAAGCACCAGATAAATAATACCAAATTTGAGCTTTTATTTTTTAAAGCTAGTTCTCATCCACTTTAAACTGTCATACCATTTTTTTAACCATTCAAATTTGGGAAGATCACATTGTTAACTACCAGGCAACTGGGGGAAAAAACCTTCGTACAACAATACCTGCTTAATTGAAGATTTCTCTTAACATTTTTTTATAGAATAATGTGGGTGTTATCCATATGAAAAAAAAATGCTTTTAATGAACCAGTTCAAAATCAGGGCAGGAAAAGAGCAAAGAGTTTCCTTTAGGTTCTGGTGACAGTTTACATAAAAAAGATGTTTTATTTTCTCTTAGCAGGGTGTACACCATCATTTTGTCTTATTATTCCTGACATTTAGTCCATCATATTAGCTTCTTTGTGGGAAACAAGAAAGCAATTAGGGGCCTCGCTCTTTATTCCATAGGAAAGGGAGATTCGACTTTCCCCGAAAACACTTAATGATATAGCAGACCTGGTCAAACAGAAAATGTAGAGGCTTTAAAATGCAATAAAGATACAGCTTTAATAATTTTCAATTATAGTTATCCTGCAATAATGTTAGTGAATCTCATCTAGAAAGTAAATTATTCACTGAAAAGGATATAGAAATCTGGGGGTTTGTGTGACTTTCCCATTTAAAGTTTCACTGAGATTTTCCCCGATAAGGCTCCTTTTTTCGATTACATATTTTATACTTTGTTTCTATCCTTTTCTTCTTTCAGGATGCTGTTTCTACTTTTTAATATACTTTTCTAACAAAACACTGTAGTTATGGAGTGGCCATTCAGATGGATCTATTCAGAGTAAGTATTCATTCACTTGCTGCCAGAAATACTGATAATATGATATTTTTGTATTTAGTTTTAAGAATACATTTTTTCATTTTAAGCAAATGAAACTTGGAGCTAAATAAGAAACCTGTCATTTGCTTTCAGGAGAAAGTTGGTAGGAAAAAAAATCATGCGTGTTTCTATTACACGAAGATTTCTTTTCTTTCGTGTAAATAAATAGATCGTTTATGGAATGTTTCAAAGAAGGGGATAGAGACTACAACAAAATATTTCAAACCCACATTAAAATGTGCTCAAATGAAAAGTGGAATATGAAATATGTGCTTTAAAAGAGGGTAGTATTGCTTTACCTATCAAACTTGAAAAAAAGCAATTAACCTAGACATTTTCTATATTCCTTTGGCTATAATTTCTAATACTTGTGCTCAGATAAAAACTGGATCTTTCATAATTCAGCTTTCTGTCCAACTTTCTGCTACCATGAATTCAACCACCTTTGTTAAACTCTTACTGTCATAAATTGAATATACCATTACAAGCTTGACTTGGGGATTAGATGGGTGTAAAACTTTTACCATGAAGTCCGGGAAATTCCTGGCACGGAATCTAGGAGCACGCTCCAAACTTTTTCATTATTTATATCTGGGACTTTCTCTTTTTTAGGACACCTGTGAATCAGAATCTGTTTTCTAATTTATCTAACTCAAGTTCCCACCAAACTAAAATAATGAATGACACACAAGTCATATGACATTGAAAAGTTCTGATCAGTTTCAGGAATTCTAGGGAGTGTTATGGTGGAGTTGCTCTCATCCAACCCAAACAATGAAAAATCCAAATTGTTGTTGTTGCTGCTGCTCAATCTATTATTTTTCAGTCATGTTCAACTCTTTATGACTCCATTTGGGCTTTTCTTGGCAAAGATACTGGAATGGTTTGCAATTTACTTCCCTAGCTCATTTTCTAGAAGAGGAACTGAGGCAAATAGGGTCAAGTGACTTGCCCAGGGTCACAGAGTTTGTCTTCCTGACTTCAGGGCAAGTGTTCTATGCCCTGGGTCACCTAGGTGCCCCCCACCTCCCAAAAAAATTATTCACATGTTACTTTCAAGGAATCTAGAATGTGGAGAGGTTAAGTAAAGCTAAGTAAAGAAAATATTTAGAGGGTAATAGTAAGGTCATACCCCATTGGAGAGTCTAGAAGCCTCTCAATGATATGTGGTCATTTAGGGAATGTACATTTTAACAAGAGTTTTTGTTTAGTAATGATATATGTGTATATTTTGGGGGGCAGGATTTAAAGGTAAAGCAAAATGTAATGTCTCTACATCTATGTCTTAGTCCCTTTTAACTGTTGTTGTTGTTCATCACTATAATTTGCCAACTGAAGAGTTTGAGATATTAAATCTCCTAGTATTTTAAGTGAATTAGGATATGAGTTTAAAAACTATCTAAGTAGCATTTGTCTAGCACCTACCATGTGCCAAGGACTGGGCTAAGCACTTTACATATCTCTCATGGGATGCTCCCAAACACCCTGGGAGGTAGGTGTTATATTCATCTTCATCTTACATTTGAGAAAACTGGGGCAAATTAAGGTTAAATGGCTTACCCAGGTCAAACAGCTAGTCTGAAGCTGCATGGGAACTCAGATTTCCTGATTGAAGACCTAGTGCCAGCCAGCTGTCAGTAGTCTAGAGGATCAGATTCTAAACTAGAAGTAACCCTAAAAGCCATGATTACTCTGTCTCTCTCTGTCTCTGTCTCTCTCTGTCTCTGTCTCTCTCTGTCTCTCTCTGTCTCTCTGTCTCTGTCTCTCTACCTCTCTCTGTCTCTCCCTCTCTCTCTCTGTCTCTCTGTCTCTCTCTGTGTCTCTCTCTGTCTCTCTCTGTCTCTCTGTCTCTCTCCGTCTCTCTCCGTCTCTCTCTGTCTCTCTGTCTCTCTGTCTCTCTCTCCCTCTCTCTCCGTCTCTCTCTGTCTCTGTCTCTCTGTCTCTGTCTCTCTGTCTCTCTCTCTCTCTCTCTCCTCTCTGTCTCCATCTGTCTCTCTCTGTCTCTGTTTCTGTCTCTTGTTTTACAAAGGAGAAAGAGAATCATAGAGGTTAAATGACTAGGGGAAAATAGTTTTTTTTTTGACAAAGGTCATGAGAATCTAAGTGAGACTGATTTCTTATCATCCAGATTCTTTTTGATAAGTGTAGAGCATCATTTGTTTTTGTACCAGACATACCAAAAGTTCCAGAGAAAGAAAAAGAAATTCTTCAGTCATCTATTGAAGCAATAATAACAATTCTGTTCTCTTGTATCTGGCAAAATTAGCCTTTTCATCTCAGATCTAAACCCAATAAAGGGATGTCCTACCTAGCCAGCCATCCTATAAAGGCATCTAGTCAACTGATCTGCAGCTTCCCTCCTCCCCACCTGGAAGAGCATCCTCTGATCTGGACCTCCAGAGGCTGTCTCCCCATTGTCCTCTTCTCTACCCCATCCCATTGCCTCATTTATCCACTCAGTTTTGCAACTCCTCCTTGGGGCTCAACCCTCTTGATTGATGAGTCAGTGAATGCAAACTCACAGCCCAATGGTTATCCAGTCTCAGACCATACTTCACATCCCATTCAGTCATTCACTTCAAGCATGCTGCCATCTACTCTTCCATTTGGATAGTGTCCCCTAATTTTACATGTCTTGATCTCTAAATCCTAATCATAAAAATTCTACTATGCAATCATTGCTTCTTGAAAGGGCATGATCATAGTCTTTTCGAGGGCTAAACTCACCTAAGTCAAAATTACTGTAGGTCAAAACACCTTTCCCTGGTCAACATGCCAATATAAGTTTTGTCTCATCCTATTAGATCATTAACATCAAAAACTATTCCAATTATGTCTTTGAATCCCTAGTGCCTAACACAGTGTCTGGCATATGATCAGCCCTTTTTAGAAGATCCATCATTCATTCATGTATTGATATGAGTGCCGTAAAAAATCCCAAATTACTATATGAATGTCTTTTATTTATTTTATCATGTATTTTACTTATATGTATTTTAGTTATTAAAATCAATATGAACCTAATAACCAACAATATAAAAATACAACAAAAAGTCATATGTAAAACTATAAACTTTTTAATGGGAAAAGGAAGAAACCAACTCCATATTAACAATATAGCCTTTTGAGTAAAGAGTTAAACTTGAAGTCAGCAAGATAGCCCTGGGTTCAAGCCTCACCTCTGACACATATGGGTTGTGGAACCATGAGCCAGCCATTTTCCAAGAAGAGAAAGATGGTATTTCCACTGTACTTACTTATCAACAAAGCTCACCTAGAAAGCTGAAATTAGTTCAGGGTGCCAAAGTGTAAGACATACATTAATGTATGTCTTACATACATCAACTAGAATGGTGAAGGGCCTTTAATCCATGACATGTAAGAATGGACTGGAAAAAAATCTTTCTAACACTCAGAGCTACACCAAAATGAATGAAAGATGTTGGCTCAAAAGACAATGGGTTCCCTTTTCTTGGAAGTTATCAAGCAGAGACTGAATCACTTGTTGATTATATTGTATCGCGAATGCCTTTGACATGTGTCTTGAACTAGATAGACAATGAAGCCCCTTTTCACTCTAAAATTTTGTGATTCCATGATTCTATGACCCTTGTAGTGCCCCAAGACAATATTCCAAGAACAAGTGCTGGTCTGACTTGGGCCAAAGAGTTGCTTCACCAAGAGTACCCTACACAAATGACATTGCAGGTCCAGACCCAATTCAATTAATGAATTAAAAACAATGATGTTTTGTTTGCTTCTGTATTCTCTTTTAATTGATTATCTTTCTGTATATCATATCCTGCTTTCGGACTACTATCATTTATATTGTCTTAATATGGTCATAATATAGTGTTTTTCCAAACCTGCTATTCATATGACTTTTTCATAATTCTTTGTATTTTTGTATATGTTGTATAGTACAATATTACATGGTTATGCCATTTTCCCAATCTTTAGATATTCATGTGGATTTCTTTCTTGGTTGTGGGAAAGTCTAATGGGCTTAGTATTATAAATAAAGTTGTTGTGAAATCTGTCATATTTCAGAGATGTACCTAGCATGGGAGAAACAGTGACCAACTTCATTTTGTCCAGTTGGGAGACTATCTCTTCTATTTCACAGTCAGTTCCCATAGTTCATTTTGTAATTCTCTGCTTGTCCATGTTATTACACTTTTCTACCAATGAGATGGCACTAGCAGTCAAATTGTCCCCTAAACCCAGGCATGTGCTGGAGCCAGTTCTTACCAGCTCATGAGAGTTGATTGTTAAATTTTTGTTGTGAGCATTTACAACTTGGAAATATACAAATTCTATTTTCTAGCTTAAGAAGAGAATTCTAATAATGTAGATTAATCTTAAATGTGTTTCTCACATACATATTTTATTCAGGGAGCAAGTTGTTAAATATTTATCAACACATTGCTGTCTGTACCCCCACTTTCCTCAACCATATTATTTTGCACAATACCATTCTCCTCCCCTCCCAATCCTCATCTATGACAAGTATAAGGATAAGAACTAGTCCTATGAATTTTTCCCATATATAGAGAACTCCCAAGATGAGGAGAGGCCCTCTCTCATTATGAATTGGCACCTTCTCCGGAATGTATGGTCTTAGGAAGTTGCTTACTGCACCAAAATGTTAAATGACTTGCCCAGGGTCATAATTCAGGATCTGAACTCACATCTCCTGGCTTTGGGGCCACTGTGTCAAACTGATTCTCTCTCATCAGAGCAGGAATAAGAATTCCTACTTCCAGCTTTGTTGTAATGTTATCATTTGATCAATGCAAACATCTGTGAGAAACTTCTGCATCATGATGGACTCATTAAAAGATTATAAACTTATTACCATTTTATAGATGAGGAATCTGGGACTTACTGAGTTTGAGGGTATGTCTATGGTTATTCAGCTAAAAGTGGCAAAAAAACAAGACTGAAACCCAGGTCTACTAATACCATATCTTTTCTTGTTGTTGTTGTTTTGGGTTTTTTTTGGAGGGCAGTTGGGGTTAAGTGACTTGCCCAACGTCACACGGCTAGTTTTTTGTGTGTGTTAAGTGTCTGAGGCCGCATTTGAACTCAGGTCCTCCTGACTCCAGGGCCGGTGCTCTATTCACTGCGCCACCTAGCCACCCGTACTAATACCATATCTAATGCTACATCCACTACCCTGCCCTAGTACATAATCTGAAGTTGGTAAAGGGCTCTACTTGAAAAGTATATCTCTTCAAAATACACTTTCTGCTTTGCTACCCATACTCTGTGTTTTGACTAACTGCAGGTGTTCCCCCAAAAGAATCCTTTCCAAATCCCCTCCATCTTGGTTATGTTTCCCCAAGTCTTTTCTTTTCCAACTCCATCCTTTGTTATTCAAATATGACCCACATATACTTCTTTTTTACCCTTCCTGGATTGTCCAGGATGGGAGTAGTAAGAGTGAAAATGGCAGGACTGAATAGGGGCCACAAATAGACATAAATTATGGGCTTCCTTGTTAGTAAAGCACCATCCCCTAGATCGTAAATAAAAGTCTCACCTGAAACACTGGGAAGTCAAAAGAATCTTTACAATACTCTGGGTGCACCACATGTTTATACATTTTTATTACCATCTGTTAGCATCTCCTCCCTCTTTGGAGGCCTCTTTGCATAAGGAATTTGTGGGTTTCTACTTTCCTTTCAATTCTGTTTTATATTCTACTTTAATGATAAAGAAGCTTAGCCAGAGAAATTGAATTACCAAACATTCACTGTGAGACACTGAAAGGGATCTCTCTCTAAGAATCCAGGATCTACATGACTTTTCCATTCCTCCTGAGAGCCCATTAAGGCAAGGCACACAGGGTAATGTGCTCATTGGAATGCTTCACAAAATGTGAAAGGGAGACAGGCGCTGCAAACTCTGGAGTCTGAAACTACTGTAGCAATGGCAAGTAGGCCAGCACTTACCAGGGCTGAAGGGAGGTTGGCTGGGTCCTATTGAATAGTTTCCTATAGGAAGGACAGATTGATAAGGCTGAATAGATATCCCTCTGGAAGCAGCAATGGGGAAAGCCCTAGATTTGGAGGGAAAGGATTTGAGTTCAAATCCTGGTTCTCCTCCTTGTTTCCTACAAAATCACCCCTCCATGCTCCTGAATTTTTTCATTCTGAAATGTTGAACTTAGATGGTCTTAAAAGTCCCTTTCTAACATGTATAAGGTTTCCAAAGCATTTTATCTGCTTTGCCTCATTTTATCTTTCCAATAGGCCTATGAAGTATATATTATGGCTTTAATTATTTGGGAGCTAAACAGTCAAAGAACGTGACCTCAAATCTCATCTTTGACACCTCCAAACTGTATGCCTTTCGGAAAGTCATTTAGTATCTCTGGGTCTCATCTTCCTTATTAGTAAAAGGAAATGATTTTTTTTATTATTCCATAAAGTAAAAATAAAATAAACAAATGTGAAAAAGAAGGCTTCTCATGTTGGCATCTAATGTGGAAAAAAAAAAAGAAATTAAACCAGTCAGTCAGGAAGCATTTATTAAACACTATGGGCTAGGCACTGGGGCGGGGTTGAAGGGGAGGTTACAAAGACAAAGAAGGGAAATGACTCCTGCCTTCAAGGAATGCACTTTCTAATCAAGGAGATACCATCCAAACACTCAAGTACATCCAAGATGTATAAAGTACAAATGGGAGGTGATCTCAGAGGGAAGGCATTAGCTGTGGCAGAGAGTGGAAGTTGGAAAGACCTCTTGGAAAAGGAGGTATTCGAGCTGATCCTTTAAAAAAGCTGTTTAAGCTGGGAGATAGAGATGAGGAGGGAGAGTATGGAGGCAGCCAGTAAAAATGACTCAAAATGGAGAGACAAAGGGTTGTGTGGGAGGAACAAAAAGAAAGACAATGCCAATGGATGATAGAGTCAATGGAGAGGAAGACGGTGATTAACTCTGAGGTCCCTTTCTCTTCTATATCTACGAACTTCTTTTTTAGATGATGAAATCGAGACATGATGAGACCACAACTTGTCCAGAGTCACACAAATGGGAAGTATCCGAGGTGAGATTTGAACCTGACTCCGAGTGTAGATGGTATCCATTAGATTATCGTGCCCCTTTCAGCTCCCAAACTACTATTCCACATGATCATGTTGTTCTCCTATAAAGAAAGCTTGAATCGACTTCCATGTGCCCAAGTGACCTTAGAAAACCCTAATGTAATAAGAAAATGTACTTGCCCAGCATAAAATAAAAACATAAGTGTCTGGTGATTGAGTGCTTGCAGGTTTGTCTTTATTTTTTACTGATAGTCAAATAAACTAAATTAAAGTAGCATACTTAGCAAATCATATAAATATGCAACAAACATTAATTGCCTACTATCTATACAGCAATGGTGTCAAACGCAAATAGAAATGGGACGCTAATCTATACATAAGGATGTCATAGGCTGCATATTAACTTCATTTTAAAATGTTAATGCTATCTTAGTTTTATTGTATATTTTTATTATTTTTGTTAAATTAATTCTATTTTAACTGGTTCAGGTTGCACTTTGGGGGGCGGCTAGGTGGTGCAGTGAGTAGAGCACCAACCTGAGTTCAAATCCGACCTCAGACACTTGACACACTAACTAGCCATGTGACTTTGGGCAAGTCACTTAACCCCAACTTCCCTCCAAAAAAAAAAAAAAGGTTGCACTTTGGAATGTCATGGGTCAAATGGACACTGTAAAACACTGTGCTGGCACTTGGAATTTAAAACGTTCCTGCCCTTAGGGAGCTTCCATTCTATTATTTGGGGGAAGGGGAAAAGAAGAAACATGAACTCAACACAGATAGCTTAAATATACAACATTACATGATAAGTGCACTGGAGAAAGTAATGAGATTTAATCATCCAAATTTCCAAATGCAAACTAATTTTCTTTTAGTTGCTGTTTATTGAACATAATTGTTTTTTAAATAACATGGTTGATGCTAGCAAGTTTGGATTTTATACATTAATATAAGTATAAAATCTCCTGTTTCAGAACTTGGCCTTTAAGAACTGTGAGCCCTAATCACAATATTGACAACCTAATAACATGGAAAAAATGGAGTCAAGGGAATGATGTACATGCCATAAATAAGACCCGTAAGTGGATGTTTTATGTGTTTTAAATGTCTATTTTATCATTAATTATTCTTTGGTAAAGACTCTATGATTAAAATAACACCACCATATGCTGTTCTGTGTGTCCGCTTTGTTCTAAAGAGGATATATATGTCCTTTCATATGCTACGTTCTCAGCCATCTGTGAAAACTAATCTTTTGGCCAACATGGATCAGCGGTTCTTCATTTCCATGTTATAAGGCGTTAAGAGTTGGAATCCTAGAGCCAGCCGTTTACAATTGCTATTATTTTTTTCATTTGTGGAGAGCACTCAGTGTTCCAATGTGCAGATATATTTGGTGTCTATTATGAGGAAAAGTTTGAGTTCTCTTATTAGGAGTGTTTTTGCTCTATAAATAGTATGAAAAGAGAAACCAGCTCTATGCTATAGTTACGTAAAGTTACTGTGTGCCCACTCTGTGGCTGTTCAAGCAGAGCCATTTGTCAATGGGTAACCTAGAGTTTATGCCTCTTTGGTGACTCTGCCAGCCCCAAATTTTGTGGGTGGAAAAAAAGAATGATCTGGTTTTATCCTCAGTCTAAAACTGCAACTGTCAGAGTACAAACCCTGGGCAAAAACCCCACCCCAAAGGAACTATCCCTGTTCCACACTACCACACTATGATGGATCATCTAATAATGTTGAGAATGAATCCCCAACCTCATTGCCAAATATTCAGAGGAAACAGGAATCTCAAAGCAGGCAAGAAATGTGTTGCCTTCCCAAGTCATGTAGAGACAGGAAGCTCTTTCATGACGTGGCACGGGGATAAGAAAGAGGAGAGGTATGGAATGAAGATAATTCTCCTGTTTCTCACAATGAAATCCAACATGTATAGGTGGAGTCCCTTTAACAATGAGGCAAAACCCTGTATTCTGAGGAGAAAAGGATTTTTAGCCCTTCTTCTTCTGTGGAGCTCTCCAAGGTACTCAGAGGTCTCTGCTTAGAACTCCCAGTGTCCGACTCTACCAAAGACCTCTGCGTATGCCTTGAATGGAAGTCTAAGGTACTGTTGACTTTTGCCATACTACCTGGAGCATTTTCCAAAGGAAAGGCATAATATAGAAGAATGTTCTATACAGAGGAAAGTATAGGAAAAGAGCTGAAAGAATAAGAAGTGCCCTAAAGACCACTATGTGGGATTAAATAACAAGAAAGGAAAAAGAAGGAACCAAGAGTAAAATAGCAGCAGGGTGGAAGATGGTCTCTCTTCTTGCCTGCTCTGGTTGTGACTAGTAACACCTATTTTCAAACTAGATGATAAGGTTATAGTCTTCTCTATACTTTCTCCTCCAAGTAGGGCATAAAGTGAAAGAAGCAGGAAGACTGAGAAACACCCTCTGCTTCAAAATCCCATTTGGTCAAGAAGTTAGACATCAAGTATCAGTAGAAGTGGTATGACTAGATTACCCACTACATAGACATCCACTCTAAATATTCCTTCTAGGAAAAGAGGAGTGCTTCTCAACCTATGAGTCACAACCCCATTAGGGGTTGAACAGGGTCACCTAAGACCATCGAAAAACACACATTTCTAATGGTCTTAGGAACCAAGACACTGCTCCTCTATCTGTCTCCAGGCAGTTCGGCCCACATGCAGATACGCCCACATATGAGTGTTAAAGGGTTTCAGCATTAGGAAGGTTAAGAACCACCGGAAAAGAGGTATTTGAGGGCACATGATATTGTGTCCAGGGTTGTCACATCTAAGAAAGGAAGGGTTGCTATGATCAGATGCCATAGTGCCCTAGAGCCTATTTGGTCTGAATCTTCCTTGCCTTTGGAAATCATTCTGTCCTTAACAATCATGAGCTTACCCATGTACCTGATAAGTGGCGCTTAGATCATAACTTAATGGAGAAGATCAGAACTTCATCTTTGAAGACACATTTTATTTCCTCTCAAGTCTAAAGTTGGAGCATAGCCCTAATTTGTGTGTCTGTGTGTGTGCAGTCTGAATGAGGATTCTCAAAAACATTGTCAAATAAGAGATGTTGGTAGATTTTTTTCATTTTTTATGTTTTAACCAAATTAGAAATGTTTAAATAGTTGAACACAACCATTGAAAATATCGATTTTTTTAAAAGACATATAGAAAGAATCAGACTAAAGGAAATAGGCATCTAGGCACATCTTGATGCATTTCTCACTAATTCTTAACTGTTATCAATCAGAAAAAGTATAATGAAACCATAGGGCAAAGAAAAAACATGATGGACGTAAAACTGCATTCCATTTTGAACACTGACTTTCATCACAGAAGTGTCATGAAAGCCATTATCAAGGGCGTATTTGACCACAAAAAGAGATCAGTTAGTCATATTAAAGATAAGAGAAAACAGACATATAAAGCACCCAAAAATGATATTCCAAGATGAGATAGAATAAAGACTTCCCATACGTTCATTATATCATATCTAGAAGGTTTTTCTTTCAAAGAAAACATGGATAGAAACCACGTATGATCAAGAGTTGGAGTTGACACAGAGAGAATTCTACTACAGAGGTACATTCTTGGAGAAAACATGTGAGTTCTTCACCCCATAGGCAGGGTAAGTCACTTAACCTCTAGGTCTACATCACTGCAGGAATCCACAGGTCTATTGAAATACCAATTAGTACCTAATTTAAGCTAAATTTTTATCCCAAGGCCTTAATAGAATGATTCTTTTTAACTTAGTCTGAATTCAGAATCTTGAGACCACAAAGCATACATATTGTATGTATATATATATACATATATATTAGACATATTATAAAACAAGATAGCAATTTGCACATTCTTGATTTTTAAAGACCCATACACAAGAAAAAGTGACAAGGAATGTACCTGAAAACAAGGTGATGGGCTAGAAAATTGAGTCAAAAATTTTAATAAATTTAATAAAAATAAATGTAAAGGCCTACACTTAGATTCAGAAAATTAATTTCATACAAGATCAGGGAGGCTAGACTAAAGAGTTGTTTTTTTTCTTTCTGAAAAATATCTAGGTGAGAGGTATGAGTAAAGAGTGACATAGACAGAAAAGAAGCTAATAGTATCTTAGACTACTTTGAGAAAACCATTAGAATCTAAGACAAGAGAAGTTGCCATCTCATTGTCCTCTGACCTGAGCAGACCAAATCTATGGTACTGTGTTCAGTTGTGGCTTCTGTCTTGTAGGAATGAGAACAATAAGCTACCACACAAAGTCTTTCACTACCCTACTCCCACAACAAGAATCATCTTTCTGTGTTTACTTAATAGCAATTTACTTAATTTCTATGCTTATATTGCACCCTCTCTGGATTACTGCCCCCCCAAAAAACACCTCACACTCATAGGTTGAGTTCCCAGGGGGTAACTGCCGCAAGTTTCAAGATACTCTATTGGTCTGCCCTTATAAAACAATAGCTCCCGAACTCATACCAGCATACTTGCCTTAAACAGTCGTCCAGTAGGAGTAATTAGCTCAGATAAAAGACATTTACTGAGATGTCCCCATAAGAAGATAGCAACAAATGTTTCCTTCATTAATCTTGAATGCACTCACCAACAGCCATACACAGTATCAGAAGAAAAAGTGAACACACATTTAGATTATTCTAATATGGGGCACATACTTGGGAAGACATGTGATCAAGGCAATTCACCCCTCTGGCATTACAGGATCATAATGTCCTTTTATATTTCATGCTGTCCTTGTTATAGCATTTCTTTGGAAAAGTTAGAGTGACTAACATGATGGTCCTTGAGATCATGACAGGTGAGCTTCAAATGTAGGAACTGGGGATACTTAGCCTACAGTAGACTTGATTTGGGGAAGGAGAGTCCTTATTTAAAAGATAGTCTTATAGAAAAGGAATTTTACTTTCTCTGCTCAGCCCTCTGCTCAACCCCTCAGAACCAACAGCAATGGGTGGAGGATGCAGAAAGACATATTTAGACTCCATGTGAGGAATTATTTCCTGAAGATTCATGTTATCTGAAAGGGGAATGGACTGCTGTGGGAAGGAGTACTTTCCCCTAATTGTTATCCTTCTTACAAAGTCTAGATAAAAATTCATCATTGCAGAAGAGACTCTCTGGGAGGTATGGTTTGGATAAGTTCTCTGAGATCCCTTCCAAATCAGATGTAATGGTCCTGTGTTGCTATCTCAGAGCTGTGACCAAAGGAGTTGTCTTTCCTGATTCCAAGAGTAGAGCTGCTATTGCTGCTACCATTAAGGGCAAGAGAGTTCTGTCATCCCCTTTCTCTTGTAGTAGGCCTGTGTTCCTATTATCCTGTGTTGGAAGGTGGAATTAATTTTGTCATAGAAATAGTATAATCAATGATACTTAAGTGCAGCTAAAGAATGCTAGAATGCTACTTCAGGAAGACTATGAAATAGACTTTTGACGGCTGGTCTGGGAAATATAACCATGATTGATAATGTTATTTCTATGGGAAAGTACATTCCAAAGACCAAACTGCCAATGTCCACCAAACTTTCAACATCAAATTCATATGGAGAAGACATTTCAATGGTACCTCCTCAAGGAAATACCCTCCTGATGACTGGAATTTTACTGCTCATGTTAATGTCAGAGAAATTTGCATCACATTAACCAAAATGGCTCTATCCTTTACCAAGAGGTAAAATTCTACGTGTGAGGCACACCAGTCAGAACTCAGTAGTGTTAAACTAAAATCCAGAGCAAAGGCCCAACTATGTGGTAGCTTATCATATGACCATGAGAACAAGTCATTTGTCTTCGAATCCTAGCTTTGCCTTTGGCTTTCTGTGTGATCTTGGACAAGTCAATAGCTCGATACCATTTTCCTTATTTGCACAATGAGGAAGTTGACTACTTCACTACTGTGTTCTCTTCCAGCTGGGAATCTATTATCCCAAAAACTCAATCAATCAATAAGCATTTATTAAGTACCTACTATGTTCCAGAGACTGGGCTATACATTTGTAATGCAAATACAGGTAATGAAATACTCACTATACACTCAAAGAAACCCTTACATTCTAACGATGTTCAAAAAGAAATTCACAAGTAATTATAAATCAAAAAAATATAAAAAGAATAAATACAAGGTAGTGAAATATGAGATAGTTTGAGAGGGAGGATGAGAGGAAGGGTACTGGTATTTGAAGGCTTAAGGTAGGGTTTCATGTAAAAGGTAGAGTTTGAGTTCAATCTGGACAATGGAAAGAAAGGGTGGGCTAGATAAGATAGGGAAAGATTGTTAAGGGCTTTAAAAGATAAATAGAAATAATATTTAAAGCTCCTGTTTAGCATGAAGTAAAATAGTTTTCTCTATGTATCAATTATGAAATATTGGAAATTCTAACAGAAATACCAGGGATTTATTTCAGTATTTGTTGTAATATTTAATATTATAATCGATATTTTCCTTAGGCCAAAACCTTACACGTGTGTGTGTGTGTGTGTGTGTGTGTGTGTGTGTGTGTACCCAAAGTTACCTGAAAAATGGCCTGGACGCTTAATACTCAGATAATATTGACCTCAGTCCTCTCCTGGTTTCCAAGGTGACTTAAGGTACATAGGGAAGCATAGTTAAACTCTTTAAGACTGGTGGAACTGGTAACAATACAAAACAAAAAGTATTTAACAAATGGCAGTCCCCCTCCCTTCTATTTTGATTTTAGCCACCAAATTCTAGCAATGGGAAGAGGGAAAAATACCAAGTGAATAGGCATACCTTCATCATCAGTCTCTGAAATGTCTTTCCTTATTAAACGGTCAGAATTTGCCAAGCATCAGCATTGCAGGATCTGAGTTAAGCCATAGTTTTTCAGGTTGGGCTCATGAAATCAAAATTGTCTGATTTGAGCCTTTGAGAGAAAGAGGAGCTTCTCTCTAACCTCTATGGAAAAGGCCCAGAAGACCCCTGAGAAGAGAAGCAATATGGCCTCCCATCCACGCTGACACCCTTAATTATGCCGTTTGAGCTTTTGATGTTCTGACACATAAATAGCTAAAAATTTGCTATTTCATTTTTGTGCACTCGCAAGTTGGAAATGTCATCAAGTTTCATCAAGATTGAAATGGGGTCCAATTTGCTAAAAATGCCTCATGCATAAGGAAGTTTTGTGTTCTCTTTCACATGGGAGTCAGCCCGCACAATGCATTATGCACTGAGGGCTGAAAGAATCTTGACACGCCGCTCAGATGGATTACTGAAATGGAGGGAGCATTCCAGCAATGGTGTTGTATGCACTTGCTGGGGTTGGGGGGGAGGGGGCAGGCGGATGGCAAACAAAGATCCACTTCCCAAAGAAAATGGTCCTCTGGACTTACTGAAGGAGTATTGAAGTAGAAACGACATGGACAGTTTCCCTCTGCTCATTATTTCTGATTCACAGATGGTCACTGCTTTAATGTGTCCCTGACACAAAGGAAGGGATGCTAACAGGGAAAAATAATTGCTATTTTATGTCCCTTTCACTTTTTAGCAGTGCAGAAGACTAACAACTTTTTACTTTAACAATGTGAAAGGAAAGTGAATTAGTGGAGGGGAGGGCTGGCTTCTTATAATTCCACCTTATCTTTCTAATTGGGATTATTTCTCCCTTGAATCTGTTGAATAAAAAGCCACTCTGAATGAGACTCGAGGTCTCTCAGCAAAGCCTTTAAAAATATTTGAGAGCCAACATTTCTTGGGCATGTATGCGCATGTGTGCACAGGCTCTTCATTCCCTTGCTCTACTTTTTGCTTCTGGGTTTTTTTTTCTTATCTTAGAGATGTTAGCATTTGTTATTTAATATTCATCTATAAAATGCTGAGAAGACTATGGATTTGCTGCTCTCATTTGGGCCTTCTAGGAAGTCATGTTAGAGAAAATAATGGCTTAAAATCTGTGCATTGATTTTGTCTTTAAAGACCAAAGTAGGAAGGGGGAAGGCAATATAAAAATATCTTCATCTGTAAAATAAGGAATCAGTGATCTCTGAGGTTCCTTCTATGTGTGTGTGTGTGTGTGTGTGTGTGTGTACACATATATGTGTATATGTATGTATGTACATATATATTTACATTCATATATTTCTAGTTTATTATAATTAATGAATGCAAGTTCTAATGCAAGCAGATTTTGAACCTTAAAGTTATTACTGTGACTTGGTAGAAAATGGTGCATTATCAAACTATTACTCTGGACACACATATCTTATTATTAAAGTGCTAGAATGTGAACATTTAGGGGCTAAGTGTGAGGAACATTAATATATATTCTGTATATGCATATATGGAGATATATATATATATATATATATATTTCTGTTCTAGCCTATAATAATTGCTAGTTCTATTATACAAAAAACAATCTAAATGAACAAGGGAAATATGAAGAAACCATGTGTCTGTCTTCACAGTGCCCGGCATATAATAGGCCCTTAATGAGAGCCTGTTGATTCCTAAAATGTCAGAAGTGGAAAGGTCATTAGAGATAGTCAAGCCTGATCATTTTTATCAATGAGGAAGTTGAAGGTTAGAAGGCAAAGTAACGTCTATAGGATTTGGAAGGCAATTGGCAGGTGTGCTGCATAGAAGGAGTAAGGAAGACCTGTGTTCACCTTTGACACATACAACTTAAATGGCTGGAGAGGACACATTTAACTTCTTAGCACCTCTAGACAACTGGTGGAAGCAATTTCCATACTGGAAAATCACAGTTCCATATTCTGAAAATATATCAATAATATTACGTGATTTTTTTCTAATAAGAAAAGAAAATTGCACAAACGTCTTGCTACAGAAAAAAAATTCCTTTTTATTCGGTTTCTAATTTAAAGAATGTAAAATCAAAACTAAAGCTATATTTTTGGCAGTCTATTACAAACTATAGTGAGGCTATACATGACTTCTTTAGCCAGACTACATCTCTGTCTACATCATAAACAGGTGAAAGGGAGACCGTCCACAAAGACTGACCCAGGGAAAACAAGGTCCACACTACCCAACACCCATCCCCCGACCCTTGATTTTTAAGTATTTGATTAAAATGATATTTTTTCACGGAAAAGCATAGCTATCAACAAGCTAGACATTCTTGTCTTTAGCGTTCTCCCTGTCTTTCTCTAGACAGGCAGTAGAAAAAGGCTCAGCACAATCTAGATGGAATCTACTTTTAGACGTTTATTCCCACTCTTTTTTTTTATCCAATCTAAGTTTTAACCAAATCATATTGTGTCATGCACTGTCCCTTCTCCTTTGTTCATTTCTTCTCACTTACCTGCAAGTATTTTTTTTACATTTCTCTACCTATTGAAATATTTGATCTATATCAACGCCCGACCTGTGAACTGCTACCCACTGCTGTCAGTCACTCAACAAGAATGTATTAAGCATTTTTTTAGGTGACAGACACTGGGTCGAATGATAAAGATACAAAGAAAGGCAAAAACAGGGCCCCTACCCTCAAGGAACTCACATTCTAATGAAAGCACTAAATACAAAAACTCATACATATACAAGGTATATACAGTGTCAATGAAAAAATTATCTTAGAAGGAAGACACTAGTAGTGAGAATTAGGGGAAAGGAAAGAGACAACAAGAGAAGTATCCCATAGAGAGTGGGATTTGAGGGAAACTAGGGAAAGCAGGATTCACACGGGCACACATGATACTGGAAGATGAAACTTTGACAAGATTACCAGAGATTTTGAAATCTTAGTCATGAAACTGAGCATCTTAAAGGTATCACAACTGCTACATATTCAAGGCAAGGACTTCCAAGGCAGAAGACAGATGCAGGAAGCTGATGGTGAAAAAGAAGGTTTTCTGAAAAAAAGGATATGGATTTCTGGATCAGAGTTTAAAGTATAGGAAGGATAGGTTCCTAGCCAGGGTTGGAGTACTCATCTAATGCATAGCTAGAAAGAGTGTTTGAGAAGATCAGTACTGATTCCAAGAATGAAATATGTGTCCCTCCTCTTTGAAGGAAGAAAAGCTGCACAACAAATGACAAATTATAAACACAGCGATAGAGAAGGCTTCGGTGTCAGGTGGTTTTGCTTTAATGGATCTTTTTTTGTTATGAAGGAGGGTGCTGTAAGAGACAAGTATATTGAGAAATGACTATTGTAAAAAAATATGAAATGCATCAAACTTTATCTATATACATATATACTATATAATACGCATATTTGTGTATGTATATTTAGATACTTACACGTATATATACACACACAAAAATTTGAACCCTTACAAATCTAATCAGGATGGCTTTGAAGTGAAAAATAGGAAGGTATAAGGAAATCACATACATAAACACACACAGTTAAACGGCACAAAGGATGGAGCATTAGCCCTGGAATCAGGAAAACTCATCTTCCTAAGTTCAAATCTGACCTCAGACACTTACCAGCTGTGTGACTCTGGGAAAAGCACTTAACTGCCTTTGTCTAATGAGCTAGAGAAGGAAATGGTAAACTAGTCCAGTATTTTTGTCAAGAAAATCCCAAATTGTGGGGGGCCACAAAGAGTTGGACACAGTTGAAATGACTGAACATCTTCACATATTCATTATACACACATATACACACATACACATATATGAAGATAACACTCGCATATCTACATGCACTTAGGTATATGTACATGGATATATAAATATATATTAATCCACCAAGCCTATTACCATAGAGAGTAGCTGCAGTGACAAAAGAATAACAGAAAAGATATGCAGTAATTTACAGAAGAAAAAGTTCTAGAAAGGAATCAGTAATAGAACCCATGACCCAGATGTCCATAAATGAAAGTACAAGGTATGATTCATAAAGGCAAGTCCTAATGCAAGCAGGCATTGAAACTTAAAAGCTGTTGCTGTGACTTCATAGAAAGTGATGCACCTACCAAACTGCGGCTCTGGGCAGACAGGTCTTATTATTACATTGCTACAATGTGAAAACTTGGGGGATAAGTTTAAGGAACATTAATATTTAGAAGATACATTCATGTGAGGAGATTCAGGAACTAGAAGGGGAAGTGTGGCACAGAAAACTTGATATTATCTCAGTGGAAGCAGAGACCAATGGGGCATTGTCTTGGGTATACAACAGATCACCTGGATTGATGAAGGAAATTAATAAAGTCATTATGAAGAAGACAACTTGCTTAGCATGGAAGCATGCTACAATATTGATAAATGCTGCTGGAGCATGCTCTTTCTGTCTCTCTGTCACTCTGTCTCTGTCTCTGTCTCTCTCTGTCTCTTTCTCTCTCTCTATGTCTCTTTGTCTCTCTCTCTCTCTCTCTCTCTCTCTCTCTCTGTCTCTCTCTCTCTCTCTCTCTCTCTCTCTCTCTCTCTCTTTCTCTCTCTCCAAAGTAAAAGAGCTATTAAATAAGTTCCAAACTTGACCTAAGGAAAACTTCATTCTTTATAAGTTGGAGAAACTAATGAGAACCATTCTGTTCTGGATCAGATTCTCAACAACAAGGAGGAATTTGTTTTGATGTCATGAGATAATATTTGTAAAGCACTTAGCACAGTTCCTGGCACACAGTAGGTACTTTTAGAATGTTTGCTTGTTCTTTTCTCGACTTTTTGCTGAGTTAGAAATTGTAGGAATATTACAGGCTATGATCTTTAATTTATGATAAAGAATGAGAATGCAGCTACTTATTTACCCCAATTTTTAGAGAGCAGATTTCAGTGGTTTAGAGAAAAAGAGGTTGAATCCTATGGCGTAACAATTGTATAAAAGTAACCCCTTTGGGGGTGGTAGATCCTCAAGCATGATATTCTGAAAACCCAAAGAGAAACAATTTTTTTGATAAGCAAAAGGGTTGAGCCACCTAAGTGACTAGTGTGGATGCAAAGGTTATGGATGAAAGAACTAGAGTTTTTTTTAAAGATATACAGAAAATGAAGAATGGGCAATAAACATAAGGTGAATAGAAAAGCATGACACAGTCTTGAAAGCAGTCAGAAGCACTAATGCAGAGAAATAAGTTTTGAAAACTGGAGAACAAAGCTAGGAACAGGCAAAAGAGAGTGTGTACCTGGGAAGAAGGCTTAATTAGCTATTTTGGAAGGAAAAACGGATTGAAGAAGAGGTAGAATGGTAATTATGGAATGCAGAATGTTGGTGTTCAGTGCTTAACTCTGCTGGTTTTCCTACCAAGGAAACTGATCTATCTTTTGGAAAGGGCAGAACAAAAATAGCTAATAGAAAGATAAAACAAAATATACATTGGAAAATAGAAAGAGCATTGCTGCTGAAAAAGTCAAATCACCTTCCACAGGTGAACTAGATAGCAGAATGCTTAAAGAACTGGCCGGTGTGATTTCTGAACCTTAGTGAATTTGAAGAATTGCAGAGGATAGGATAAAAGTCACAGGACTGGAAAAGGCAAATGTACTGATTTTAAAAAAGAAGGAAGGCAAATGGATTTCTGGACAATACAGGCTGGTAGACTTGACTTCGATTCCTTGTAAAGTTCTAGAAGAGTTTATTAAAGGGATGATTCGTGAACATTTAGAAAAGGCAGTGCTGATCACAAAGAATCAGTATGGCTTCATCAAGGATCCTTCATGCCAGACTAATCTCATTTCCATTTTGACAGGGTTACTAGACTGGTAGATAAGGAGAATGGTGTAGAGACAGTTTTGCTCGAATTTAGCAAAGCATTTCACAAAGTTTCTCAATCTATTCTTGTAGAAAAGATAGAGACATGAGATAGATAAGAGAGTAGTTAGGTGGATTTGCACCTGATTGCATGGCCTAACTCAGAGAATGGTCATGAATAGTTCAATGTCAACTTGGAAAGCAATCTCTAGGGAAATGTCCCCCATCTATGCTTGGCCTTGGGTTCTACGAAGAAAATTCACATTTTTCTCAACAACGCTAAACTTGGAAAGGTAGTGAACACACTATGACAGTCAAGGACAACATGGAATTTGTTTTGCCCTATCTAAAAGGGTCTTGACAAGCTAGAACACTGAGCTGAATCAAATGAAATTCAATTTAATATAGATAAAATTAAAATCTTATCTTTAAGGGGGAAAAAACAACTTTCCTTAAAAGAGATGGGGATAGTAAATATAGGTGGCAATGCTTACAGAAAAACTAGAGATTTTAGTGTACTCTAAACTCAATACAAGTCAACATTGTATTATGGAAGGTCAAAAAAGCTCACGCCTTATGCTCATTGAGAGACTGAGTTTGCCTTGTTCTCTGATTGTTGGTGGTATTGGTGTTGGTGTTTTTTCTTCATTCCAAAGAGGACCACTGACATCATGAGGGTGATGTCTTGGCTGTTCTGATCAGACCTCATCTAAAGTCCTATATTCAGTTTTGAATGCCATATTTAAGGAAGCAGTTAAGGTGGGGAGTATACAGAACAAAGCAGGGAAAACAGAATAGAGAAGTCCCTTGACACCATCCTGTTTGGGAATCCATTGAAAGAACTAGAAATATTTCAAATGGAGAAGGAAAAATTTTATTTTGGATGGAGGGGCATGAAAATTTTCTTCAGTTATTTGAAAGGCTGTCATGCAATAGGTAGACTTTTCAGAGACGCAAATTTAAGCTCGTCTGTTATAAGGGGGATTTTTTTTTATTTTAAAAACTTGCTGACAATCAGAATTATCCAAAAGTAGAATTGACTACCTCAAGAGGTTGTAAGTTCCCTATCAAGTTCTTCTTCCCAGAAGTCTTCAAGAAAAGGCTAGATGGAAATTTGTCAAGTAAGTTGTAGAGGAGATTCTCAGTTCAAGCATAGGAACATTTGATGGACAATAAATGGACCATTCAACAAACAGATCCTCCTTCCCAAATGGACCAATGGTTGATCTAGAAATAAAGAACACAGGAGGATGAGTCAGTGGTCTAGTCATTTGGACAAAGATCAAAACAGAAAGTGCAGTCTTCTAATGTTTGATTTGTCAAGGATCTTATTGGGAAAATCCAGAAAATAAAGGAATATGAATTAAATGTAATTAATGCAACTTTCCTAATCAATTTATATGTGTGTTTGTGTATATATGCAAATAAAGGATACGTTGCCTTTTTACATTACAAAATGGCATACTGTGCATACCCTTTGACCCAGCAATGCCATTACAGGAGAACCTATTTGTACCAAAATATTTATAGCAACTCTTTTATATGTTGGCAAAGAATTAGAAATGGAATTAATGCTAATCAGTTGGGGAGTGGCTGAACAAGTTGTGGCATATGATTGTGAAGGAGTATTGTTGTGCTATAAATGAGAAATGAGGAGCAAAATGGTGTCAGAGAAACCTGAGAAATCCTATAGGAAATAATGCAGAACAGAACCAGGAAAGAGTCATTTAGTATAAGGATTATCTCACTTTTGTATTTAAATCCCTAGTTCCTAGCACAGTGGGCACTTAGTAAAATCTTGCTTATTTTTTTATTTCAATAGTTGAGGGAAGTTCAGGTTTGAAAAATCCTCTATACACTGATGTAAATACACAATTGTTCATAATAATAATGCTCTAAGAATTTTTGGAGGCAGTGGTACAGATAATTTGCCTGCAATTCTGGTAGTAGAGCTGATTGCTCCTGGTGTGGAAATGATCTCCACCAATGCATTCCTCTGTAACTTGGAGTCTTAGAGGTCTGCTTGAGGCATTGAGATGTTATTTACCCATGATCCATAGCCATTAGTCAGAGGCCAGCCTTGAACCTATGTCTTCAAGACTGGCTCTCAAGCCACTATATCTTTCAGAACAATCTATCAGTATAAATCCCTAGGCCAAAATATTTGTCTTTCTCATCTATCTTCACATTTGTTATTTTAACATTCAAAGCTTTAGATATTCCTCTCTCTTATGTATCACACTGCATAGTAATTATCAAGTATCTATTTTTAAGAAGGCAAATTTCTGGGTTGTTGTTTTTGGGGGGGAGATGGTAATGTGTCATTAATATCCACTCTAATTAAATAACCTCATTTGCACATTACTACAAATACATCTTATGTATTTGTTTCTATCTAAGACTGAAGAACTTCTAAACCATAATAATCCAGATCAAAAATTCAGCTGCTTTTGAAAGTGAGAAAATAGTGATTTACATGTTACACTTTAAAAGCTTCATCAAAGCTGTAATAATTTTGTTGGCTAAACAATGCGATTCTTGAGATTAATAGGAATTTCTAAATATGAACAATATGTACCCTGAGGAGAATATTATCTAACAAACAGCTGATAAATTATGTTGGGCAAATAATCTACATATGAAAATATGGGTAATGGAGACAGGAAATTAAATATTGAAATGTGTAAATAATACACCATTTGATGTGTTGTTTCTCTCCTCCTCCCTCCCCCAACCCCAAATAAGGGTCAAATTCCAACTTCCAAATAATCAATAGCTTATACCAATTCTTCTCATCCATACAAGAGAGCAGCTTAGGCTGAAATAAATACTTGAAATCCCTCTTACTTTGGCCAGAAACTCACAATCTCTTTGACTTGATTTTTTAAAATAACTGCCCAGAGAAGGGATAAAAAAAAAATTTTTCTTGTAGCATATCTTTCCTTCTGTGAACATGACATAAATTACCTGGGAAACTGCTTCTCACATTGAGACTCTGGTAAAAACAGATGAGGCACAATTTCTCCTTAGAATCATGGACACAGAAAGACATGTCTGTAAGTGAGAGAGATAACAATATTTGCAAACTTGCCTGAGTCTTACTGACTGATCATAAGACTATTGATCTAGAACTGTAAGGAAGAGGCCCTTTAGTCCAAACTTTTCATTTTGCAAATGAGGAAACTGAGGCAAATGGACATTAAGTGATGTGGTCACTATCTTATAATCACAAAATCCTAGATTTAAGACTGGAAGAAACATTGAGAGCTATAGACTCCCTCCTTCTCATGTAGATGCCTTCCAGAAGCTTTGAAAGCTTTCACAGTGAGCCCAGCTTTAATAGCTGAAATGACCTGCAAACCCCAAGTCTTCCAAGAAGGACTGACCATGGGGCTGACAGTTCATTTGGGTTGTGATTTTGAATTTTATTCTGTGACTCGTATTTTATCCAATAGCAACAAGTGTGTAAAATTAGTCAGAACAGCATAGACCCTGAGCTGGAACACAAAGACAGCTCAATTCCAAGCTAAGTTTGAACACAGAGGCTCTCAGAAAAAGCCAATTTAACCTTTCTACCCCCTGCTCCCGATTTGCTAAGTGGCAGTAATAATACTAAGTCTGTGAGGATTATTCAATTCATTTCTTAAGCTTTGCAGATAAAACACATGCAACACAAGGGCTATTTTTTTAAAAAAAAAATAGGAAATGTTTTGTTTATTCAAATGTCCCATTAGCCATTCCTTAAAGCTTATTTTATCTCCCAATTCTCGTTGAGGAGATTAATATGGAGTCCTTTAAGCTATGATGAGTGCCCTTCATGGATTAGACATTTCAATCACTGATTCACAATGAATATTTGACCAGATAGATGTCACATAGGAGGGAGTCATACGTCTAATCCTGAAGAGGTTAATAATACAAACTGCATTTTGGAGTTTCAATTTACCATAGTTATTCCAAGGGCCTCACAATAATTCAGCTTCAGAATCCAAATCTCTGTCAATATTTACCCAAGCACCCTTGTTAAAGGAAATGTTAGTGCCCCAAAATAATTGAAATTTCATTGAAATGAAAATGAAAATGAAAAAAGAGGTAGGTGAATGGGAGGTGGCCAATTATGTGTCCTAAATCTATGGAGAAATGCCTGCTGTCCATAGCCAGAACAAGGAATCCACTTACTTGACACAAAAAGAGGGCGGTCAGAAGGGTACAATGGCAAAGGGGAGAGTCAAACTAAGAGTGGAATCTGCCAGAAAAGAAATTGATCTGTCTCCCAGACATCTCCACCTGGGCTCCCATTTGGACTGGAGGGAAAGCAGGCTCCTGAAAAGGAATGTCACAGAAAGGGGACCAGGATATTGGGAGCCCAGGACCAGACAAAACTCACGATTAGACCAGTGAAGGACAATGAGGCATGGTGAGAAGGAGTTCCAAACATTAGAATGTAAATTCCCTAGAGCAAAATCCCAGTAATCCCATCAGTTATGATGCGCTAATGCAACACTGAGACAGTGTTTTGAGATTTGGGGGGGAAAGTAGATATGGACTGAAATGGATTGCTCCCTTGAGCAGTCTTCTACCTGAATTATGGTATCCATTTACTAAGAAGCTGGCTAGCTCCTGGAAAGAAAGCTCACTGGTCTACACACAAATAGACTGTGATCTTCAACCCACCAGAAAAAAAAACCACAAAAATATCAATTGCTGCCCAATTCTGCCTTCCCTCCCTACTCCCATTTCTTTCTTTCAAGAACAGCATTAAAGCTATTTAAGAACAGTTAAAGTGTCCTACAGAGATTCTAACTCTAGATTTAGAGCCAGGAGCAGCTGGGTTCAAATACTAGCTAAATTATTTACTGATTTCTGGCAGAGCAAAACCAGTCTGGGCCTCAGTTTCCTTATCTATAAAATTAGATTGAACTCAGCATCATCTAAGGTGCATCTAAGTTCTCAGCCCTAAGCCCCTATGACCCTGCTCTTCTAAATATTCAAGTCACTGAGGATCTTCTTGAACAATAACTGTATTTATGGATTGATGAAAAAAATGTGTTAGTAGCTCAATAAGACTATTTTATAAGGAGGTCACTGTCCTAATAGCAACCCTGTGATCAGCCTACTAATTTACAATCTCAGCCACTAGGATCTTAATACATTCAGTTACAAGGTTGAGATAAAACCCTAAAGGAGCCCAAAGGCTACAATCTAGGACTTCAAACACCCATTTAAAGATCAAATTGCCTGGATTTGAGAAATCATATTTTAAAGATGAATTGGCCTGTATAATTTTGCTGCAGGCTTCATTTAGAATACTCTCTCGGAAACAGTTCTTGGTTTGTGTCTTATGTAGAAACGCCATCAGAGATCTATCCATTCCACCTTGCTACAGATGCATGGATTTTCACGATGCCAAATCGTTCCTCGTGGAGCTGACTAGTCATCCTTCTCTGAGGACCATACTTAAAATCCCACACCTGCATCCTGTCAGCAAGGACCATTGCAGAAGTATTGGTCCAAAAGTAGATCACTAAGCATACTTTGTAAATAAGAAATTGATTAAAAGAAGTCCTTTTCTTCCAGAAGATGATACTGGTGCCTGTCTGAAAGAGAACTGGTCATCATCAAGTGCTCTCCAAATACTGAGTTCAACCTCCTTCATTTATGGTAACCAGTTCTCAACCTGTGAGTCTCGACTCCTTTGGGGGTCGAATAACCCTTTCACAGTGGTGGCCTAAGACCGTCAGGAAACATGTATTTGTGATGGTCTTAGGAACCATAACATGGCTCCTCTATCCCTCTCCAGGCGGGTCCACCCACATGCAGATACACCCACATACAAGTGAGTATTAAAGGGTGGGGCATTTGGAAGGTTGAGAACCACTGCTTTCTGGAGTTCAGTCACTTTAGTGACATGATAAAAGCACGACCACCTGGGACAAAAGAAGATATAGAAGACAAAAAAAGTACAATTCCTGCAATAAAGGAACACAGCGAAGTTTAGGGGAGAGAACCCACGTATGCAACAACTGGAGAATACTTTTTATAATGGGAATGAAAAAGCTTCCCTACAGCGAGTACCCCTTTGGAAATGCCTATGATTAGTGCACTATTTGAGGCGCCTCGGGCAATCCAAGCAAAAGCCATTGGGGGTGAGCAGAATGAAGACAACTATAGGGTCACTTTCCAAATGATGATGTGACAAGACTGGCGTCTCCTCCTCTGTGGTCACCTTTCATTATTCTACAAATCTCTTCCCGCAAAGCTATTTATTTACAACATTATCCCTCCCATTAGATTGTAAATTCCTCTAGGATAATGCCTGGTCTTGCTTCTCTTTGTATCCCCAAGTGTTTAGAACATTACTTGGCAAATAGTAATGCTCAATAAATGTTTTATGATTGGTTGACCAAAAGTAATAAAAGAAGTAAATGAGATGAGAGGAAGCATCATTATATAACATGCTGAGACAATCTTAGAGTCAGGAAGATTCAGGGTCACATCTTGCTTCTGGCAGGTGATATGTGTGACCATGGCAAGTCACTTGACCAATCAGTGCCCCAATACAATTCCACAACTATAATTTGTAAATGACTTGTCTAGTGGAAGGAATTTCCACACTGTTTAAACTACAAATATAGATTTAAAAAGTCAAGAAAAAAATCAGTTGCGTGGGAGAGGGAAATAGTTATGACAACATCCCTCAGATAACTGTATCCAATCCAATAGCTTCCTATTTTAATCAATTATCTTGTTAGTGAGGTTCAAGCTCCTAGCTACTAGGTATCCCTAACATCTGTATTAAATTTGTATACCCTCCAAAACCCCATTGAAATTTGGAGGCATACAAATTTGACAAGTAATTTTTCAGTAGCTAGAAATATAGGCTGAGTGACCTTGGACAAGTCATTTATCATCTCTGAGACTCAGTTTCTTCATTTTTCAAATGAGGAGGGGGTGGACTAATTGATCATTCAGGTCCCTTCCAGCTTTGATGTGATGATCTGCAAATAAGAATAACCCTATCCTCTGCAAGTTCATTTATCTCCTCCCAAAGAGAAAGAATAAAGTCCCATTGCTTTCAAATGAACAAACATGACCAAGGGCTATAGGAGCTTGGAGATCTGGGGAAGATCAATGAGAGTCAGAGTAGTGAGGGAAGACTTAAAAGAAGAGGGGATATTTGAGGGGAGCCAAAAGATGGGAAGGGTTAGGAAAGGTAATACATAGAAGGGAGGGTATCCCAGAGAAAGAGAATGATTCCCACACAATCTGGATGGTGGACTAAGCATGTCACATTCACGGAACACTGAAGTGTTTTTAGACTTGTTACAAGGACACCAGGTTTTCTTTAAGAAACCCGTATTATTTTATTTATCCTAGTAATCATGTCAAGGTACTAGAGAGGTTTGGTTTGGTTTTTCTTTGCTTTATTTTCTAAACACTTGATCTAGTGGAGAGGGAGCTGGCTGTAGAGTCAGAAAGACTTGGGTTCATGTTCCACATTGGTTGACACACTTGGGTTCAAGGTCAAGAGACACACTGGCTGGCCGGTCCTGGACAAGTCTTTTAACTACTTGGTGCCTTCAGATGGTTCTCTAAGATTAAGTTACAGGGCAAGTTCTAATTTACATTGGCAGACAGATGAGAGACAAAGAAACACAACAAGATGAGAGAGTGATAATAGATGGACAGATGAGGGAGACAGAGACAGAAAGAGAGATGAAATAGTCCCATTATACCTCTCATACCTTATTTATCATCAGGCAAGCATTACTTCCCAGTTAGAGAAGCAAGGAGAAAGAAAAGCCAGGAGAGGTAGATGTAAACGCTCCCCACAGTAAAATGGAGGTGTCCAGCAAAGTCTTTGAATCTCCTTATCCTTAGCCCTGTCCTATTTCTACTAGCTGTGATGATCTCACCTTATCATGGAATTGCCTTTAAATTATGAAATTTGGGTGTTGAGAAAGTTACAAACCCCTCCTCCTTGATTTTTTTCCATAATCTCCTACAAAGTCACAGGAAGCCTCACCAGGTATCCCAGCATTTGGAATAATCCAAGTCCTTGGGGCAATTTTAGGTTTCCCCTTTTGTTGATAATATCATTCCTCCTGATAATCACAGTTGTGCTTCAAAATGAGGAAGCCTTGAGATTAGCCCTGATAAAGGTATTGGGGGTAGTTTCTTGTGATAAAGAGAAAGCTGGCATTTACAACGTGCAACAAGCTTGTCTATCTATAACAAACTCCGTCTATCTCTGGGTGCTGGTGACATAGCCAAATATTTGAGCTTTGCTCTCAGTTTATGATGTTGCCAGAATCTTCCTCCTGAATGACAGCCTCATTATGCAAGCTTGCTTATTAGTCTGTACATATGCCGGGGCTGTAATCTATTTCCAATATTTGAAGTAGAGGCTTTCAAGATGCTTTATCAACAAATTTGGAAGTTAGATGTTCAAGGTGACTGTATCATAGGTTAGATGAAATAAGTGAGCCGTGGGTAGTCAATTCTTAGTAGCGTGCCATCACAATTCCAAAGAGCTGTTTGCCTTTAAAAAATGACAGAAGATATTTTCTTCTTACAGATTAGGTGTGACATGGGGTGGCTGTGAGGTAGGTGTCCATGCAGCACCCATCCAATGGGCAGACCTTGTCAGTTCAGACCATTTGACTGCCGTAAATTCATTGTGGGCTTGTTTTAATTGAAAGCTACTTGACTAATTCTGTGAGGGAAAAGAGAAATATAAATGCATTAAGTGTGAGAGGCTGTGCTGACCTGTGCCTGAGGGCTTCACATATACAATCATTTAGGATCCTCATCTCCCAAGTGCCTTGAAATGTTTGAAAATTATGCAGACTGTGCTGGGTTGCAGCCTAATCAAAAATAGACTTGCACATTTTCCCCTCCTGGAGGTCACGTGTTAGGTCATTCAACACAACGTATGATACGCGTAGCCATCAAAAGTGTCAATTTACCCCATTTGTATGTGGTCCATGATGGATGGATGAGCAGAGATTAAATAAGACCCCTTTTCTTAGAGGCTAACATAAGATATAGTACCACTTACATGTCATGTCTAAGCATAATATTAACATATACATTGATACTGTATTTCTAGGGAAAAAAAAGATTTCTAATATTATGCTTCGGCATACAGAATTTATCTAAGTAAATAATTATTTTTGAACCTAAGATTTAGGCAGCTTTAGTATTCCACATTATGCTAATGTTTGACAATTACTAAGTGTGGGTATCAGCCAGTGGGGTTTTTTTTAAGTTTAATTTAAAGCAATTTGACATGGAAAGGTTATTACTTTAGTTGCCAATAAAAGCTGTACTTTTAACATAAGTGTACACCAGGCCCTAGGGGATGTAACTATTGTCTTTTCTGCAATTATGTTCTACATAAATGTTAAAAAAAACTTAGAAATATCAAAAGTACCAACTTAGATACAATATAAAAGTTGAATAGATAAAATGGAAAACCCAGTATTCTAGACACAACAAAGGTTGAGGTTTCCTCCTAGAGGTCATATGAGGAATGACACCAGCTGGCTCAGAACAAATTAATTCAAACTATATCTTAAAAACACACACTTAGCACCCAGAATATCGATTTTATGAACATTTTGTCTTGAGATGCAGTTGTTCAATTTCACCAGCTAAATGCCATTAGCAAAAGGAGCATTGCTCTGAACCAATGAACTCGTCTTCTGTAGTTGCTGTGCTATGAAAAAGAAAAAAAGAACATCTCTCAGATGGTGTTTGCCATGCTCCATTTTCAAATGTCCCTGAAAAAAGGCACTAATTGATAGGAATCAGGCTGTCTGTGGTCTTTAAGGTCTTTCTCTTCTCCTTGATCATTTAGGAAGTGTTGCCTCCAACAAAACAAAACACACACGCACAAAAACTCCAAAATTGGGAGTTACTCGATTTCTACAGGCCCACCTCACTTCACCTTCTTACCTTTATCTCTGGGATATACATAGTTAATGAATGGGGGAAATGAGAGGGAAAGAGATAGAATTTAATCAATAACTACTGTCAATTCTTCATTATTATGACTTAGCTCCCTTCCTATAATAGAAAATCACTCAAGAAAAGTAGGTATGGCTGGATTGACAAAGTAGAGGGCATTCACTCAGACCTCTGCTTAAAAGGATAGTTTAATCCATCAAAAGAAGAGCTCGTCCAAGCCCCCAAAGCAGTTATAAACATGGCAGATGCCATACTAGGGAGAGAAATGCTCTGCTTCTCTTTTCAAGGCCTAAAAGAAGTCCTCTTGTGTTAAAATGGACAAATATTCTTGGGCTCCTGCAAAAGGAGAAAAGCCTTCCTCAGTAAGAGCACAGCAGAAGCCAAAGGTAGAAAGGAACTCACTCAGAGCTTATGTGGTCTCAATAATACCTTCATCAACATCTTGAAAGTGGGAGCGGTGATCACGTGGCTATTTCCGGTAGGCCTCAAGCTAGGGAGCAGCCCTCAATCTTCTAACATAAGGAAGTTTTACCTTGCCTCAAATTTGCTTGTAAACTCTGTAACTCCCACCCTTTTGCTCATAGTTCTGCTTTTCGGTGCCAAGCACAACAAATTTAAGCCTTCTTCCACAACATATCCTTTCAAATACTTGAAGACTGCTACTAAATTATGCCTTCCTCCCTCCCTCCGTCACTCCCCCACCATCATTCCTTTTTTCCAAATACTTATCTCCAATTGTTTAATTGATGGTCTTTTGACATGGCACCCAGTTTTCTCACCATCCTGATTGCCTTGCTCTGATGCTCCCCATCTTGTTTTCCTCCCTAAACTGGGGCATCCAGAATATATCACAAGACTTCAGGTGTGCCTTACAAAAACAACACTCAACTAGAGCAAGACTATTGTCTCTGGAATCCTATAGTCCTAGACTCAATACCTTTTGAACAGGTCACCAATAAAATGACCTTCACTTGATGCTGTATCATACTGTTAACTTGCAAACCTATAAGAAGCACCTCATCATTTCTAGACAAAATTAGACATCCTCTTCCCTATCTTGTACTTGTGAAGTTAATTTACTTTTACCTAAGTTGATTCTACAGTTGAAATTTAGCCAGATTTTGTGGAACTCCACCTCCTAACTGCCTCTGCAGGCAATTGGAGAATGCTTTCCTTCTAAGGTACCAAATCTACCAAACACACAAGAAGATTTTTGCCACTGAAGTCTTTGGCACTGTCAAATTGCTTACCATCAAAAACAGATATGGTTTTATCGTTAGAAAAGATACAGAAAAGAAAATACATCACCAACTGCTTTGTCATAGTCCCTGAAGAACAGCTGGCCCATTGAGACTTATAGCTGGACCCATCCATGTGCACCCTTTCCACCATTAGAATGTAAGATTTTTGAGAAGGACTGCTCTTTGTTGGCATCCCAGCCCTTGGCACAGTACTTTACCCAAAGTAAACATTTAATGCTTTTCATTTGTTCATTTTTATTAAATTTCATCTTTTGGATTTAGCATAATTTTGAACTTTTTAAGATTCTGACTCTGCCATCTAGCCTGATAGCTATATCGCCCAGCTTTGTGTCACTTGCAGATGGGATGACTAGTCCATCAGTGTCTTTTCTTTCATTTTTGTTTCCTCCTTTACTGATCACTCATATCCATTGTCATCTTTATTTCCTCCTTAAAGATTTCCCCTCTGCCTCTTCAGATCCTTTTATCATCTTTATTCTCTCACAGAAATATTTCCTACATTCTTCCAAAGGACCCATGATTCCTCCTCACAGCTTGGAGAATATTTGATAACAAAGATAAATATGGTAAGAAACACAGGAAGAGCAGGTGCAGATCCTCGGTGCCCCTCTCTCTAATCTTTCAGTCCTGTCATTGAGTTGGTTCCAAACCTGTCTAGTCAATCAGTCAGCCAGTCAGTCAATAAACATTTATTAAGTGCCAGACAATGTACTAAGTGCAAATAAGTACAAAATTATAAAAAACAATGACAGTGCCCACGCTTAGGGACCTTACAATCTAAATGTATATCAGTTCTAGCATATATCTCTCCATCTTTCCATAAGGGTAGTATATCAAATGCTTTATTAAAATCTAAGTAGATTATATCTACTTAGTGTTCATCTGATCTACCAGTCTAGACAAAAAAGAAGAAATGTGGTTAAACTGGAGGGTCCTATTTTTGATGAAACCATCTTGCTTTTTCTAGATGATTGTGTCTCTTTCTAAATTCTCATAAACTATCTCTTTAAAATGCATTATTAAAGATTCAGTAGAGGCAGTTAGATGGCACAATGGGTCGAGTGCCAAGCCTGGAGTCAGGAAGACTCCTCTTCCTGAGTCAAAATCTGGCTCCAGACACTTACTAGCTGTGTGACCCTGGGCAAGTCACTTAACTCTATTTGCCTCAGTTTTCTCATCTGTAAAATGAGGTGGAGAAGGAGATGGCAAACCAGAACAGTTTCTTTGCCAAGAAAATCCCAAATGGGGTAATATAGAGTCAGACATGACTGGAAAAAAACTGAACAACAAAAATTAAACTTAGACGGTGCAAATACTCTCCCAAGACACATATACCTGGAAAGATTTATTGCTGTTAACTTTCAACGTCTTCCACAATTCATTCTTGGGTTTAGCACTCCTGCCATTATTTTTATAAGACCACATCACTCTTTTGTAGTGATCTTCAGTCACCTGAGATTACTTCCACATGGCTTCTTTTCTTCATCTGAGTTGATGGAACCACATTAGTGTCTTGAGGCAGCTCCCACATCCACACAAACAGTTCTTCCTCAGCATCATCAAAGTTATTTCTGTTTGTGTCTTCAGAATTTCATTCTTGAGAACTCTCCATCTGTCGTTGGCAAAATATAGTATCTTTTCTCTGAACCTTTTGAAATCTGCTCTCTTAAAATCCAGGGTCATGTCAGACTGTGCCCAAATTTCTTTTTCTTCTGTATCACAAACTCCAGTTTGTGGTAGAGGTGGTTCCTAGTCCCTAAGATTCTTGTTCCTATTTCCACAAGTGATTTTGCCCTGTTGGATGGTTAGGTTCAAAATAGCATGGCCAGTTCTCACCTCTTTAACCTTTGATTGATGAAATTTGCATTTTAATAATTAACAAATTATTATCAGCTACTTTGCTTGAAGGTAAGGGAGAGAAGAAGAGAGAGAGAAAGACAGACAGACAGAGGGAGAGAGGGAAAGAGAGAGGGAGAAGGAGAGAGACAGAGAGAGAGAGAGGGAGAGAGAGAGAAAGAGAAATACGGAGACACAGAGAGAGACAGAGAAAGGGAGAGAGAGGGAGAGAGAGAGAGAGAGAGAGAGAGAGAGAGAGAGAG
>CM053599.1:27676784-27745331 GCA_028646575.1 Pseudocheirus occidentalis | reverse complement strand
ATATTTTGTGATCCAAAACTACACCAACATATTCATAACCATCATGGGTGTTGTGAATATCTCATTATTGATACACCACACTGCTCTTCTTTGACAGCTTAGGCTACACATACAGGACCATTAGTTCCAGAAGTCCCCTTCCCAAAGTAGTTAATTGTTTCATAGGCCCACTTGAGGAGGTTAGTTCCAGATGAATATTAGCAATAGGATAAGAAATGGAGAAACATTCAGAGGAATCAGTGCCATGAGAACTCAAGCACAAACTCAGGCTGTTACCAGCTACTTTATTTGCATTTTACTTGTTCAACAAAAGTCATGGAAACCGAAGCTTGGTTGGAATGTATTCATGATTCAAATGACATTGGTTGGGGTAATAGCAGAGTCTTGGGATTTAGTGGCAAACTTCATTTTCACCCATCAAAACAGACTTCCAGTCACTTAATAAGCATTTATTAAGTACCTACTATGTGTCAAGAACTGTGCTAAGCACTGTGGACAGAAAGGAAGGTTAAAAAAATAGTCCCTTCTCTCAAGGAGTTCACTGTCTAATGGAAGAGACAATGACTACTTAGAAGAAGATGCAATCAGAAGAAGGAAAAGCACTAGCATTAAGGGAGAATCAAAAAAGCCTAGAAAATGTGATTGAACAAAGGAAAATATATTTTGATGGGGAGTAGAGGGATACCATTAGCACCTGGAATGCTGCCTAGCTGGGATAGTATAATGAAACCCTTGGGGAGCCCATCAAAGTTAAAAGAATGTGAGATTTGGAGTCAAAGGACCTTGGTTTGAATTTGCACTTTGTTGCTCACTACCTAAGAGACTTGCCTATTATTTAACCTCTCTGGACCTCAGTCTCTTTATCTCTAAAATTAAGGCATTAGAATAGACGACCTTACAGGTCCTTTCAGCGATAATCTATGAAGTCATGATTTTAAGTCAGGAAAAAGCATGAAAGTACTTGGCACCTTGCAATAGTAAGAAAAAATGTGTAAACACGGGGGGGTCATGTCAGAGAAGTTTTTTTTACATTTTTGTAATTTTTCCCAGGGTTGGTTGTGAGATTTTTCTTTAGTTTAAAGCAACATTTCTCAGACTTGAGTTCTACAATGGGTATAGTTCTGTGCAGTGTGAATAGATCTAGATTTCAAGCTGGAAGATACCATAGAAATCAGCCAGTCTAACATTCCATTTTACTGAGCCCCAGAGAGTTCAAGTGTTTTGCCCAGAGCCAGGCAGGTGTAGGTAGGAGAGCTAAGAGCTGAACCCAGATCCTTTGACTTCTCTGTCCTACAAGATGTTCCCTCCCAGGAACCATGAGAAAATGTCAATGCTAGGGTTTTTTTCTGCAAAAATATTAAATATGAAATGATTAATGTTCCAGAAATACCTTACATAATTATTTTTATATGAAAATAACCTTTGTTTCCTCTATTTTTCCCCAGCTCCTGTTTATTCTGAAAATATTCATGCTCTTAAGACCACCACTATCCCTTGCTGCCACTGCAGACCAGCGTTTAGTGATTTCCATCAATGCATTTCAAACCGCAGAATGTTCCACGGTCAAATTAGTTTGGGAAAAGTGGTCTACAGCATTCATCCATTCAACCATATGCTTTGAACCCCTTTTCTAATTACTTAAACACAAAAAGAGCCATTAAAATGTCAGCTCCTCCACAGGGGGCTGACACGCTGATGACCATGGCAATAACCCCTGGCTGAAGGGAACCACCTCCTGGGGAAAGAGGGACAGCATCCAAAGTGCCAGCCAGTGTAAGCCAAACACCAGGTCAGGTCAGAAAGAAGAGTTCCCCACAGAGGCCCAATCCAAGAAAAGGAGACAGGACCAGAAGCCAAGAGTCGGAGCGAGGCATCTCAAGCCAAGGAGGTCTGCATGGAGAGCAGGAAGCATGCTACTGGAATTATCAGTAAAATGACTGTTTATCTGACATCATCTACCCTTGGAAAAGCTCCACCCCTTATATTGCACCAATGAACCTTCCCCACCCAACCTTTGCTCTCCCACTAGCGTGCATGACAAGATGAGTATTCTCCTCACCTGCTTTATTACTGAAATTCACCCTCTCTATGTTCAATTGCTTCTACCAAGAGAGGAGAAAAGAAAACAATCACTTGAAATTTCATCAAAAGGTTCATAGGCCAGTCTCCCCCCTTCTAAGTAAAACCAGGTTGCATGATTTAAAGACTCTTAATGAAAGATTTTCTCAACTCTGCTAATTAGTGTCAATTGCAACAGCGATTTCTGTTTCAAATTAATTCCCATTTGTTACTTCACCCTTCCATGATTCTAGTGAGCTCTTCACCAGAGAGGCAAACACTAATAAATAATCCCTAACCTACATTGTTTGGACAAGTTTCTGATGACTTCATTAAGGTTGACAGGGACCAAATCAGGCACCAAGAAACAGAGAAATTTGTAAAAAAGTTCTGCTCTCGATGGTTCCATTGCAAGGAAAGGATGGTTGGATGAGATGGAGGGGATGAAAAGTAGCTCCAATACAAGGGAGGCAATTTTGTTACCACCACGTCAAATTCAATAAACAGTTTTGGAAAAAACTATAAAACACAAGTCCATAGTTTCAGGGGCACCCCTTTTTTGTTCTTTGAATATTTTGGTTGTTGGTCTTTTGTTCTTTGTTGATGATTGTTAATGTCATAACTTTTTTTTTCCTAAAGAAAGAAATCTCAAACCTTTGAAGACAGTAAACTTCTATCAGTCAAATCAACAATTTCCTATTTTGTAAAAAGCATAGTGTTAGCCCTGGGGATACAAAGACAAATAATTCCTGTAACAGTTCCTGCCTTCAAGAAGCTTACATTCTATTTGTATATTTAGTGATGATTCTTTTTATCCTAAGAATTGGGAAATATTTGTCTTTTTACTTAAAATAACTAGTGACAATATAGGAGATAGCTCAGTCAGTGGGACTGAAGGGGTTCGCTAATACTCAGAATTCCTCAACTTCACATATGAAAAGACCTAGGTTTGGGTTCTTCCTTAAATACTTGCTAGCTGTGTGACTCTGGACAAGTCACTTAACTAGTCATAGATTAAGTTTCTGGCCTCCAAAATGAAAATAATAACAGCATCTACCTTCACAAGGCTGATCTAATGCTTAAATCTGATAATGTATGTAAAATGTTGCAGTCACCTAGATGGCCTAGTAGATAGTATGTTCAACCTGGAGTTAGGAAGACTCATATTGAAGAGTTCAAATTAGGTCTTAGATACTTACTAACTGTGTGACTTTGGGCAAGTCACCAAACCCTGTTTGCTTCAGCTTCTTCAGTGGTGAACCACTTTGCAAAAAAAAAAAAAACAACCCCAAAAGAGGTCACAAAGAGTCAGACCAACCAAAATGACTCAACAACAGAAATGTCCAATGTTTGGCAAGTGTTAAAGAGCTGTGCAAATGACCCTGATGGCTCCAAGGAGAAAGTGAGGCTGGTGACTTTGCTCAGCCTCCCTCACTTAAATCCAGTTGCCATCAGCCTCCCTGATGTCAGGGTCCTCTTTGAGAACGAAGAACAAACGGCATTATTAAAATACTGGGTAGTGAACTGACTACGCAAAGCTTCCAGTCCTTACTGCTCAAGGGATCACACAGTGGGACAGGTCTCACCTATTTCTTTATACCTCCCCCCACCCCTGCTCCCACCCTCTCCAAGAATCACACACATCCCTTTTCCCATTTTGAATGGGTATCAAGATTGACAAGTCTTTTTAAAGAGAAAGAAAAATATTTCAATAAATGTAGGGAAGATGGAGTAATATTAAGAAATGTGAGCTGAAGACCACTGGTGAGGGAAGGAGGGGCATGGATCTAGTTATTTCAATGAATGAACTTAGATGAAAGAAGGATCTGAAAGCTTTGGTGAAGTACTGAACTGAAGGAAAGCTGGAAAACTCAAGGGGGGACAGGCAGCAGTCATTGCAAAGACAGGGAGCTAACATGTCAACGTTACGCCCAGGAGTAATGAGATCCTTTCATAGCTATTTATATCCTGGGCTACATGAGGCCTCCAAATGAAAAACAAATGGAAAAACTCAAAATCCTCACAAGCCAACTCTCCTGTATCCCTAAAGGGAAGAGATATTTTTATTCATTAGTAAGAGAAAATTGTGTTTACACACACACACACACACACACACACACACACTCCCTCATGTTGGAACCTGCCCCACTAAGGGGCTCAACTTCAAGTGAGAGTTCTCAAGACTGAGAAGATGCTGTTGACTGCCCAGTAGCAAACACGGGGGCATGTAGGAGCCAAATAAAAGCTCAGGTGAGAGACTGTCCTAGGAGGAAAGAAAGGCATTTTTGTTTAGAAAATTAGATCACAACAGTATCACAAAGATAATACTAACTGTGTGAGCCTGGACAAGACACATAATCATTACCTGCCTCAGTTTCCTCAACTGGAAAATAGTCATAACCTTCAAAGAGTGGAATGAAATAATTGCATGAAATATAGTAGGTGCTTAATGCATGCATGTTTTCTTGCTTTGCTTTATCCCAGACTCTTCCCTTTCTAATCCACCCTCTCCTCGGCTCTCAAATTGATATTCCAAAAACATAGATGTGATCACCTCACCTCAGGATCTTCCTTCTACCTTGAAGAAGAAAAACAACAATTTAAAGCCTGTCTTCATCTAAACTCTCACTTGCAAACAATAGTCCTTACTTAGCTTATTGAGTTGAATGATAGGCGGCTGCGAGGCAAAAGGTGAAGATTATTCTGAGGTATAAAATGCTGTGCAACACATTGGAATAACTTTCCAATGACATCAAAAGAGTTTCTGAAGTCAAAATTAGAATTGCAGATGTCTTCGAAGAACAAATTAAGGTCACATAAAGTATTTACTAAACATGACTTCAGTATTAAGTAGAGAAGTTGTATGTGTGTGCATTTTAGTTAAAGATATTTATTTTGAGAGTTGTTCATGAATACAAAACATTGAGCGAGTAAAGTGAGGTCATGTGCTTAGAAAGCTGGCTTACCTCTTGGGTTCTGAGGAACAGACAATGCTAGATAAATCCTAGCCCTCTGATTCAGCCTTCAGAGCAAATATGGATGTAGTTGGCACTACCCACACACTTTAGTTAGATTGACTGGTTAGATAGATTCACCCTAGTCCCATGGTACAAATCAGTCAAATCTGATGTCCTAATTAAGCTGGTAAGTGCTGACAAGGAGTGTGGTATAAAGGATGGGAAGTCAGGAGTTAGGGGTTCTAAGCCAGGCTTTCACGTTAACTGTGCCCTAGAACATGTTATTAAGCTCTCTGTAAGGGCCCAGTAGAATACTCCATTCTGGCCAGGGTCATGTACATAATGGAGTTAGATATGCAGCTTCAGGCTGAATTTGGAGCATGGGTCTTCCTCAATGGAATGGTCCCTATTGGAAGCCTGTGGAAGAATAGGGACACTCACACTATTCAAGATCTTGGCTTCTTCATAGCATTAATCACACTCACCAGCATAATTGGAAGACCCCCGAGAACACCAGATAAGTGCCAGTGTGCTGTTACCCTATTCCCACGTGTGCTCTCTCACTTCTTCTCCAATACACAGCAATTAGCAAGCAAGCTCCTTCTAGGCAGAATGTATATGATATGTTCTACTCTGGCCCTTTTCCAGTTTCCTGCTTGCCCTGGTCTTGAAATGACCAAGAGTAGCCAAAGTTAGCTCTGAGGCATGATTCCACTTGGACTCTTCTTCCTCTGTACCATACTGCTTTCTTTCTCCTTATACAAATCCCCTGGGCCCGGGTCCCATACTTGTAAAATAAGCAAGTTGTTTTAAATGATCTAATTAGAGCTGATAAAGAAATGACTTCTGAATCAGGAAGTCAAGTTCTAACTCTCCCTCTGAGTGACTTAACCTGATAAAGTCACTTGGAAATTCTCTAATATGACTAGGGAAGGACACACTAACCTGCATTGGTAAAGATAATTTATTTTTTAGGGGGGGTTACATCTTTAATTCCAAACTGTCTCCCTCCATCCCCACCTTTCAACAGAGAAGTCCACCCTTTGACATAGACATATATATATATATATATATATATAGAGAGAGAGAGAGAGAGAGAGAGAGAGAGAGAGAGAGAGAGATATTTATGTATGCATATAAAACCATACTATGATACTTCTATATCTCAGTTCTTCCTCTGGAGGTGGATAACATCTTCCTTCCCAGGTTCTTTGTAGTTGATGTAAATATGCTCAGAACAGCTTTGTCATTCACAGTTGGGTTTTGAATAATTTTGCTGATACTTGAACAGTGTTTTCTTGTTTCTGCTCACCTCGCTCTTCAGCTGGTAGTTCCCCAGAACAGTGAATTCACAGGGCCAATCTATCGCCCTATCCTATTTTGAAGATACTTTCCAGCTCAAATAGTCCATATCATGTGACATCACCATGCCAAATGTGATGTCACATGATATAACTGCCAATTGTGACTTCATATGAAAAGAGGGTTTCCTATCATTTCACCTTCATATGGTACAATATGCTACAAGAATGGAGGGCACACAGAAATATGTCTTAGAGAAAAAAACTAAATTGCCAGGTCATTGTTCTGTATATAGTAAAGGCCATCCTGCTTCTTCTAAATCCAAACATCAAAAACAGGACAAGGATGGCAGAGGGCCCCCAAAACCCTCAAAGTCAATGTCTCAAAATGCAGCCAGACCTCAACCACCTTTAAAGCATTCACAGAGAGGACTTTCTCCAAGCAAAGGAAAGGTCAAAACCCAGCGCAAACATAAAGAAACTGACTCAAAGCCAGATCAACCCACTTACAAGTATTCTCCTTCCCTGGACTTCCAAAGATCTTTCAGCTCACAGAGATCCCTAATTAAGCAATTGTCCCTCTAAAAAGTCTCCTCCAGGCCATCCCAAAAGGAGCTCTACCACATTTCCCAATCTCCACTAAACAATCTCTGCCATGCCTACCTACTCTTTGTTGTTACTGTGATCTGTTTGTCCTGGGGCATGCCCCATCCTGCCTCCCTGGTGAATTCAAACTACAACCTTCAAGACTGGATCTCTGAACTTGCAATCCATGGTCTTCCCTCCCCAATAACCTGGTAAGTGGCTTGACAGTACCACCTGCTGGCTAAACTTTACATAGCTGGCAAACCTCCCTAGACTCTAGACAGGGTCTGGCTCTATATAAAACAGCTCACTAGTCGAAAGCATAGAATTCGGCATAAGGTACATTTCTGCTGGATACCCTCCGAGGGGTTCTATTACTGGAAATACTCCAAAGTCTTTGTTACCCTATTCTCACCTATAGCAAGTTCCCCAGGTTCCAACATATTTTCACTTGGCAGGTACGGTATTAGTACAGTATTTACTTTGGCCATTATTTTTTCTAACAAAATTCTTTTCCAATTAATTGAGAGTGCCTTTTTGAAAACAGAACTACCCTTGTGTTTCCATATTGTCTCCCCCAGTTGACTGTGAGTTCCTTGAGAGCAGGGCCCATCTTTCGTCTCTCTTTGTATCCTAAGGTGCTTTGCCGCACAATTAGGCACCTTAGAAATGTTAGTTAACTCAATAGGATTTGGAACAGCTGTTCTCAACCTGTGGGTTATGTTCAATTTGTAACAATGTACGCCCTAAAAATGCATCTCCCTGTAGTCAATCTGGTGACAAGCCTCTGGTCTAGTCCTTAGAGTGATAGACATGCAGTCCATCCAACTCTACCCATTCCTAGAGCCCTTCTAACTTCCTAAGACCCACCTGAGCATCATTTTAGAGAACCTGGGTTACCTTCCCTCCATTCCCACTGAGAGCTTTCATGTAGAATCATTATCATTCCTTTACCTTTTCTGTGTTTTCCTCCATATAGGAAGGTCCCAGTGAGGAAATTTCCTCCATATCTAACAGATGAGCAGTTTATCTGTAATCTATAACCCTGGAGATTTTCCTGAACTATAGATGTCACAAGATCATGAACAGAGGATTATTAGGGGCCAAGGACACCATCTCAGGAGGAGACTGAGGTCCAAGTAAGCAAAGTAAACACAGGACAGAAGTGAAACAATGCCTCTCGACTTCAGAAGAATCAACTGTAGCATGTTAAGTAACAACATTCACAGGGTCACATAGGTATAATGTGCTGAAGTGCATTGGAGCTAGCGCAAGCCTTCTAGAGTCAATTGTTAAGTTTTCAATGGGATCGTTTACATCTCAGCAATCAGCAAATACTATCACTCAGCTCATGTTTTCTTGTTTTGATGATTGTCTACACTAAAGAAAATGATTTGGAAAATATTAATAATGTGGTTAAACCCAAAAAGGTGTCTTGAGTATTTTTTTTTCCTCAGAGATCCAGTTGTTAAAAACTTACCAGCACAGTGCTGGATATTTGATAGCTTGAACTTGGAACCAGATCTTCCACTCAACTTTTCCATGTTTTCTCTTGAATAATATAATCATCCAAATAATATAATACAATATATCCGAATAATATGTAACATAATATATCCAAAATACATTAATAAAATATATCCAAATGGAATATAATATAATCCAAATAATTCTCTTTTTATAGTTAGCAATTAATGAGGATTGATTTATTCATGGCTCAAGTATTGGAGTTTATTTAAAACATTTTCTAAATTCATCTTGGTACATGGTTCTATGTAACAGGGTATATATAATGGCACTTTGATTCCTAAGGAAAAGGGAGTTAGAGTTGTTTTCTTTTTTTTCTCTAAGGTGCTGACACTATATTACTACCTAGGGCCAATCTTAAAAATAGACTAAGAATGTAAGTTCCTGGAGGGCAGGAGTTATTTTTACATTTCTTCTAGAGTTGCCTTGTTTCAATTGACCACAAAACTATAAACCCCCAGTCTACCCACATAGGTAAGAATTGCAATAAAAATATTGTAGTAGCTAGAATCAGAGAGCTTGGGGTCAAATCTCAGTTCTGCAAATATATACCTCTTATATAATTTTGGACAAGTCCCCTCTGTTTCTTCCTCTGTGAAATGAGAACATTAGACTAAATAATCTCTGAGGTCCCTTCTGGTACCAAATCTATGAAACAGAAAAAAACCAACACTTGTCATACTTTCTCATGATTCAACCATTTTCCTTGACGTGAATTCCAGCTCTAAATTTTGGAAAGGTAAAAAACAGCTAATCTCTAAATCCCTTTGTGAAAAGTGTCCCCAGATAGGGCTGTTTTCTCTGAAGGTGCATGAGAATTAAGCAAATACTTTTTAGTGATATCTCTTCATGAACTCAGTCCAAGAAAGAAACAAAAAGCTCCCAAATGTTTTGCAGACGGTTTCTCCCACCAAAAATGTGTTCTTATCCTTGAAAACAAGTGCATAAGTGCTGTGGTGATGGGGGCCCCAGCTTCTCAGAAGCTCAGAGTTGGAAAGAAGCTTAGTTCAGCCTTCTCACTATGTGGCATTCTCATCTCACGCACTTCAGACCACAGGAGTTCATTGTCTTCTTGATCTTAGGGCCATAGATTTAAAGCTACAAGGGACCTCAGAGACCATCTGGTCCAGGGTTTCATCTTTTTCCACATGCACTGTCCCCCTCTGGCAGGTGTAATGTTAATGAAATAGGAAGATTTTTGCTGTCCATTAATAGGCTTATGTGACTACATGTGGCCCCTTTTCCCTTGGAACAGGAGCCATGTTCCCAGTTCTAAAGGTACACAGGTATTTCAATCACAGATGTCTTGCTGCTTTCACAGTTGGGATACATAGAGCTCATTGAGGGAGGAATTTGCCTAAGGAGGAGATTGTTGGGGGGAAGTTTATTTACAGAGAGGCTTGCTTGTAGGAAGTACCTTTTGGTACTAAGCTAATTAGGCACTGAGTCACTGGGTTGTGGTGCCTCCTGGCTCTGAGCCTATTACTTGAAAACTTTATATACTGAGAGGTTGGCATTTTGGTTTGGGGGTGTGGGGTTTGATTCTCCAGATGAGACTCTGAGTAGCCATTTGTTAAGAGCCCCCAACCACTCAGATGTTGGTGCTCTCTGGGCCTGGTGGTAGTTGTATTACTTTGTTCAGACATTTGGAGCCCTGTCTGTTGGATTATTTCTTGGATACTCACTTTTTTCTACTTATCTGTCTGTTAATTAAAGTAAGATCATTAACCCTTTTAAAACTGTCTTTCCTTAAGAAAAGCATATCACAGAACCTGTGCTAGCAGGCCATCCTGGGCTTGCTGAGGTGCTTGCTACTACAGCAGTCAGTCTGGTGAAGCCTAAGGAGCCCCTCCTCAGAATAGCTTGTAAATGCATAAAATAAAGGTACATAAACTTACAAAGAAATTCAATTATGTTGAAATACAATTATCAAAATACTAAAAAAACAAAAGACAAATTCCAAGTTAAGAACTCCTGACCCAATCTAGCCCTTCATCTCCCTTATCTATAAATTGAGGGATTTTGACTAATTGACTAGTTTTGACTTGAGGCCCTCTTAGCTCTGGATCTTTCCTTCTATGATACTGATGAATTTAAGTGACTATCCCAAAGCCATTCAAATTTGTGTCAGAGGTTAAATCTGAACCTAGAATCTCTTACCACCAGAAACAGAACTTTTTCTACTATACTAGCATCTTGATGTTCCTTTCTTGTCCTGTTGTGATTTTGCCATTTTTAAAAAAAATACTTTCTTGTCCTTACAATAGTAAGGGTAGAGTTTTAAAGAGGAATTTTGCTGCTAAAGACAAGTAATGGGTTGAGGAGACATCAGGGAGAGATTTAAGGGACAGAAGTTGGGAATAAACTAAAAGGGCCCTTTGCAGGGTATCAAACACAATAATTCACCTGGGGTTTGGGAGAGCCAAGGGGTTGCTCCCCTGTGAAGATAGCCTTCATATTCACTGTGCATTTTGTAGCTTTTAATCTCAGCAACCTGTCCCCTAGAGCAGCAGTCTCCAAAGGGAGGTCTATGGAATGATTCTAAAGGGGTTGTTGCATGAACCCAAGAGCTGTATGACAAAACAATCAGAGTGTGATAAGGTAATTTGAATCCCACCTACCATGGTCACATCCAATACAACCACAGCTCCAGTTCCCCCATGATCCCTAACATTCCTTCATTATCACCCTCCCCCATGTAACCTCCTTTCTCTTTCCTTTTTTCTCCACCCAATTGGCCCCTCAGGGCATTTATAGCCTTACCCACTACCTAGACACTCAAAGTAATCAAGTACCCATGGGAAAATTCCCATCCTTACCACTTGCCTCCATAGTACTGTAGGCCAGAACAGTGATCAGTGAGTAAAACTCTGCCTTCTACCACTTTTTGTTGTGAGTAGGGTAGAATGAGTCACCCTGTGGTAAACTTTTATATACTATGATTTATAAATAAGTAAATACACATACACATATGTTCGTGTCACACACTCAAAAATGGTCTTATTGATACATAGCAAAACATGTTTGTAAACCACCAGCCTAAAGGCTCTGGACCTTCATTAACACAGCTGATAGCCAACTCCCTTGAAGAGGGATGAGGAAGAGTAACAAGGGAAGGGTAGACCGTGGTAGTCATAGAACTTTCTTTTACATACTGAAAGTAAACTGGTCAAGAGGTTTGAGATACTCAAGCCAATCTCAACAGGGAGGCATCCAGAAACTTTTCATCCTCAAACAAGTGGAGTGCCGTGCTATCATTCTATGAACAGAGACATACTTAGTCCTTAACTTTTGCAAGGACTCCTATAAATTTCCCGCCTAGTCTTCCTGTCCCTACTCTCCTTCCTCTTTGATGAATCCTTTCCACAATTTCCAAATCAATCTTCTTAACAATTATCAGGTCTGATTATGACACTCTCTTGTTGAAACACTTTTATTGGCTTTCCATTACCTACAAGATAAAGCCAGAAAAGATGAAAGAGAGGGGAAGCCAGTACAAATTGCTGGTATCCATAAGTCCAGAAGGGAGCCTAGAGATTGACCATGTTAAGTAACAGGGGTAGCTAGTAGGTGGTGTGCCAGATAGAGGTGCTGGTCTGGAGTCAAGAAATCCTACCTCAGACACTTATTAGCTGTAAGAATCTTAAGTCAGTCAGTTTGCCTCAGTTTTCTCCACTATAAAATGGGAAGAATTAATAGCACCCAAACTCCCAGGATTGTTTGTGTGAGGATAAAATATGGTAATATTGATGAAGTGCTTACCAGAATGGCTGGCACATAACAGGTGTTCATACTTTTCTCTTTCCGTATTTTTTTCTTTCTCTGCACTATGAACATCCATTATTTTTTTAGCAGTCATTGTGAAATTAGAACATTTCGAAGAAAATAACAAAGAAATACAAATTCTGTTATTGGTTAATATAGAGAATAGTGAGGCAACTAGGTGTCACAGTGGCTAGAGCACCAGGCATGAAATTAGGAAGATGTCTTCTTGAGTTCAAATCTGGCTTCAGACACTTATTAGCAGTGTGACCCTAGGTAAGTCATTTAACCTTTTTATCTCAGTTTCCTCAACTGTAAAAATATGCTGGAAAAGGAAATGGCAAATGACTCCAGTATCTTTGCCAAGAAAACCCCAAATGGGGCCACAAAGAGTCAAAAAAATGACTAAAACAACTAAACAACAACAAAAATAAAGAATAGTCTCTGGTCAACCAAGGAACTACTAATTACATATTAAAGCAATATAAATATATTTTAATATAATTCTGAAAATCACATATATGTATATATGTGTGTATATATGTATATATATACATACACACATGCAATTCATTCAATTCATGCACAATTTTGAATAATGGTTTATGAACCAGATATTTCTTGGTTTTTCTGATTTGTTCATGTATACCAGAATGACATCTGAGTCACCTGTATTATGTACCTTCACAACTATTATGAGTTGATTGCTTTTAAAATGTAGCATTTTTTTAATAAAATGCCTGTTTAAGAATTTGGGGCACAATGCTCTTTCGTTGTGATGAAGTACACATAGATGTGTATATCACAAGTTGTTAAATGGTCTAGTATAAATTCTTACCAAAAAATGCAACTTACTTAAAAATAATTCTTTAACATTTTTCTTGTTTTTCAAATAAACAAGATCTCACCAAAAAAATTATAAAGTTTGACATTGGTGAAAAAAATCAATCACATTTTACAAGTAGTTAATTTTAAATATGTTGTAATCTCAGTTTCTTAGAAGTTGCAATATGCAAACGGTACATTTTAAGAATATTTACTGATATGTGAATTATGATCCTGTGATATATTATTTTAAATCGTTTGTGTTCTTTCTTATTTTTATAAGTTGTTTTAAAATAAATATTTTCTTTTTCTTTTCTATGTTCTATTCTTTATGGCAGAGACACCTATTAAAAGCCTTCCCATCCCTTAGAACAGACATCAGAAGCCACCTCTTACAGGAAGCTTTCTCTGACCCTTCACCAACTGAAGATGATTTCTCCCTCTTCAAATTCCTGATAATATTTTGTCTTGATTTCTGCTTTGCCCTTAAAACATCCTACCTTGTGTCCAACTTAGATGTCTTCTCTCATTTGATTGTAAGCTTCCTGAGAGTAGGGATTATATGATTTTGCCTTAGCATCTAGCCACGTTTGTTGATTGCCTGACTGATTGGTTGATAAGGAGGCACTTAAAAATATTAGTCAAATCTAGTATCTACTGAAAGGAGCTGTCACCTGGAAATTCAATGCTTTAAAAAAACATAATTTAAGACCTTAATCTTTCAGAGGGACATTAAGTTTAAATCCCACCTTTATTGTTTCCTAGGTGTGTGACTTTGGGCAGTTCCTTAACCACATAGGTCTCAGTTTTCTCATCTGTAAAATGGAAAGGTTGGGATTAATGTCTTCGCAATGTCCCTTTGGGGCTTTCCAGCTGTCATCCTACAAGCCCATGCATGACACTATCACAGACTGGACGCTGTTCCTTGCCACTGATTTTTCCTTTATTAGTATAAGTGATGCATGAAAAAGAAAGGTTTTATTACCTGACTTGAGAGGCATATGCATCTAACAACTATAATCATGAGGCACTTTACTGATGAGAAGTGTTATACAGAAACATTTGGGCAATAATTTACTTCCCAAGCCAATCCAAAACGCATTTACTAAGGGCTATCTATGGGCAGCACTATGCAAGAGGCTGGGTGTTATCAAGGTAAAAGGAAATAGCCCCTGTCCTCAAGAAACTTACATATGGAACAAGACAGGAATCAGAAGGGGAAAACTTTTTACTATTTTAATCATAATTTCTGCTTGAAAATCTCTTTCTAATTAATAGAGGAACGTGGACAACTATTATAAATGCTTCTAACCCATGGCTTTACTAATCCTTTTGACTCTCATTTTTTTCATCCAAAGATAATATATATATGTATGCATGCATGTATGTATGCATGTAGGCATGTATGTATGTGCACATGTATGTATGTATACTAAACCTTTTTCCAAAAGCATTTCATTCCCCTTAAGCTATCATTAAAAGTAACATAATTGCAAAATTCTTCCATGTGCAGATCAGAGGCTCATTTTCCCCAATAGTAAGTCCCCAGGAGCATTAATGAAATTAAGCTTCCTTCATGTGTCTGTCCCCCATTACCTTCAAGGATGGCTTGTAAGGTAGAAGAGTCCACAGAAAGTCTTGGCTGACTTCAGTCAGGCCTGATTTGTCACATTACTTCCTAACAACATATTTGTATTTTGCAAAAGGGGGAAAAAAGTATACTTTTTTTCTAGCCCCCTGAACAAATATATTTACATAACTGTGTCTAATGAGAAATTACATTTAACTTCTCAGAAATGACAATAACAGAAAACTTGAACTGCCAATTCCACTTCATTAGCCTGGTAGAAATGCATTCCCAATGTTAATAAAAATTCCAACATGCTGATAAATTAGGGCTTCTAAGGAGCATGTGACACCTTGGTTAACATATTCAACCTCAATTATATTTCTCTTCAACACCCTGTTATCTGGAACCTTTGCTGGCAATCAGAGGTGCTGTTTTTCAGCGGCCAATTTTCTAGATAATGTAGCTTATCAACACTGTGGGTAAACTTGCCAATGAAATCAGACGGCACTGAACCACACACACGCTAATTGCATCCTTTTTTATGCATATTTACAGACTGTCACTTCAAAGAAATCAGTGGCCCATTGAGGCACCCAGTTAGCTGGAAGAATTGCCTCTTGCAAATGAAAATTAGCAAACAAGCTCCTGATAAATATGAAATGAACAAAGTATTAAAAAAAATGCCCAGGTTTTGTTCTGAAACTTCCTCCTCATCCCGGTTGAGACTCCCAAAGAAAGGGAGTTGCCCCCCTGAGAAGTCTGGGCCTCAGAGTCACGTATTGTTTCCAAGGAAGGCAGAGTTCTGTTCTTTCTCATTGAACGAGGTGGAAACCTATGAGATACCTTCCCTTCTCCTCCCACACCCACCCCCACCCCAAATTTCTAGTCACATAAACAGGTTATTCTGTTCCCACCTTCCACTTGCTTGGGAGTTGGAACAGGCAAATGACATGTTAACGCTTCAGAAACAATTAACCCTGGCAACTTAATTAAGTTCCTCTGACTTTGAGGAAGTACACTTGAAAATAAGGTTTCAGAAGCTTGTCTCCCAGCTTTCCCAAGTATGGTAATGCTTGAATCTCTAAGGTCATAAGGGCAAAAATTGAGAGCGGCAGTTAAATACCTACAGAATCCAATCCTCTCTTTTTACAGGAGAGGAAACTGAGACCCACAAAGGGGAAATGACTTCTCTGAGATCATACAAAGAAGCATCAGAGTCAGAATTCATTCTCAGGTGCTCTGATTCCCAATCTAATACTCTTATCATAGGGTTATAAACTGAGAGCTGGAAAGGGCCTTTGAGGTCATGGAAGCCACAAATGTTAGTTTTTCTTATTCTTTAATTAATCTGTATTTTAACAAGTCAAGAAACAGCTTCTTCACCACCAGGAAGAACAGACAAAATCTTATAACATCAGACACGGGCAAACATCATACTAGAGGATAACACGTCTCTTTAGGGCACTGGTTCTCAATCTTCCCAATGCCGAGACTCTTTAATACAGTTCCTCATGTTGTGGTGACCCCCAACCATAAAATTATTTTCATTGCTACTTCATAACTGTAATTTTGCTGCCGTTATGAATCAATGTAAATATCTGATATGCAGGATGTATTTTCATTGTTACAAACAGAACATAACCCACAGGTTGAGAACTACTGCTTTAGGGTATATGGAGTATTCAGGGAGGTCTAGCACCTCTGGTATGAGGGCAACAGAGCTTTGCAGGGCTGCTCATCTACTTTGGGTGTCCTCCTGATTCACCCATCTCTGTCCTGTGGCTCCAAGAAGCTGTAGCACACGTGGTGGCCACATGCCAGTAAACTGTCTCAGTAGACAGGCCTCAAACCCATTGGTGAGTGAGGGGGATGTCTACCCCTGCATGTAGAAATGTCCCCTTGGTGCAATGGGTGGATAAGAACAATTTGTTCCAATGGCCATGAAGGTGGCTGAAGCAGGTGCTGTGCCATACTTAGAGCTTGATCAGACATCAAAGACTCCAAGGTCATCCACTGTATCCTAGGCCACCACCAGTAGTGTTGACTTTTGCCCTGCCACTGGACTCTGGAAAAGAGAATGAGGCTGATGGCTTTGTGAAACTGTGCTTCACTTAAAGCCAATTCACTCACAAGTCAGCATCACCCATGATGCCATTGGTCCTCTTCCAAAATGAAGGACTAACAAGATCATCACGGGTCCTCTGTACTCATAGATGTCACTGTTACTGTACAAATTGTTCTCCTGATTCTATTCATTTGCTTTCATTATAATGTTTGTATCTTCAAAATTGTTTGTTTTTAAATTGTAATGTTAATGGTCAAAATTGTCTGACCACTTCTTTTACTCTGCATGAGTCCAGACGAGCTTTTCCATCTCTTCTTGAAAATATCTTTTTTTTCTCATTTCCTACAGTACAATAAGACTTTATCACCTTCATATACCACAATTTGTTTAGCTGTTCTCCAGCTGATGGATGGCCCCATAGTTTCCGGCTTTCTGCCACCATTTTTCTGAACCACTGTGCATAAAGGATCTTTTCTTCTTTCTTTGATCATTTTTGGGGTACAGCAGTGAAAAGACACACACTGTTTAAGAACTCTTTGTATACAGTTCAAGAAAGGTTGTAGCCAAGCTCCCCAAAGTAAATCAATGTGAACATGGGCCCTAGTTTCCAAAACCATATTGTAAAGAGAACATTTAACCCTGAGCAGGCTCTGCCCTACACTGATATTTCTCTATAGGACAAGGGCTTAAGGCTTGCAGTAGAAAGTAAAGTTATTCCACCTATTGAGATCTTGTAAATTGTTATCTTCAAGCTAATCCATCTCCATCTCAAATAAACAGTTTCTTTGGAAGATAAAAGAGCCACCATCTGACATTTAAATATCATAAGCTCGTGGATTTGGAAGTGCAAGGAACCTTAGGGGTCATGAAGCCCAATCCTATTTTAATAATGATAATAATAACATCTAACAATTATAGAACTGTTACTACATACCAGGCACTGTGTTAAGTGCTTTACAAGGATTATTTCGTATATATATATTATTATCTCATTTGATCCTCACAGCAATTCTGCTTTTATTATCCCCATTTTAGAGATAAGAAAACTGAAGAAAACAGAAGTTAAGTGACTTGCCCAGGGTCATACAGCTGATAAGTATCTGAGGCCAGTATCAAGACGTCCTGAAGCCTGGTCCAGAGCTCTATCCACTGTACCACCTAGGAGCTAGTATTATCCCCATTTCACAGATGAAGATACAGGGTAAGTGGTTTGTCCAGGGTTACAAAGGTGAATGAGGCCAGATGTGAAACCGTATCTACCTAGCTCCCAACCCAGTGTTCTAGCCACTGTCCCACATTGCCTCTCTCAGATGAAAGTGTTTCAGTGCTTGTGCCTGACAGAAAGACAAAAGCAGGTAACATCAGTCCTTTAAGAACACATCCTGATGGTCGAATTTTGTCATTTCTGAAAACCGCTTTAAGCATCTGTCCTGCTGCTAACAAGTGACATGATTCAGCTCGAGGCAAGGACCACTGATCAGTTGCATCCTTTGTGCTTCGCCTCAGAAAGCTGCCCACAGCACTGAAAGGTTAACTCACGTGTTTAAGGCCAAATAATTTGATCCCGTATGTGTGAGGTGCTGGACCTGAACCCAGATCTTCCTGACTCTGAGGGCCAGAGCTCTGTCACAGAAAACTCTCTAAGGGAGACTTTGACTGACACAACAATGGCTACCTGAAGTGGTTGGGATGCCCAACACTGATGAAACCACAGGTCAAGACAGCACCAGGTCCTCTTATTCCATTTCCAATTACCTTTCTACTATGGCACGTTTCTTTTCCATTCCCTAGAGGCACTGAATAGAGTGCTGGGTCTAAGTTCAAATCCAGCCTCTGAAACTTACTAGCAGTGAGACCTTGAACAAGTCATTTAACTAGGGCCTCTCTTTCCTCAACTGTAAAATGGGAGTGATAACAGTACCTACCTCTCAAGGTTACTGTGAAGGTAAAATGAGATAAAGCCCTTCGCACAGTAGCTAGCGCATAGGAGAATGCATATAAATGTTTCTTCTCTTCCCCTCCCCTCTTCTCTTCCCCTCCCCTCTTCTCTCAGTACTGAAAATGATTATTTCTCTGTAGTATCTACTTTGAAGCATTTGAGCCATTTTAAAAATATATAAAATATATATTATAAAAATAGCAGAGATACTGCAATTCAGACTTCCTCTAATCAGACCTCAGTGAAGCCAATGATTAGGTACTTTTGATTATTATTTGTTCAAATGTTAAAATGCCAGATAGATTTTTTAAATGTATTCTTAAAGAACCAAATCCTACAGATTGGTTAAAGAGATCTGGATTTCTAACATACAAAGTAATCAATCTAAATAAAAAACTTCACTAAGATGAAATTGTTCATTGAACTAGTGCTCTCCTCCAGTTTGTTTGAGGGAATGACATTCTGGAATACTTTCCCTCAAACAATTTGTTTTAAGACAACATTTGGTTTGGGTACACAGATGATTACAAATCAATTTGGGAAATTTAAAAAAAGGATCCATGGGCCAATTAAACTATAAATACTTCCAAATTACTTGTGCCCATCAGGGCGATGCAGTGACAAAATTCAACAAAGAATCATTATTCGGATTCTGGTCATAGTCAAATCCCAGTTATACCTTATTTGGGTTGGAACGGGTGACAATCAACCCAGCTCCGTGTCACGGCTGCAGCAAAAATGGAAGAATTTTTTATTTCACAAGCATTAAAACATCCCTTGTAATGTATGGTATCATTGGAAAATTTATTTTTTTAAATAGCAAAGGCATCAACATCAATATTGATATAAAGAGTGGGAAAACATCTCTATTTTAGGAGATACACTACACCTACATGCCGACTGTTCATTTCTTACAGGAGGAAAACAGTACATTTCCTCGGCATTCATGGATTGATTTCAGATGAATCATTAAGGTGAAAAGAATGGAAAAGAGTAAATATAAATGAAAAGCTATGATGATTTCGACTTTGCATGATCTATCTTTCTGACAAGTCACTCTGAAACCATCAATCTCTTTCTTTGAAACAAACAAACAAAAAACCCACCGTGCCTGTCATGTCTTGAGTAAAAGTCTAATTTTATGAGTCGATGTCAGTTTTATGCTCTCAGTCACGATGCTGTATTATTGGTATTGATAAAGATTAATGTGGTCACAGTTTAAAAAGAGAATGAGGAAGGCGGTAATGAAAATTGAAACAGTCTATGCATGCGCCTGCCCATCTGGGCAAAAGAAGAAACTGTCAAATTCAGTCAGCCATTCAGTTATGGTGAAAAAAATAATGAAGTGGTTGTTTTCCAAATAAACAGTTGAACTGAATTTAATCTCCTTCCATTCCCTTCCTGAAACAATGATGTGTGCTCCGCAGCCTACGTGTATAATAAAACATGTCTATATCTGAGCGTTCTAGACAAGACAACGAGCATTTATTAAGAACTTAAGACGTGTTAGACATGATGCTAGATCGGTAACTAAGTACCACATTCATACCATTTATTTAAAGGAAGGAAGGAAACCTTTCCATTTAAATTTTAAAAAAGGATCCACAGGCCAATTAAAGCACCTGCTGGGCACCAAGAATTTTACCAATATTGTAATATATGATCCTCACAACAACTCTGGGAGGTGGCTTCATCCCCATATTACAGTGGAGGGAAATGAAGCAGACAGAGAATAGATTTGCTCAGGGTCACCTACCTAGTAAATATCTAAAATCATATTTGAATTCAAGAATTCCTTACTCCAGCTTTCTATTTGATAGAAAAAGACTGTGCATAGAATGTGTAGCTACAACATCTGGTTTAGAGCTATCTGAAGATTCAATTTAATTCAACAAGCACTTATTAAACACCTACATTTATTGTGTACCGGGTCTAGCAAATTACATGGTAGTGGCAATTCAAAGACAAAAGCAAAAGTATCTGCTTTTGTAAAAGCAGTAAAAAGTATCTGCTTTTGTAAAAAAAAAAAATTACACTATTGTATAAAAACAACATCCATGGATACATTGGTGGGGTGGGAGGGGGAGGGTTGGATTCATTAAAGATTTTCTATAGGAAGTGGAATTTGAGCTAAACCACAAAGAAAAATGAGGATTCCAAGGTGAACTAATAAGGAAAAACACTCCAGGCATGGAAGGACAGACGTGGAGATAGAAGACAGAGGGACCTAGGAAACAGCATGGAAGCCAGGTGGACTGAAGCAGGAACTCTTTGATGAGGAGTAGCATGAAATCCATCTAGAAAGGTACAGTTGGAAGGGTTTCAAGTGTCAGATGAGCTTAGATTTTATCCTAGTGGCAATAGATAGTCACAGAAGTTTCTTGGGCAGTGGAGGGAGATGATGTGGGCAGATCTATCCTTTAGAAATACCAATTTGGTATCTGTGTGGTGGAGGTACTTGGAGAGAAGTGGCAATGGAGGCAGGAATACCCACTAACAGGGGGGTATTATGACTAGTTATATTTATATATCATTTGAGGTTTGCAAAGCACTGTACATAAGTAGTTGTGTTGTCTCATTTATCACACCAACTCTATAATTGTCTCCATTTTACAAATGAGGAAACTGAGGCAAGCAGAAGTTTTAAGTGCCCAGGGTCACACCACTAAAGTATCTCAGGCAGGACTGGAACTCAACTCTTCCTGATTCCTAGTGCTATGCTTGGTGTACTATATCACCTAGCCCCAAGAGACAATGATGACCTGAACCAAGGGGCTGTCTGTTTGAGGGGACAGAAAGGACAGATTAGAAGAGATGGTCTATGAAGTTCCAAGAACTTTGGCCAGAGTAGTACAGAGGGGTGCGGATGAGCTGTGAGGGCATATGTACACCATTGGAGCCCAGATCTATTTAGATACAGTTGTAGCTAATTAAATTCCTACTGTGTGCAAGCCATTGGACAAAGACAAAAAGAAATGTCCCTGTCCTCAAGGAGCTTACATTCTCTTAATGGAAAATAACATGTATATAGACAATCAGACACAAAATGTATACAAAGTAATTTGAGAAGGAAGAGAGAATAGCAACTGGGAGAATGGGGTGACGCTCCTGGTAGGAGGAAGTAGAAATTGATTTGGGATTTGAAAGAAGTCAGAGAAAGAATCAGGGAGGAGGGGTGAGGGTTTACTAGGCGTGGTGGCAGTTTGTGCCAAGCCACAGAGATGGGAGCTGGAATTTCATGATTGGGGAACAAAGAGCAGGTTAGTGGAGCTAGGACATAGAGGAACACCAGGAGCGCATTGGCAGGAACAACAAAGGCACCAGTATGACATCATATTTGTTGTTTTAGAAAAATTACCTAAGTCTGTGTCCTAATTATGGAATAATTTTGAACATGCTCATTCTTATGATGTCGAGCAGCAAATATTAATCAACTTAATTCATCAAGCACTTATTAAACACCTCTTATATGCAAGATCATTTGCCAGGCAATGGAGATAGAGATAAGTGATAGATAAACGAGAGCAAGGTTGATAAAGACAAGTGATAGGTGCTAAAGAGATTGATAGGCAATAGACTGATAGTGATTGACAGACATAGGTGAGAGATGGCTGATAGAGAGATTGATAGATGGGTGATAGAGAGAGGTAATAGGGAATAGATATAGATTAATAGAGATAGGTAATAGATATTGATAGAAACAGGTGATAGACATAGATTGATATAGATAGGTAATAGAAATTGATGGGGATAGGTGATAGGTGAAGGATAGATCACAGAGAGATTGATAGATGGGTGACAGAGAGACAGAGATGAAAGAGAAGAGAGGCAGAAACAGAGAGACAACAAAATTCGTTTGTGTCAGAGGAATAGTCAGATTTCCTTAAAGGGACAATACTTTCCCATGAAGCCAGGCAGACAGTCCTCTGAGTCAGGTTTGACTACTGAGGAGAGCTAGGTATGTGTTTAGAGAGATGCCTCTGGTTTAACTATCAAAGTCATTCACAACTTGGCCACATCTCATCTCTCAAGGTTCTCTGTAGACTCCTCTCCCTTCCAGCCAACTGGATTTTCTATTCCTCACACAAGGAACTCCATCTCCTGTTCCCATGCCTTTGGATGGGTCAACTGCCTAGAATGCTCTCTGTGCTCCTCCTCATCTCTGCTCCACAAAATCCTTATTTTCCTTCAAGTCACAGTTCAAGAATATGCTACCTGTTACATGAACTCTTTCCTGATTCCCCATACTGCCTGTTACATAAATTCTTTCCTGATTCTCCCCAATGCTTATGCCCTCTCTCCCTAATCACCTTACATTCAGCCACCTAGTATTATATTTCTTATATCTGTCTATCTAGCTATCTGTCTGTCTGTCTATCATCTATTTGTCTGTCTCTATCCATCTATCTATCTGTCTGTCTGTCTATCTGTCTATCATCTATCTGTCTGTCTGTCTGTCTGTCTAATCTATTGTCTCTTTTTCTCTCCAGCTAGCTGGCAGGGCCACTAGTGGTACAGCAGTAACAGCATCTACCTCCTGGGGTGATTGTGAAGCTCAACTGTAATAATAATTGCTAAGTGTTTAGCATAATGCCTGGAACATATTAAAAACTATTTCAATGTTAGCTATTTGTTATTATCCTTTTCCTGTCATGAAAACACTTTTTGAATAAAAAAGAATATGCATGATGAAAACATGAAGTGGACTCCCTTTGTAACAAAACTTGCACAAAGGAATCCAGAGGAAATGATCCTCGAATGGTCTTTCCCCACCTCTGACTGCCAATGAGCAGCAGCTGTCCCATCAGGCACTACTCCTAAGCAAAGAGAATTTCTCAGCAGTGACCCTCCCCTTGGACAGCGGCAGACTCCTCCCATCATCTATTCTAAGTGATCTCGGGCTACTTTTTTTTTTCACACAAAGGAGATGTACTGAATTCAATGTTTGTTTTTTTAAGATTAAATGAATTAAGAAAAATCTTCCCTTTTCTTTACATCAAAGATTATTAACCTGGGTCCACAAATCCTCCAAAATCTGTTGATGGATTTCAAAATATTTGTGAAGTTGGGTTGGGGAGGAGAATCTTTATTTTCACTAACATTTTATTTCCTTCATAATACCATGTATTTCATTCTTGTGTGTTTAAGAAATGTTATTCTAAAGAGTCTACACCTCCAAAGTGATAAACATCACACAAAAAAGTTAAAATTTCTCCTATGCAAACATGTCAAAAAGCCACTTTGACTCAAAATGTTCCCTTTTCCAATTAGATGTTTTGATTTCAAATGTGAAATTGTTTTGTATAGATGCTTTTCAGATAGTGAACAAGTTCATTACCTGTAAGAGGAAATTGGGTATCCCAAGTTGGTTGAGGTATACATTTCACCATTTTACCCCGCCCACTAGAACAAGTTTTGTTCAAAATGACTTTCCAGAGTCTGTGGCTTTGGATGCTCAAAACATCAGCAAGACTTTTCCTGCCCATGCTGTAAAACTCTTGGGACTTTTCATTAATAATCCAACATACCAGTGGATCTATGATCTCAATAATGAGGGGGCATCCCCTCCAACAAAGCAAATCCTGAGCTGCACATATCTATCATTCCTACATGACTCTTATTCATAGTTTCCCATTAGTTTACCCCCAAGGAACCTACTCAGAATCCTGAAGCACTTCCTTATGTTCCCTTCAACAACTTATATTGATTCCAACACAGCACAAAGATCCCTCCTTCACACAATGTGATCACAATATCTTCTTTTCCAGTCAGACATTTTTATGACTTCTTTTACATGGTTTTTCCTATGCAATTACACGTGTGTAATGTGTTATACACATTACACGCATGTTCATGCCTTCCATGCCTCTCCCTATTGTCTTTTGCACCATTTTCAACCTCAGGTCTCAAAGTTTATAGAGTTCATTGACTTGAAGCTATAAAACATGGCTTCCAATGAGTAAATCTATCAACATTCAAAAGGCTGGCCTCTGTTTCAAGGGCCATGAAAAAAAATGCTGGTTTCCCTAAGGCCGTCCAGCCTGCTTTCCTCTTCCCATACAGTTCAGGGCCAAGTCTTCTTACCAGCTTGGATTGTCCATGGATGCCAATGGGTACCCATTTTGGGTTGCACATCCCATTATCGTCATCTGAACAAGAGGCATTCTTCAATCACTCAGTATTTCCTCTGTGAACAACTGGGCCAAATTTTTTTGAGTGAACGTGTCTATCATTTAGGAGATTCTGAACTGTTCCAGATGGGTGTAACCAGCATAATTTTACCTCCACACAGGAGTTTATGGTGGACCTCACCACCTATAGAGAATCTTTTAGCCCTGGAATCTACACTAGACCTACTCCACCACAGCAGCCAATGTCTTTGGTGAGCATACACCCTCTTTTTTCAAAATACATTGTTTTGGAGAGAGGAGGCACAGGTTACAATAAGGCAGCTAGGTGATGCTGTGGATAGAGAGCCAGGCCTGGACTCAGGAAGGAAGATTCATCTTCCTACCTTCAAATCTGGTCTCAGACACTTACGGTGTGACCCTGGGCAAGTAATTTAACCTCATTCATCTCAGTTCCTCATTTTTAAAATGAGCCAGAGAAGGAAATGACAAGCCACTCCAGTATCTCTGCCAAGAAAACCTCAAATAGGGTCACAAAGAGTTGGAAATGAGTGAAAACATCTGAACAACAGCAGCAAATGCAGGTTACTATTTCCAGGAGGCACAGCACTGACAGATAGTCTATATACATTTATAAGTAGACATATTGCTTCATTAGCAATGGAAGCTCTTTGATGGCTGGAACTGGTTTTTTTTCTTTGTATTTTGTAGTGCCTGGCATAGAGTGAGTGTTTAATTAATGTTTATTAAGTGATCTACTGATTATGACAATAGCTAGATTTCCATGAAGCCGGATCTCATCTTAAACTCATTTCTTGACTAGGCCATTGGTAAATTTATTGCCTTAGAAATAAATATTTCATACATCTAAAATATGGCAAAGGGACCATGGAATCAGATATATAACATTTCATCTTAGCCATACATATATTTCTAGAAATATAATGTATATATACATTATATAGAGAGAAAGAATTCCTTCACAAATCAAAGGGCAACTTGTAGCTAAAAGCGTGAATCATAGACTGACCCTTAATGGAGTAGATTTTAGCGGTTTCTCTTCAGAAGAGCCACTGTCATTAGTCTTCATCCATCTTGGAACCCAAAACAGTTTTTTTCTGTCCTTAAAAATTTTTGTGATTTTTTTGTTTTAGTTAACACTACCATTTCTGATTTATAGTTAACACTACCATAACTTACCTCTGTTTTGCTATCTACTTTCTCGTTCTGGCCTAGAGGGTAGTTTTATTTATGTTAGACTTAGACTTAGGACCAGAAAAAGAAAGACCCAGGAAAGGGTAAACTGTAGTTCATAAGAAAGACATTGTTTGAAGATGGCTTTGGACAGCTCACTGGGTCCAGCATGAAATAAACAGAGCTGAAATTAACTCAGGAACCAAAATCAGAGAAGCTAAAGGCCAAGATGGTTAGCCAATACCCTCACTTTCTTTTTTTTTCTTTCATTTTGGGAATTAAATACACATCACTCTTCAGCAGGCTTACTGGGCTGGTCCCCTCTGCTTGGACTAAAGTTCATTTTAGCTTTGTAAAAACCTGAGCTACCAGATACTATTTCAGTAGAGTGTAAAAACACTTGCTTTGTATTTTTTTAATATTTCCTTGAAAGCCTTCAAAAATAGGTAAAATGTTATTTGCAATGAATATTTTTGACATATGTCCTATAATAGACATTCCAGCAAAGTGTCTCAATTATAGACGTATGATGTGGCTAATCATGTGCCTATACATTTGTCTGGAGTTTAAAGAAGGAAAAAAAAAAAGCCAGTGTAATACATAACAAAACATTGTCTATTAAGTGTCAAAATGCCTTTTCTTTAACTACAGAGGGCTTGGACAGAACTCAGGAAATACTTCAGCTGGAAAAGAAATGTTAAAAGCCACCCTTCAGGCTATTAGAAAACCTATTATCAAATGGAAGAACCGTTTTAAACATCCATGAGTACATCCAGCATGATTACATACCTTTGTTTAGCAAAGGTTGATCATCATTGATAACCAAAGACAAAATAATGATGGATGCAATCTACCCACTAATTAGGAATCAGGATTCAGAAATTAAGAAACTCAAAAAGTCACTTCTAAACCTCATGACGTGCCCCATTCTTTCTGTGTATACTGGAAGCAGGTTTGCTTGTACAGAAAAGGCAGTTGACTGTTCCTCCCTGTCACTGCTATTGCTTCCAGGATCAGCTCGTTAAATTCCGTGTGTTGGCTGTTGCCGAGACATGAGTAACTAGAAGGGGAAGAAAAGAAAGAGAGCAGTGCATTTCTCTGAAAGAAAATCTTGCATGGAAATGTGAACAGGCTCTGTTAGATGGATGAGCTTTCTCCATGGCAGGCTAAAAGATAGAACCTAATAAAATTAGCACATTGCTAAAGAAAAAAAAATAGTCCTACTTTCCTTTTAATGTAGAATTAACAATTCTATAAAGAAAATGGAGCTGTGGAGGAGAGGTTTGGGGTCAGATGGATATGCAGATGCAAATACAAATGAGTGCATTCTTATGGCATCTTTTCCTGATGGGTAATTACAAATGATACTAATTCAAACCCTTTGCTATAAACTATATGTAAAGAGCAACGTGAGCCAAATACAGCACATGCCAGTTTCAAAATTCATTCCCTGCTGACTTCTCCAATTTAAATTTTTTTCCAAATTGCCACTTCCATCAGAAAAGAACACAATTGCCTTTTAAAAATTTTCCTTTGAAACCCACTTGACTAGTGGGTCTGTTTTCATTCCTTCAGTCCCCTTTTCCAAAGGCAGAGTGGCAGACTGGCTAGCAATGAGGTTGACCTTAGAGTCAGAACAGCCTGGGTTCAAGTCTTACCATAGGTATATATTTGCTCAGGCAGGCAAGTCATTAAACATCTCTATGATTCTAAGTTACAATTACAGCTGTAGCAGTGAATGGAGTCTCCATGTCAGGAGTTACCCATAACGATAAACTCACAGTTCTATATTTTAAAAAAATGAAATAAAAGCAAAACCAAGAGTCTTCTTCAGGGAACTGACATAGACCTATGTCATAAGAATTCCACATGGACAACAATTTTGTGAAGGATGGAATACTTGGGGCAGGACCTGAACCCAGATTGCTCAGACTCTGAGGCCACCATGATTCTCACCTCTAATGTCCCATTGACTACAAAAGATACACAGATAGAAGCTTGTCCCAGCTAAGGTATTCACAGCAGAATGACATTCTTAGCACTAGGATCGTAAAGTTAATCAGAAGGGTCCTTAGACACCATTGAGTCTAACTTCTGATTTTACTGTTGAGGAAACTGAGGTCCACTTATGAGCAACTTGTCTAGAATGATACAAGCAATTAGCATCTGGGGAGAGATCTGAATCAAAATCTTCCCAACTCCATGGAGGAAAAGTCTAACTGTATTCTAAGATTTTTTTTGTGGGGGGGGGGAGGGGGAAAGGGGAAGAATAGGGGACTCAGGAGTAAATGTGAAATAGGTTGATGAAAAATTATATTATAAAGATGTTCTGCTATAACAGCTGCTTATAATAAACCCAATTCACCTCCAGTGATGGCATTAGCCTCTCCCTCCCTCCCCCATTGCCTGAGAATGGGCCTCTTCGACAAAGCTGAAGTCATTTAGTAAGCGGAGACATTGAATTCTGGAAGTATTTGGTTCCCGTTTATGAATGCTTATTGACTGTGTCTCAAGAACCCTCATACAGATAAATCTAATGCCATAATAATTCAATATTTTTTTCCAAAACAAAACCATTAGCATTTTATTAGAAGAAGTATTTCATCCCCTTGTGTTTAACACACCACAGATGTAGCCCTCCGTGCGGGTTGTTGGAAAGTCGAGGAATATAATTTCTTGATTAATTGCCATACACAAGATCCAAGTTATGTACAACTTTTGGTAGTTAACCCCATCACCTCCCAGAAGCAGTTACTGCCAAACCTTCCAAATAAGCACATTTATGATAAATCACTGTGAGAGGCTTAAGTGGATCAGGCCCTAAGTTATGTCTCCGTCTAGATCATGTCATTTTCAATGCGTGAAGACTATGGGTGAGCGATTCCACAGCAGACCCCGAGGCAGCATCTCTGCCCTCCTTGCAGGCTGCGAGGAGACCAGTCGGTATCTTTTTTCATCTTATTTGTTTAAATATCTTATGGCCTCAGAAATGGGGAATGATCTAAGAATTAGATCAGAAGTTTAGAGACAGACTATTTCAAGCTATTGACTTCAATAAGTACAGTCATTCAGCAACAGAAAAACGAAATGATGGTTGGTTTTAAGACTATTAGGGGACCAAGAAACCTATCTATCTAACAGCAAGTTACTTCCTTTCCGAGTCTATCTGTCAATTTAAGTAGAGGACAATGAAAATCTATAAGAATAATCCCTATTTTATAAAATTGTAGATTGAGAAGCCATAGGCACTTTAGAATTTGTAACTAAACTCTCTCACTTTAAAGATGTGGATACTGGGGGCGGCTAGGTGGCGCAGTGAATAGAGCACCGGCTCTGGAGTCAGGAGTACCTGAGTTCAAATCCGGCCTCAGAACTTAACACAAAAAACTAGCCGTGTGACCTTGGGCAAGTTACTTAACCCCAACTGCCCTCGGAAAAAAAAAAAAGATGTGGATACTGAGACTTGGAAAGGTTAAGTGATTTGTCCAAGACCATATAGGTGGTCAGTGGCAGGATTTGAACTCAGGTTCTGTGACTTCAAAACCACTTCTCTTTCCACTGCACCACACTCCTTCTCTCATTGGAGCTTAGTTGATTCTTAATTCAGAGATGATGACAAATATTTTTGAGATTAATTTCATTAGACACACATCGCCTCTCTCGAGAATTCCACAGAGGTCAGCTTTCCCATTATCCAAATAAAAAAACTTGAGGCACAAAAAGGAGGCAATTCGTCCATGTTAGCAACAATAACTCATATTCACACAGTGCTTTAAATTTGTGAAATGATTTACCTACATTAACCATTCACACCTCATATCAACCCACTGAGGTAAATACTAAAGTATCACTATTTTTTGGTGGAAAAATTAAGAGACAATTGGACCCCGAGTCCTCCTGATTCCAAGGCCAGTTCTTTGGCTCTCTGTTCCTCTCAGCCTTCTATTCACAATGGCACTCTGACTCTCAGATACACTCTGACTCTCATTACAGTGTTGGAAATACAGCACAGGTCTTTTGTGCTGTTAGATAATCTTCTTCATTGACAGTAACCAGTCCCACATTTGATTTCTTGTTGTTGAGTCATTTTTCAGTTTTTCTGACTCTTTGTGGCCCCATTTGGGGTTTTCTTGGCAAAGATACTGGAGCGGTTTGCCATTTCCTTCTCTGGATCATTTCACATATGAGGAAACTGAGGCAAACAGGATTAAGTGCTGCCCAGAGTCACACAGCTAGTAAGAATTTGAGACCAGATTTGAGCCCATGAAGATGAATCTTCTTGGTTCCAGGCCCAGGGCTCTATCCAATGTGCTGCCTACCTGCCCCACCCACATTTGATTAGAAAATCCCAAAATGAGTTTACCTTCATCATGGTGGCCCTATGTTGTCCAGTGACATGACCTAGGATATATTGGTAATTTTGTAAAGTGGTTAGCCTACTCACACATCATTATAATCCCCTGGGATACATAAATTTGAAGTAACTTTCCTCTGTCAGCCATATTACACCAAAGGATGAAGTCTCATCAAAAATCTCCTTTCCTTGTTCTTTCTCTGGTTCTGGGCTACTCAGGGGTGAATCTTGTGTGACTTTAGCAAATGTGAGACTAATTTTTGTTTTGTTTTGTTTTGTTTTCCTGTCCATTAAAGCTTTGTTCAAAGCTATCAGTATCCTGATGCTCATAGGCTCACATAGGCAGGGACTTGAGAGGTTCCTATGTCCAAATCTTGTTTGTCTTCTTTACATGCTATTACCTTTCCCACCAATATGCCCATTCCCTTAGTGCTATCCTCACTCTTCCTCCTAGAATACCTGATTCTCTTTACATCTCAGATCAGTGGCTGCCTCCTTTATTGAAAGTCTAGCAGAAGGAAGGTTCTTCAAAGGCAAGAGCAGGAATGTCCAGGTTTTTGTTTTGTAGCGCCGTTGTCTGACACAGTGCTTTGCTTCTATGAGGCCTTAATTAATTCCCCATTAAAGTAAATTGGAAATGTGCTTCACAAAGAGTACAGATGTTCACCGTGACAAGCCTCATAGAGGCAGGTAGGTGGCACTGGAGAGAGAGAGAGAGAGAGAAAGAGAGAGAGAGAGAGAGAGAGAGAGAGAGAGAGAGAGAGAGACAGAGACAGAGACAGAGACAGAGAGACAGAGAGACAGAGAGACAGAGAGACAGAGAGAGAGAGAGAGCTGGGTCTTGGAATCAGAAAAATCCCAGTGCAAATCCAGCCTCAGATACTAAATAGCAGTGTGTCCCAACACAGATCACTTAGCTCCTATGTGCTTTGGTTTCCTCAATAGAAACGGAAATAATAAGAATAGCAGCTTCCTCATAGGACTGCATTATAATGCTTGGACACAGCTCTGAACACAGTGCATGGGACAGAGTAGGGTGATTACAAAATGCACATTCCCTTCTCCCCCTATATATTTCAATTCACTTTGGAAAACAAGTGGGCTAGTCATTGCTCATTTATGGCCCACAGCAAAAGTTAAACCAATGTACAGCTTCCGTGTTCCATTGTTATCCGTGTGATGTCAAAAGATCTAAAGGATGGAACTCCTCCTTTCCTATGGATTTCCTTGGTCAAAAACTTGTGGGAACCAAGGAAATAGTGTTACGAAGAAGGAGAGGATGTGGATGGGTGGCGATTTGCAATCTTGGCAAAGATACTCATCATGATGAGATGATAAAGCCATTGAAGTAGATGGTGGGAGCAAGGAAATGGTTATAAATAATCGATAATTAACGTTTCCAATTAATTCAACACCATCATTCTGTTGAGTGCATGCAAAAAAAAAAAAAACTAGCAATTGTTGCCCTTGCTTCTTGGATCTTAGATTTAATGTGAATATGTAATTTTAAAGTATAATCCCATAGCAGCTTAACTTCCTTCAAAAGATTTTTTTTAACTTAATAAAACATTCAGTTTACTATGAGGAATTTTTCCATGACATTATATCTCAATCTTATTAGACCCTTAAAATCAACCAGAAATTGACGACTTTACATATGCAATGTATGATAGCAAAACGGGGGAAAAAAATCACTACCCAAAAATGTCCTCTAAGTTTTTCTAGACACATCCTATACCTCGCCAGTTGGCTTAACCATCCAACATATTTAAATAACCAACCAACATATTTATTTAACATTCAGCAGATGGACATGATATGAACATCATGATTTTCAGATGTATTTCTATAACGGCTAGATTTTCTTCTTGCCAGGACTGCAACAGGTCCTTAAGGTAAATCAGACCCTACCTGCTGTCTTCTCAGTGTTTCAGCAACTGTCAACCTAAACATGTCCACTCTGGGTAATTTCAGTCACAAAACATTAAGTGGAAATCAACTGTCCTCAACTGCTTTTTACTAGCAACATGCAAGAATCTGCTTTACCTGCTAATAGAAATCTGATGTCATCTTCGTATAAATCTGACCCAAATCCTACACCTTGCTTTGAAATGCTGCTAATTTAGTTGAGGAATGGGTATTACTTTTTTAACTTACAAAAAAAAACCTGAAAGCCTGACAGAAGATTAACATTCATGACCATTATGTAATTTTCCTTTACACATTGGGTATGGTACTAAAACGTTCTTTGCTCAGCATCTCGTTAAGAGCATTTCTGTTCTTCCTTGGAGAGTAAGGAAGTCTTGTCTTTTTCAACCCATCAATTAAACAGGTGGTAATGACACTTGAAACCGGATTAACAACAACATTCTAAATGCATTTTTGAAGAAACATTTAAAGTTACAATGTAATAAAGCAAACAGAATGTCATAGAATGTCAAACTGGGCCCAGTAAAAATAAATGTTATTCCCAAGGAAAATAAAAAAGACTGCATATTTATATAACACTCAGCAGATGGACATGATATTAATATAGGGGTTTTCAGCTCTGCTTTTATAGTGACTAGATTTCCTTGCCTCATTTGGCAACCCAAGGCACCATTTGAATTTTGGATTTGGACAATGCTGCAACAGATGTCCAGACCAATAAAATAAATTCCTTAAGGGCTCTGCTTAATTTGTGTAATTGATCAATTTTTGTTACATGGGCCTCAGTTCCCCGGCATGTAACTGCCTTCCAGAGCAGCTCAGCAGTTGGGATTTCATTCCATATGTTGCCCGGCTTTATTGGCTCTTTGGTGATGCTTCTGATCAAACCAAGCTTGTGGTGACACCTGTTGGCTAGAATGGTGATTTTGAACAACTGGCTTGTGCTACACAGAGTCAAAGGCTTGATTCTCGATATATCATTCACAGGCCAAAGAACATAGATCTGTTTCATGCTTGCAGTTTATTAGAATAAAATATAAACCATTTTTTTCTTTTGTCTTTTTGTTTTGTTCCTTAGGGTAGCGAGTCTTCTAACGGATGGAATTCAATCTCTAACATGTAATGAAAAATTGCCGTGGATCCCCATAGAAAAAATAGAATTTGGTCAAACTTGGATACCCTCTCAGGCCTGATAGAGATTATCAACCACACAGAGCAAAGCATCCTTAGTCTGAATCCTGTTAACTCAAAAAAAATTACTGGCAGTAATTAAGATATGGTATCTGGAGCATAACTGTTACCTCTCATCACACACCTATTAAAGTGGCCAGAGATGCTGTGTTAATTATCTTCCCATATCCTTGATTTAGCATAATACGGCCTGCAGCCTGTGACAGGAATGAAAGAAAAGACCAGTGACCTCTTTTGTAATCGTGCTAATAAATACACGATAATAAATTAGGCTTCAATTTTCAGAAGAGCAAAAATGTGTAGCAAGGCCTTGGTGCACAAACTTGATAGAAGATGACTGATCTGGACCAGCATTGATGATTCTTGGATAATTAGTCCCTAACCAAGCAAATTTAGCTCTGACATGAGAAATAGCTACCAAATAATTCATGCTGTCCCAAAGTAGAATGGGCTACCGTGGGAGGTTGGAAGGACCACTTATGGGTAGAGGTTCTGATCCAGTAACAGGTCAGACTATGTAACTGTCCAAGGTTCCTCTCTGATGAGTTTGTGGTTCTCTAAACAAGTCTTAACTAATTGGAAATATCTCATTTATGACATGAACACGTTATGGAAGTTTACCATTAGGTGCTTCTGGGTAGCATAGTAGGTAGGATCCCATTCTTGAACTCAGAACAGACCTAAATTCTAATCTTGCGGCAGGTGCCTAGACAAATCACCCATTCTAACCGTGCCTCAGTTTTCCCATCTGTGTCGTTATTCAGTTGTTTCACTCATATTCAACTCCTTGTGGCCCCATTTGGGGTTTTCTTGGCAAAGACACTGGAGTGGTTTGCCATTTCCTTCTCCAGCTCACTTTACAGATGAGGAAACTGAGGCCAATGGTGTTAAGTGACTTGCTTAGGGTCACACAGCTACTAAGTGTCTGTGGCTATATTAGAACTCGGGTATCCTGACTCCAGGCCCAGAGCTCGGTCACTAAGGAAATTAATAGTATCTTCCTCAGATAACTGTTTTGAGATTAAAGGAAAATATATATATATAAAGCACTTTGCAAATTTTAAAATGCTGAATAAATGCTAGCCTTCTTATTACTGCTGATGGATGGTCTGTGAAAGAGTAAGTACAAAAAAAGCTTCCTTTCTCATTCAAGGGCTTTTAATAATATCTGTGGTTTTTTGAGGAAAAATAAAATAAAATTTCATCTATCTTTCTCAACCCTCTGCTTTTCCTCCCCCTATACTCTCATACATGGCAGTATTTTAACAAGCGTATAAATATTCATTGATCGAACTAAACTGAACTGAATTTCTCCAGACATCAGTTCAGTGGGGGGATTACTACAGATACTGATAGAGCAAAACATTGTGTGAAATGTCTCCTCTACATCCCCACCCAACCCCCAACGCCAAGAGCGACTTCTTGGAATATTCTGTGCCTTCCTCACATCTGTTCCTGCTCTTACAGTTTTCATCCTTTGGCTGATAAAATATAAATTAGGATATATGGAGATTATAACATATCTCATTATATATAGACTGAGTGAAATACATATAAATATATATTATATATGTAAATATAAATATAATTGGACTCTAGCTCATTATAGATTTTTGAGTAGGAAGATAGATACGTTCCAGAGAAAATACCTTACAGGAAAACTCCTCATTGTTAAGATGCAATATCTGAAGCCCAGAGAGCGTAAGCGACTGTTCAAGTTCCCAAACGAACACAAATTCTGTTGGGTAGTTCTTGGCAGAGCCCAGTTTTGAACACAAATTACCTGATTTCTAATTCAATACACTTTGTCCACACCATCGCATTGAATGAAGAGAAAAACACATGCGGAATACAGAGCCCCCTTAAAACTTAGAAAAGTGTCAGAGTTGAACTGCCATCACTTTCTTCCATTTCTTCACGGTATTGGGGAATTTTTAAATAGATACTTTTAGCCTTTTCAAAGGAATTCTGCCTTTCTGAGTGAATGATCCTTTGAACACTATACCATCTTCTGGCCAAATGTTGAATTGCAGTTTATTAACTGAAGTTGATCCAAGCTAGAGTTCTCACCAGACTGTCCAATGAAGTACTTGGCACACACATCATATGCCCTACTTTAAGGCAAGCACAAAAACATTGGGGGGGGGGGAGAACGACATGTTAATTCTACTCTTCTGCTTAAATGGAAATAGCACAATTTTACATGCCACTGACTCGTTCAAATGATTCATCTCAATCTAATTCAGCAAATATTTTTTAAGCCCGTATTGTGTGACAGGCACCATGCTAGGCACTGGAGATACAAAGACAAAACAAAGCTGGACCCACCCTCAAGTTGCTTATAATTTATAGGGAATGAAAGTGGAAGATTTATACAAAGGACTCTGATACAAAGGAGGGGGTGGTCCTGAAAAATGCTTTGAATGATTTGAGGAGGAATAACCCAGTTTAAGCTGGAGGAGAGGAGGCACCTAAATTTGTCCTAGACGGAAGGAGGGGATTTTAACTGGCAGAGATGGGATAAATCTATTCCAGGTATGGAGGTGGGAGGGAGATTTGAAGATGAGTAAAGTATGGAAATGGGAAAGCCTAGAAGAGGGCAGAATAAGAACAACAAATGTGGAATGGTTAATTTTGGCTACAACACATTATGTGAAGGGGAAGATCAAGACACAAGGTCAAAAAGGTAGGTCAGAGCTATATTTTAGAGGTCCTTGAATTCAAGATCAAGAGTTTAGATATTATTCAGGAGGCTGTGCGTAGGGGGGAAGCAGAGACACATAAGGTACTGAAGTAAAGGTTTTGAGAAAATGAGTACTTGAGCAAGATTACCTTAGCTAAGAGTCAGGAAGAAAAATTGGAAGACTATTGAAATTGCCCAGGAGAAGGTCATTAATGTGAGCTCTTGGAAAGAGAAGGCTGATATGTGGCATCCACATAAGTCATATGAATGTTAGCTACTGCTTATGTTAATAGTTATTACCTCCCTTGGGTCATTGCTATCTGTGTGACCCTGAAAAAGTCATTTAATATTCCCCTGTTTTAGCTTCTTTAGCTATAAACTGGGAATAGCCAATACCTCACAAGGATTATTGTGAGGAAGTGCTTTGCAAACCTTAAAACCTTTATCAATTAGGCTGCTAATAAGGAATGGATCATAGAAGCAGAACTGATAAGACATAGCAACTTACTGGGTATCCAAGACTGAGAAGGAGGAAAAAATCCAGTGAAAGTCGCAAACCTTCATCACTAGGAAGGTAGAAGCATCAGCAGGAACAGAAATGAGCAGGAGGGGATGAACTTCATTTTGGTCAAGCTGAGACATCCAACTGGAAACACCCAACAGGAAATCCAAAATGCTGAACAGGAGTTTGAGGGTGGGGTGGAGAAGATGATTTTGGAGTCAGCTCCAAATTGCAGGAGTTGGATGAAATTGCCAAGGGTCAATGTGGATCAGAAAGAAGGAGATTGAAAGTTCTGGAGTTATTTTGGAATAGGAGGAGTGATATGACAAAAAAAAATCATCTTTTCAACATTTAATCTAGTGGTTCTGTGCTGACTTTAGGAGAGAGGACTGAAGGCGGGGCAAGGAGTTAGGAAGCTACAGAAATCATTAAGGCATGAAGTCCTAGATTATTTGAAGTGGAAATTAAAAGGAAGAGACTGAAGTGAGAGACGTTATGAAGAACTTAGTGATGGAATGGCTAGAGGAAAGGAAAATAAAGAAGAACCACCCTTGCTAACTCAATAGAAAAATAATAGATTGAGAGCTGGAAAGGATTTGAGAGCCCATCCAGTTCCAGGAACTTGGACTGGGAGATGTGAAGTATTTCAACCATAATCACATAGAGAAAAACCGGTAGAGGTAGGATTGAAAATGAAATCCTCTTACCTCAGACCTCTGACTCTCCACTTAGACCAGCCTGTCACCTAGAGTACAAGATGAGGAAAACAGAGGAAGTACGAAGCATAAATTGGAGAATCGGGAAATGGGGGACATTTTGGTAGGAGTGAAAGACAAAGTTGGTTTTAAATAAATCAAATTTGAAGAGATGACCAAAAAGATAAATGAGACAATCCTCTGTGTAAATGAAGATGATAATAATTATCTTTTTCATATGAGAGAGAACTTGAGAGAAAGAAAAATCAGGTTAAAAATGAAGTGAGATCGAAAATATACGCATGTGTATTATGTATACATATATATATTATATATATATATATATATATATGCATCTTTGCCAGCCTTAAAGTGTTCTATAAATCTTAGCCATTTTTATTATTAGGAATTGTTTACATGGAGTAGATAGTCGATCCCATAAACAAGAGTAAGTGTTCCAAATAAAACCCCATAAAAAGAGTCATTGACTGAAATTTGATAATAACCAAAATTTGAGTTCTGAAATGGAATAGTCAGGGTTTGAGACAGAGGAAAGTTTCAAGGAGCTAGGAAGAAAACCAGGAGAGCATGAAGTCATGGATATCTGAAGAGAGAAGTAAGCACAGTGGTTAGAATGCTGAACCAGAAGTCAGAAAGACCTGCATTCAAATCCAGACTTACTAGCTTTGTGACTCTGGGCAAGTAACTGAACCTCTGTTTGCTTCAGTTTCTTCATCTGTAAAATGGGAACAAAAATAGTATCTACCTGCCAGGGAGTTTCAAGGATAAAATAAGATTAAAATTGTAAAGCATTTAGCACAGTTCCTGGCAGGTAGCAATTAATATAGAAATCTTTTCTTAATGAAGAATGAAATGTAGTCAACAGAGTTGAATCCAAGTGCACACAATGGAAACAAGGCACTGGTAGTCCACAAAAATACTGGGCAACAATGGAAAAATGAGCATTGAGGTAGCACAGTAGGTAGAGTGCCAGGCCTGGAGTCAGGAAGACTCATCTCACCAAGTTCAAATCTGGCCTTAGGCACTTATTAGTTGTGTTACCTTGGGCAAGTCATTTAACCCTGTTTGCCTCAATTTCCTCATCTGTAAAATGAGCTGGAGAAGGAAATGGCAAACCACTCCAGCATCTTTGCCAAGAAAAACCCAAATGGGGTCAGGAATTATACACGACTGAAAAACAACAGTCATGGAAAACTAGTCTGAGATGAAGTAGCTCATCTTCACACCTATCAAAGAGAAATGATTATAAATGAAATCAATGCTTATTACTTTAAATCTACACAATAATCCCGCTGTGAGTCCATCCTTGAAAAATATTAGTTTCCCCATATTGCTTTTCCGATCTCCATTTAAACAAATGAATTCACAACTTGCATCTCCATTTAAGAAATTCCTATAGAAATCTCAGGGTCCCAGCTGAACTTTCCTGTCGTGGAAGTCCTGCCACATTTACATTACCTTTGATTTCTTTTGTTTGCTCGATATGTATTAGCCAAGTTTCCTCAACTAGGCTAAGATCCTTGAAGTCAGAGATCACTCAAAGATATGTAATGTAGTCAAAGGGAGCGATTCTGCTGTCACTGAAGATTACAATCTCAATATATCCCTGTAGATCTTAGATACTACTGTGTCTGAAAAAAGTCAGCCAACAGTCAACCTGGGGATGAGTTTTCTGAGACAGCACACATTCCGTATGCACAGGGCCATCCTCAGTACCTTTCCAGAGTGGTGGGACCTGTCAAAATGTGTTCCCCATTGGTATCCTCACCCAACTAGTGAGTCAGCATATCCCTCCATAATTCCATCCCCTTCTCTCCTCTCACAATTCCACCTCTAGTTAAGATCATCTTTCAACCAGACATTGCAATAGACTTCTGATGATTGTCAAAAGGCATTAATTAAACATAAATGTGTGCCACGCAGGCACTGTGCTAAGCAGTAGAGATACAAAGAAAGACATGTGGTCTCTTTCCTAAAGGAGCTCACATTCTAATGAGTTTATCCAGTTACTAACTCCTCTGACCACATATTCATCTATTTTGTACTATTTTGCATATGTTTTATATTTCTGTATCTGCATATATGTTGCTGCCCCCCATAGAATGCTACTTCCTCAAGGGAAGAAACCGTTTTCTTTTCTGTATTTGTTTTGCCCCAATACCTAGCCCAGTATTGTGTACGTTAATGATAGTTAATAAATGCTTGTTGAATTGAGGTCGATTGCTTTCAGGAACGCAAAGTCACCTCCTCACCATAATAAGGCATTAGAAAAAGATTTTAGGAGAAGAATTCTTAGAGGTCACCCACAGATCACAAACAAAGCTAGGGAATACTTAGCAACTATAAATACTTGTTGAACCGAGGAGTGAATAATTCAGCAGTTAATTTAAGCACTCAAAGTGTACCAGAGCTAAATTGAGTCCAAGAAACAAATTTGGGAATGTATAAACTCTAAAATACATACCTAACATCTCCCTATGTTTCAAATTAAATTTTCGGTGATTCACTTGAATTCAATTATCATTTATTTTTATGACACATTTGTCACTTTACAAATGATGCATTTTAAAAAGCCTTCTATGGAAAACAATTTGGAAGTATCCTAGAAAAAGTGATTAAACTGTTCATAGACTTTTAGTGATACTCATTCCTAGGCATAGGACACCAAAGAGGAGAAATACAAAGAGAAAGGCCCCAGACACAGAAAACTATTTATACCACTACTTTTTATTTTGGTAGAAAAAAACTGGAAATGAAGAGGAAGTGCATTGATTGGGGAATGGATGAACAAAGTTTGGTTTGTGAATGTGATAGAACATCATTGCTTCATAAGAAAGGTCCAATACAAGAACCTCAGAGAAACTTAAGAAGACTCAAATGAACTGATAGCAAGCAAAGTATGCAGAACCAAGAGAAATATTTGCACAGTGATGGAAAGGAAAGCAAGATTGGTAGATATCAGAACTCAAAATAGTGAAATGGTCAGACGACTTCAAAGGACTGATGAGGAAACATACCTCCTTCTCAATTCAGAGCCCTTGGACTACAGGTGTAGAATGAGGCATACACTGTCAGAAATGGACAATGGATTGGTTTATTTGGATTGTTTGAACTTTCTTCATGGGAGGCTTCTATAGGAAGGATTATTAGCAAATGTCAGCAATCTTCCATCCTGCAAGCATCAAGGAAACATTTTTAAACATCCAACATCAAGCACATCTATCATCCCACATGTTTGTGGTGTGAGATCAAAAGAGAGCCTGACTAAAGAGAGAAACCCTGGGCTCTAGTTACAATTCAGTCACAAATCACAAAATTTCAAAGTTGGAAGAAGCTGTTGAATAAGCCATTTAATCTCTGCAGACATAAGTCTCATCACCTACACAATGCAACTAATAATTCCTACTCTATTTGCCATGAAAAGTTCTTAGAAAAGTACAGTTCATGATGCCAAAGGTAATAATCCATGAAGGTAGGAAGCATTAGAAGCTTGAATGAGGACATATCTAATGTCCTAGATTGTAGTTTTAGAAAAATGCTTACTTTCCTATAACACTGTTCTCTGGACCCCAATATGGTGAAGCATGTCCATCAGGGTTGTTAACTGCAATGGGGCATTTGGGGGCATTACCATATTTGGCTATACCTAGGCTCCATCTGGAAGTCTCCCCATCACTACTAGTTAACTTATTTTTATGTTCCCCATAACTATTTATGGGAAGCCTTGTAAGAAGTGTCAGGAGCACTAAAGCTCAGAATGAGCTGAGACTGGCAAGGAATGCTAAGGACAATTAAAAAGGGTGTGTGGAGTGTGTGTGTGTGTGTGAGTGTGTGAGACAGAGAGAGAGAGAAAGACAGAGAGACAGAAAGAGAAAGAGAGACAGAGAGAGACACAGAGAGAGAGAGACACAGAGAGAGACACAGAAAGACAGAGACAGAGACAGAGAAAGAAGCAGACAGAATAGAGATGGAGACAGAAACAGAGATACAAAGACAGAAGTAGAGGGGAAAAGACAGACAGGCATAGAGAAGAAAAAGAAGAGGAGGGATGGAGGGAGAGAGACAGTGAGAGAAAAAGAAAGAGACAGAGAGACAGAATAGAGATAGAGACATAAACAGAGAGACAAAAAAGTAGAGGGGAAAAGACAGGCACAGAGAGGGAAAATAAGAGGAGGGATGGAGAGAGAGAGAGAGAGAGAGAGAGAGAGAGAGAGAGAGAGAAAACACTCTGCTTCCTTCCATGCTTCTGCTGCATGGAGTGGATGAGATTACAACAAACCATTGACAATGTCTCCTGATTCAATGACTTTTGCAATGTCTATTTCATATGCCTCAATTGAACTCCCTGCTTTATCACCCTTAGAATTCCTTACTTACTTCCAAACTCCATGTAAATGTTGTTCCCCAGGAAACCTCTCGTACTCTCTCTGCTCACAACTGCCCAAGCCCTTCCCACAAATTATTTGTATTTATTTCCTCTCTACCCTGCACATAATTCCATATGATCATGTTGTCCCCTATGCTAGAATAAAAGGTCCTTGAGATCAAGAACTGTTTCACTTTTGTCTTTGAACCCCTAGCACTTCAAACAATACTGAGGACATAATTGGTGCTTAATATAGATTTGATGCCTGATTGATAGATATCATGCTTTTCAGATATTTAGATGGCACAGCATTTGGGGGGATGGTTACCACATTGCTTGGTGGGCTTATGGACCATGCTGATGGCACAAAACCATAGACACAAAACAAAAACATAGACAATAAATGACATGTTAAGACCAAGTCAAGATGCAAAAATATCTTGACAACCTAGAACACTGAGGTAAATCTAATAAGTTGATATTTGATGAAGAAAAAATAAAGTAATTTGTTTGCAAAGAAACTGGATGTTTTCATGGAGTCAGGATCAGTATGTATCGTGAGAATAATATTGCATCCAAGAAAAGTAGTGGCAAACTTAGAGACTTTACATTAAGAGAGTTCTACGTATAGTATCCAGAAATCAGGAGATGTTTATCCTACTGAAACCAGAGACTTAGAATATGAAGGGTTCTAAGAAGCAATCAAGTATAACTCCATCACTTCATTGATGAGGGGACTGAGGCAAAGAGAGGTTAAAATGACTTGCCTAGGGTCACACAGCTAGTTAGTGACAAGAGTTGGAATTTGAATTCAGATGTTCTGACTCCAAGTCCCTTGCCCTATTACTTGAAGCTAGTCAGACAACCTCTGAAGTACTATCTTAATCCTGGGTGCCTCATTTTAAGATGAAGATACTTCAGAATACTCAGAAATGAACAATCAACTTGGTTAAGGACCTCAAATAAAAAGCAGTTGAATGAAGTGGTAATGTTTAGTCTGGAGAAGAGAAGGCTTGGTGAGAGAGGAGAGAATTGGAATGGATTGTAGCTATCTTCACGCATATGAAAGGTTGTTTTAGGAAAGAGGAAGAAGACTCATTCCATTGTGTATAATCTAGTGAAAATGCCTTTGGGGTATATTTGGGACAGGGGAGGTGCTGATAACCCATCCAACTCTCAAGATTCTATGATTCTGGCCCCCGGGCAAAAATTAGGAAAAGGGCAGATGCCCCAAAAAGGCAACTCTAGACTGGACAAAAGAAAAACTTTCCAACCTTTAGGGTTAATTCAAGGTAGAGTGGATGTGTTGTCTCTGGAGACAGAAGATCCTCCCTCATTGGTCCTTATAAAGCAAATACCAGGGGATTACGTGTGAGAGATGGAATGAATGAATTCTTTTTGAGGGATAGATTGGATTAAATGGCTACACTGCTGAAATTCTGCAATTCTGTGGTTCTTAACAAAACAACTGATTTGAAGGCACACCAAAGTCCTTCCAGTCACATCCCAAAAGATGGGGCCCTGCCCATTGTTATTGACACTGCTCATTACTGATAGCATCATTGTCACTAAAAATCCAAATAACATTGGGCTGGTTATGCCTAAAGATAACATTATTCAGATAATTTCCCAAACACATAAACTGGATAAGCAGGAATCATTGGAACTAGCCTTTGAGCATATATTGAATGTTATCCTTCACAAATCAGAGAACTAAAGAACACATCTGAATAATACAAATCCGAAATCTTTTTTTTTCTTTTGCCTTGGCCTGAATTGTTCAAATAAGTGTCTCAAATAAATCTCCCCTTTTTTTCTTGCTTTGGAGATCTGGACTTTATGTGACCTTGAACAAGTTTCTACCCTCTATTTCCCCATCTATAAAACAGAAATAATGACAGTATTTGCCCACTGCATGGGGGAATTGTAAAACTTAATTAATTGAAATCCTTGGATGAAATGTGCTACCAATATGAGTATTCTTCTTTACTTCCTGATCTGTATGTGAATGAATATAAATTTTAAAAGGCACACTGTCTAATTCATGCCATGGTTCACACACACAAGCACACATACACACTTCTACATATACATATGTATATGCATATGTACCCTGGCATTTATATGAATGTGTGACTTCAGCAGCAAATCAGCCAAATGATAAATTAGCTACACTTTTTTTCCAAGGGAAATAATTTTCAGCTCATATTCTGTTATTTTCAAAAGGCTCTAATGCTGTTATTCCAAAACGAAATGTCCTCAAACACGGCAAAGACAATTCTTAGTCAGAATCATATAACCATATGTCAAACCTTTCGTGTTGTGATAAAGCCATTTGAGAAAAATCCAAGTTACCAGGAAAATGTATGGGGGAAAAAATCCCTTAACAAATGAAAGGGGGAAAGATAGACTCTATCCCTTTAAGATCAGATAAATGAAGACCATTTTTAAAAGGACTTTTATAAACCTCTTTCCTTTGTTTAATAACAACCACAATAGGAATAATAATTTCCCATAAATTTCAATCAGCATTTTCATAGAACTATAAGCAATTCAGGGTTGTTGGTTTGGATTTTTTTTTTGTCTAATTCATTTTAATTTAAGTATGCACAGTTTCCCATGGTTAGGTAACATAAGACAGTCTGTGTCTTTTGATCACTATACAAGGTAACAACATCTTTTCTAAGAATCACCATATTGGATTGGGTACAATCTATTAACACTGTATATAATCATAGAAACTGCTTTTGTTCAAAATGGCTGGATTCCATTAATACTAATTCAGCTGTAATGCTGAGATCGCTAGTCATGTGTCTTTCAAAAGAACGGGTTACTTGATTGAATTCGACTATTTTTATTTTTTTAAAAATAGCTTTTGTGTGTAGACAGAATCTTAATTTGATACATTTTAATGCTACGTTAAGTTATACTATGAGTCACATGGACTACTGTTATACAAAACATATGTTACTGCTAAGGACTAAACACCCACTAATGTTCCCAGCAGAGAAGATGGATGAACAAATTCATGAATCAGGGGACTATTTATGCATCTAATGTAAAAACTAATCATTTGTTAGTTTAAATAAAAATCTTATACGATGCCCTTCTGATCACAAATAGTCATATAGTAGAAACTCATCATTATTCCATAAATTCAGATGTATTTTAGATTAAATCATATCCTATGAAATGTGAGAGCATAATAGCTTACATTTAGTATAGTGTTTTAAGGCTACAAAAACTGACACAGACAGTGTCTTATTTGCTCCTTACCATAATCCTAGCAGCTAAGTAATCAGCGTGATTGTTCCCATTTTACAGATGAGGACTCCCAGGGACTGAAAGGTTAATCAAATAGCTTAAAGTCACATGACTAGCAATAAACAGCCTCAGGCTATGTAATTTACATTTACAGGTAAGGTTAACAAAGCATTATCCCCATAACAATATAGGAGTTGTTGTGTGCCCAATCGTGTGCCCAATTAATCCATTATCTATTTTATCTATCATCTTTATCATTTTCTGTAAGAATTTCATTTTATAAAGTAAAGATCAGGGTTGGGCTTTCTCTCTCCCTCTCTCCTTCTCTCTCTCTCTCTCTCTCTCTCTCTCTCTCTCTCTCTCTCTCTCTCTCTCTCTCTCTCTCTCTCTCTCTCTCTTTCCTGTCTCTTTCTTTCTCTGTGTGTGTCTCTGCTTCTCTCCCTCCACATCAGCATGATAAATGGGTTCTACTATACTACTGAAGCCATTTAGTAAACTTATGGATGTTAATAAATGCAGATGATCAGGAATCATTCAATTTAGGAGACTGGAACCCAGCCCCAAAACCAAAACCTGGCACATTTAAGTGCTGTTAAATCACAATCGTGAGAAGATGCCAACATGGTACCAAAATAACTGGCTTTAAACTGAAAATTTTAGTCAAGAAATTTGTTGGTTTCAAGGCCAATAAAACTGGTTTGGGGTTGAATTATTTAGCCTATCAGTTTGCTGAATTCAATCAAATCTTGTCTATGTAGACATAGGCTCACCCACTTAGTCAACAGTCCCAAGAAATTAGTAGAGGATCTGCTCTGCTGGACTTCAAAGCAAGGGAATAATAAAAATAATTGTTGTTGTCATTTGTCCTTTGTTTTTGAAGAGGATAGATGACATCAAGGTGATGTCTTAACCTGTTCCTGAACTGGATTTAAGTGAGGCACAGCTGTGCAAAGGCATCAGCCTCACTGTCTCTTCCAGAGTCATCAAAGTCCAATGGAAAGACAAAAGTGAGGACAACTGTCAATGACCTAGGATGCAGCGGAAGGACTTGGCATCCTCGATGTCTGACTAGGCACTAAGCGCTCCCCAGCCCCTGCTTCAGTCGTCTTCATGATCATATAATATAATAATAGCTAACATTTAGATGGTATTTATTATGTGCCAGGGAATCCACTAAGCATCTTACAATTATTATTTCATTTGATCCTTATAACAACTCTGAGGCATATGCTATTATTCTTTCCCCCCCACATAAGTGGGATAAATGGATTCTACCCATTTATCCAGATGAGAAAACTGAGGCAAACATAGATAAATGACGTGTCCAGAGTCATACTAGCAAGTGACTGAGTCTGCATTTGATCTCGGGTCTTCCTGATTCCAGGCTTAGCACTCTATCCACCCTACCACCTGTTTCCTTACAGAAACATTTCAGTTGCTTTGATTGACCAATTATAAAAAATAAATTCATGCTTATGCCTTCCTTACAGGGACAAAAAGGGACAATGGAAAGGGTGATGGCTCTGGAATGAAAGTAACTGGGTCTGAGCTCTGTTTCTGACACTTACACTGTGACCTTGGGGAAATTGCTCAATTTCCCTGGCTCTCATTTTGCTTATCTATGAAATGGGCGGATTTAAGTGCATGGCCTCGGAGGTCCCTTCCACTTCCTGAGCTATGATCCTATGGAATCCATGTTCCTAAGTCACCGGTCTGGTTGACACCAAATAGGAGCTCCCCTTTCCAAAGAGCACTTTCTCTAGGTCATAGATAAAGAGACTAGAAATTACATTGAAGACCATTTAGTAAACTCCCTCATTTCAGGGAGGATCAGAAAATCGAACAAAGTCCCACAGGTAGTGTGACACTGCCAGAATTTGAACTCAGGTGCAAGTTCAGCATTTTTTCCACTGTTTCATACTGTCTTACCAAAAGCTGGGAGTTAGGAGGGACATCATGTTTCCAATGGGGAAAATGACTTGGCCAAAGTCATACAATTCATAAGTGGAAGACATAGGACTTAAAGACAAGTCATCTGATGGCAGAGTCAATGTTGTTTTTACTGTGTCATACTAAATAAAAGACCATCGCTGACAATATAAGACTCCTATATATTGGACAAATTTCTCTTTTAACAGATTAATGTTTTATCTTATCCTTATTTCCAATCTCATTAACTAGAAAAAAAAAAAGAATCAGCTAGATGGCACAGGGAATAAAGGGCTGGAACTGGAGTCAGGAAGATATGAATTTAAATCTGGCCCCAGTCACTTACTAGCTATGTGACCCTGGATAAGTCTTTTAATCTCTCCCTCCATTTTCTCACCTGTAAAATGAGATTAATAGTAGCACCTATGCCTAGGATTGCCGTGAGAATAAAATGAGAATTTTTGTAAAGTGCTTTGCAAACATTAATGCATGCTAACTTTTTTGGTTTTCTTTTTGCTTTTTGGAGGGTAATTGGGGTTAAGTGACTTGCCCAAGGTCACATGGCTAGTGTGTCAAGTATCTGAGGCCAGCCTTGAACTCAGGTCCTCCTGACTCCAGGGCCAGTGCTTTATTTAATGCACCACCTAGCCACCCCAATGCTAGTTTATTATTATTCTTCATCAAGATTTAATAAATTTCTTTCACATAATAGATGAATGACTGTTATCTAAAAGGCATTTCTATGAAGCTTCCAAGAAAGAGAGGAGCATCTCTAACCAGCCCTAAGTCTGATAACCTGTCACTTTGTCTAATGGAGAAAAAATGATTCCTTACAAGGGAGAAGGTGCAGAATTAAATGTGTCCAGACTAGCAGGAATTCTGGGATATCATTTGCCGCATGGTCAGGTGATTCCTTTGAATAGCCAGGTAAAGGAAAGAACAGAGAAGAATACAGAGATAGGGAGGGCAGGGAACATGGACACTTATCAATGAAAAAAAGCAAACAAGGAAAAGTCTTATTTTAAGAAACTGTAATAAATTATCCCCTCAATAAAAAAAAAAAAATCTTATGATTTACTTGTACTGGGAAGATGGGTGTGCCGGTCATTGTACCTTAAGATGTAATGGAGGAAGAGAAAACTCAAGGAAGAGGGGCCAAAATATCTGTGAAATAACAGGTGGTTTGATTTTCTTCTTAATTCAAAGATTCGTCTGTAAAGATAAAAGCTGAGGAGATATGACTGAACTTTATTAGACACAAACATATCTCTCTCTCTGTCTCCTCACATTAATCTCCCTGATTCCCTAATCTTGTGAAATGCAAATAAGGATCTAGAACCACCTGGAATTCCTGACCCTCCCCCTCCACAAACACACATGCACACACACGCGCGCACGCGCGCACACACACACACTCACACACGAACACATACATATGCACACAGTAAGAAACAAGACAGAATTTTAAAATAAATCTGAAACATCAACACAACCTTTTGATAACTTACAAATCATCTCCCACTTTCCATCTGTGGCACACATTTGTGCTCTAAGCCGATGGACTCCCAATGCTTTTGATCACATGTTCTTACCATTAAAAAGATTTTTTTAACCCAAGCTCCAAATATGTATGTTGTTATTAATCATTAGTTGTCTACTTACTGTTCTACTATTTTATATACATATATATAATATAAAATAAAACTGGACAATAGAAATTAAAACAGAACAAGATAAAGATGAAATAATGTGTGGTCTTGGAGTAAATCTGAGTTTATTGACAAGTTCCAGGGGCTCCCTTTGGCCAGGTGATGTCATCAGACCTGCCCTTAGGGAAATCACTTGGGAAATCCTCTACATTGGGGAGAGATTAAAGGTCAGAGACTCGAGACAGATTGGCCAATTAGGAGGCTATTACAACCATCCAGGTGGCAGATAATGAGGACCTGAGGTAGGTAGGGGGAAACCACAGGTGCTATGAAGGTCAAGATGACTAGATCTGGTCAGGAAGTGAGAATGTGTGGGGGAATGACATTGAGATTGCAGAGTCAAGTAACTGGAAAGATTGTGGTGCCCTCAAAAGTAATTAGGAATTAGAGATGGGTTTAGGGGAAAGCTAATGTGATGAGACTCTGTTGTTTGACACCCATCATCAACTATGGATCACTCTAACCCACTTTAGAAAAAAAAGAGGAAGATGAAGGGGTATTACTCCTTGACCACAGAGTCTGCCAAGGGGGGAGGGGCCATCATATGGGGTGCTTGCTGAAGCCATAAGATGATCTGGGGACAGAATGAGTGCATGCTAAGGTCTGGGATTCCAAAAGTGCCCTCACAACTATTTGTGTGGATATCTGAGTCAAGGTCAGGATCCACCCATCCTGAGGAGACCTGTTAGGGCCAAAAGGGACAATTTTGAAACCCACCCAGTTCTGGGAGGGGTCTTCAGTTCCAGAGAGGCAAGGCCAGTGACTGGCTATCAGGAAAGATGGGACGCCCTATCTTCCTGCTTGACCCCTAACTGATCAATAATCCTATTCTTGGGGCTATGTCACTATGGAGATGATTGCTCTAACCAGTGATGTATGAACACTATATAATGAGACTTGAAATTCCAGCCCCAGCTCTGTGACTAGCTAGCTGTGTGACCTTGGGAAAGTCACTTCTTCACCTTTCTGGGCCTCATTGCCCTCATCTTTAAAATGGCTCAACAATCTTTAAAGTTCCTTCCAATTCTATAATTCTACGATTATGTGATGTTCTAAAAACAAGTAAACAAAAAAAATCTACTCTTTGGTGTCATCATGAAGAGACAAAATACTGACTTATTCACCAGATCTGACATGGAATTACATTTTGGTTTTCTTAAATAAAAAAACAAGAAACGACCTTTTCTCCTTAATCCTCCCTTTCTCCTATGGCCATAGAGTGCAACACCATTCTTCCAGTTCCTCCTTAACTGCCCCATCATATTCAATCTGTTGCCATGACCTGTTGATTTCAGCTTTGCAACACCTCTCAAGTATGTCCCTTTCTCTCCTCTGACAACACTCCTACCTTGATGCCAGCTCTCAACTCCCACCTGGACTATTGTAATAGCCCACTGCTGGATCTGCCTGCCTCCTGTCTCTCCCTATTCCAATCCATCCTCCATCCATCCACCAAAAGGAGTGTCCTGGGTGCAGGTCTGACCAGGTCAAACACATTTACCCTCTATTCAATAAACATCAGTGGCTCCCTACGACCTCCAGGATTAGTTCCTGTCTTTGGCATTCAAACTTCATAACTTAGCCCCATTCTATACTTCCAGTTTCTTACACGTTCCTCACCTCTACAAACTTTTAGATCCATTGACATTGACTTCCTGGCTCTTCCACAAACAAGACACTCCATCTCTCGGCTCTGGGCATTTTCTCTGATGTCTCCCATTCCCTGAAATACCTTCCCTCCTCATCTCTCTCTACTGACTTTCTTGACTTCTTGTAAACCCCATCAAAAATCTCCCTTCCTACAGAAAGCCTTCCCCAATCCATACTGAATCTATTGCCTTTGTTCTCTTAATTTATTTCCCATTTTTCCTGTACATAGTTTGTTTGTACGTATTTTTTTTGCTTGTTGTCTCCCCCATTCAGGTGTAAATTATATGAGGACAACTACTGGTTTTTTTTCCTCTTTTTGTATTCCCAGAGGTTAGTACAATGCTTGGCATGTAGCAGGTGTTTAAAAAAAATGTTTATTGGTTGACTGAAATTGAAGAGAAATTGTTAATTTTATACCAGCATTTTTAACTTAACTTCTGTCACCAATGGAGCAGGAAAACTAATCTGGGTGAGAGACACCAGGAGAAATATTCCATGTGGGTCCAAACACCATCACCACCACCTCTAACTTCACCTTTGTCTCAGACCCTGATTCAGACCTCCCAGGAAGTTAAGTTCACAAGCTATAGGAATGGCTGACCTTCACCCCAGGCTCACCAGTTCCAGATCATTCAGCTATCATAGAGAGGAACAGTCTTGTAGAGAAGGAGTCTGTCATCCCTGCCACCATGAACATGAATTGATGAATATCTACCTGCCACCAATGAATAGGTAAGTTCAATAACTTTGGGAGTAGTAAGACCCTGGGTCACTCATCTTGCTTCCAGTTCAGCCCATTCAGCAATCTTAGAAAGAAATAACTGGGGCAGGGAGAGGAAGAGCCCTATCATCTCAAATGCCACCAACATCAACCATTCACCAAATGCTGCCAACAAGCACATGAGCCAAGAGTCCCTAGCTATTACAGATGGACAGCTGCCTTTGCAGGTACTGTACACCATTCCTTCCCTCCCAGGAACCATAGGTACTGAAAACTGGGAAAACAAAAGTTCTTACCCCTAAAGTCTTTGGCTCTATCAAATGGTTCAATAGAAATGACACTAGTGAAGATGCATTGCCATCTGTTTTGAAGCTATGTTCAAAGGACCACTGGACCTTTTCATCTGACTTGCAATTGAAACCTGCAAGACATGTTAGCTTCCCTTATTAGAAATATGAGCTCCTAAAGGACTGGTACCATTTTTCTTTTCCATTTGAATCCCCAACATTTAGCATAGTGCTGTGCATATAGTAGTAAACACTTTTAATAATTTTTTTTCATTAATTCACTCACCTATGAGAGACTGTGCACCACAAGGGATAGAAGCAGAAATCCTACTGCTAGCAGTTACCTGAGTGACCATAGGCAAGCTACTTCAACTTTCATGCCCCAGGCGAATCTCTCAGATTATAAATTAGACAAAGGTTGCCTGCATGGAGGTATCTGCACCAGGAGTTCCCCAGACTGATGAAATCACAGAACCTGACCAAAAAAAAAAAAAGCAACTAACAAATACCTATTCTCTATTAATCTAAAGTAAATACAATTTTGGACACAATGTGTTATTCCTTGTAGTATAAGAAATTTAAATGGCTTAACCACTAAACACTGCTCACAAAAACAAGGGCACAATTTCTATCCTCATCATGTACACAGTGACTAGAAAACTAAAATGATGTTGAAAATGAAATGTTAAATATTTACTTCTGAAGGTTTTTTATGCTTGCTGATGTTAATAGGTAATAATGATTACTGTACCTTATCCAAGACACACCTAGACCGAGAAATTAAATTACCAGCATATGGATCTATTCTCTTGTCGATACACATGCCTAACTCCCATTAATGTTAATAGGACTTGGGTAAATGCATCAATGGGAGAAGAGACCCCAGAATACTGGTACAATATGAAATAATGAAGGGTCTATTTCCATTGCAAATATGTGATATGTGCTTATAATTTCCATTAAGGATTTTTAGTATAAAAGCTGAGCATTCAGAGTCTAACAAACTCAAGAATTTGTTCTATTGACAATACCCAAAAAAAAAAAAAGTGTATCTACTCCAAGCCTCCATCATGCTCTTCCCCATCTTTATGGAAACCAATTCCTGAAAATTAGCTACTACCTTTAACTCACAATCTAATCAGTTTCACAATCTAATCAGTTTCTTCCTCTCTATCCCTTTCACCTTAGTCTTTCCCAACCCCCATTAAAGGCTCTATTTAAGGGCATTGAAATAGGTTCCTGTATTGCAGATCCCAGAGTCAGGTTTCGAATGAAGCAAGGGGAAAATGCCAAAGGTGCCTGGAGTTCAGTAAGATCTTGTTTTGTCTAAATATTTCAGCACCCATATTTTCTGTCTTTTAGGAGCTTTGTTTGAATTCATACATATGTGCCTCTTGGAGGAAAGATGGGATTATTTCTATGTTCATTTCACAAGCCATTCACTGTGGCAACTGCTCTGTCACTTTATCCCTAGAAAGAAGGAGCCCATGTCCATTGAAGTAACTGGTACCCATGTCTTTAGTTGGCACAGTTACACCTGAGCCATTGATTATTTCATGTATGTTCGTACCCACCCCATTCCACCAAATTGACCAAATTATGCAGTCAATTCACATTTCAGCCTGTCAACTGGCTGATCACTGAGCAATCCATCACATCCCAGAGCAATCAACCAGATTTGCTTGTCAAGATGATAAAGATAAGCATATGGCCAATCTGATTCAGTTGTGGAGAAAACTAAAATCACCCGATTTAAGATTCCTTAAGCTGTTTTACCAGCCATATCAGTTTGCCCACATGGCAATCCCATTCAGCCAATGATCAGTAAGTAAAGTATCACTTTTGGGGGCCAATAAAACCCAGCCCAAGTCACTCCTTTCCCCAAGGAGACTAGTATCGGTTTGTCATGTTTGGACTCTCCTTAGTTATCATGGTGCAAAGAATTTCTTTTGAGAACTGTTCTATGAGATTGTAAGAGGAAACTTGGATATTGGTTACTGTTTACTAATGCAATCACAGTGTCCTGAGAGGAAGGATCAAACATAACTGACCTAACTCAACTTGTCAGGAAATCAATTTTAATTTTTTTTAAAATATAAAAAGCCCTACTGTTGAATCTTTTTTCTGCCTCTGCCCAAACAAATAACTTTATCAAGAGCAAAGGGCAGGTTCAACTTCAAAGCAGACTACATAACTTAACAATGCTAAATCTAAACCTATAAAGAAGTTAAATTATCCTTCAAAAAACCTAGTCATTCTTTTAGACTGCTAGGTTATCATTTCCTATAAAGCCAGATTTGACTTACTCCAGTAAGGCTCCAGTACTCTGAAATCTGTCAATATACCTTCTCAAAGTGAGAAATTATTCTCTTCATTCCTACCAGTGATTTTGACTTCTCTAGTCTGCAGCATAGGTTATTGTGTGTCCCCCTGGAAGGTCACTCATTCAATATATACAAGGCAGCTGGTTTTTGTTATCTTAAATGGTTACATCACTGTACCTTTTTATATTTTACTGGTCTAACAAAGAACCATTTAGCAAATCAATTCTAGTAATGAATATTTATATAAGATCAGGGGGATTTATTAAGGATTGGAACTTTTTAGGAAAGTGAGAACCAGTAAATCTTAATTACCTAGCAACCAGTGCCTGCAGAACAGAGAAGAGAGACCACAGGCTAATGTTTTATACTTATTTTTCCACTATAAACTCTTCCTATATCATTACTATTTAAAAATGAATAATTTTCTAAGACTGATCCCCATAAAGACTAAGTCCACTTTTCAGATCTTTTTTCCACACTGTTTCCCACTTCCCTCAATCTCCCTCATTGCAAAATTGTCTCAAATCATTTTCTCTAACACATTAGTAATACTAATGTGAGGAATTTTAGGTCCAAGAATGATTTTGAAGAATTTTAAGGATGATTTAGCCCATCCTATTTTCCAGTGGGGAAACTAAGGTCCAGATTAGTCAAGAAAACATGCTAAGGTCACACAGGAAGTAGTAGCAATGCCAGGCAGGTCCTTCCGCTCCAAAGCCATTAGTCTTTCTGGTCTATGAGATAAATGAGAAGGTCTTAGATAAGTAGATTTTCTCTGTAAGCCTCAAGTCACTCCATGTGTATCTACAGGTGCTAACTCCCCTCCCCAACTCTGCATCCAGCTCCCATATTGGAGAAGCCTTTCAACTTCTCTTGGAAAGCTGCCCATATTGATATAATGGCAGCAGGATAAAAAGGATCATTGATCTACAATATAAATTTGCATTCTAAATAAAACATCTTATCTTTGTTTTTAAAAACTATAAAGTATAGTTTAAAAACTATTTAGTATAGCCCTCCTACACAGACACCTAACTTGATACAGATAGTGGCCAGCTCATTGGGAAGGCTAAAAACACTCCCTTCCTGCCACCACCTCAGCGAATCCTTAAGGTCCTTCAAGGTTCCACTCAGGTAACTCCTCCTCCAGCATATCTTTTATGACCTTTAGCATCATCCCCTTCTCATATTACGTTCTGACTTATTAAACAGACTTCTCTGTTTATATATTGTTACCCCACCACCATCCTGAATTCAATGTAAACTCCTTGAGAAGAACTGCTTTTCATTTAGTCTTTGGATTCCCTGGCACCCAGCACAACACCCTGCAAATAGCAGGTGTTTAAGCATGATTGCCTGACTTGGCTTCAATTCAGTTGAAAGATAAGAAATTCTTTTAAAATGTAGGAATCTCCAACTTTGGTCTCTTGAGTTTAACTTCACCAACAAATGAATTCAGACAGTTCTAGCTGACTGACCTTGGACAAATCACTTATGTCTTAGAACTTTGGCTTCTTTATCCCTAAAATGGGGTCGTGATATTTAGACTGACTACAGGGTTGTTATGAGGAAAGTAGTTTATATGAATTAAAATACTCTAGCTACATGAGTGAACAGGATGATTATAAGGAGAAGAAGAAGGGAGAAATGGAGATTACTGGAATGATCTCAGAAATGATAGGTTCTTGGGGGTCACAAAACTCAGAAATTGGTCAAGAATCGAAGCAATAATAAAGACAAGTGCATTCTCTGCTTATTATTAAAGGAAACTGCATTCATGCCTGTCAGGCCTTGATAATTTCAATAAACCCTCTGAATCCACTGGACTAGAGGCAAGAACAAAGGACTGTTCTCCCAGCTTTCATGGTGTCAGACAAGTCAAGGTGACCTTTTAGGTGCAGCATCTTGCTTGTGCCTTTTCCCCTACATGAAGGGCACCCAGGCATGCTTGGAGGAACACTTAGCACAGCATGCCTTCTGTTTCCCATCTTCTGTCATCATCAGGAAGACACAGATGTTGGATCACAAGCTCATGGCCCTGTTCTACTTCCTGACATGTTATTTTAAACTAACATACGACCCCAGTCATAAGCTAAATACTCTTCCCAGTTATGGACACAGATGAGGGAAAGTAAATTTGCACTGATATATCAGTATGTTCTAGCCACCCTGGAATCTGGGGGGTTTTTTCCACTCTTTCTTTGGACAGACTTGATAGCTGTCTTCAAGGATTTGAAAAGCTAATATTTGGAAGGTGGATTAGACTTGTACTATTTGGTTTCAGGGGCAGAATTAGGATCTTTGGTGATGAGGGAGATGGAAGTGCAGAGTCAAATTTAGCAATGCTAGTAAGAAAAAACTTTCTAATGACTAAAGTTGTGTAAAAGTAGAACGAGCTGCTTAAAGAGGTCATGGATTCCTCTGCACAAAGGTTTGACAACAAAGTCTGGATGACCACCTGTCAGATATATTGTAGAGCAAATCCTTATTAATGATGCAACAGCATTGGAAACTCATCATACATAGGAATAATCATGTACATAGAGATACTTTAGGAATATTCCACCTTTCACTGAGGTTATGGAAGTAAAGACTTCTGGCTATTTCCAAGGAATTTGGGGGAGAAAAAGAGGAGAGGAAACTGGGTCAAGAGGAACCATCCTTCATCTTGATAGCATACAGGCTTGCAGAATAGAGCACTTGTGTGCTCCTAGGTCCCCCTCTCAAAACCACACCAACAAAAGGATGCTCTTCAGAGCCTTGGCCGCTGGAACCAAGATCCTGGTTGTGCTGAAGGAAGTAGCATACTGAGTAACAATTGAGAAAGATGAACTCCATCCTTCTGCCTTGCCACAGAGCTGGAAAGGAGGCTACCTTTTTAACTAAACTATTCCTTGGAAATTTGTTTGCCCTTCTCCCTGTAAGGGAAACAGATATTGAATAGGAAAAGCTATTCCTGTGCCTGCCACCAAAAGTATTTTGCATGGGTTGCTGTTATTCCCAATGACCCATATTGGTCACCACGTTCATGCCTTTTACCTCTTCCCCCCTATATATTCTGTCCTTTCCCTTGCTGCTGTTCATGTGTATCTTTTATAAAGAAAGTAATGGCCACTAACCTCGGTCTTATATTTTCTATCAGCTGTGATAGAGGTTGGAAAACGAGAGCATCTGGATAAAATCAGAAGACCCATCCAGCACCTAGTTTAAGACATGGGATGAAAAAGAGACAGCTTAATGATTTCTTCTCCTGGGAGATCACCAATCTAGTAGAGGTCTGCTATTGTATGCCTAGCCAGCTCAAGGTGATAAGCAAGAGAAGTAATAAGAACAGTGAGATTAGGAACCCAACCAGAATCAAAGACATTTCCCATCTACTAGTTGAGAAACTCTGTATTTACTTTGGTATTTCTTTATGCTAGTCTGCCTAGAACAAAAAGGGAGAAGGGAGTGCCTTTTATGGGATTCTGTGCTGGTACTAACCTGGGACATCTCCCATCGCCTGTTTAAACAGCTTAGCCATGACGAGGATATTTACATGGCGAAGGACTACTTTCTTGATACCCACTGATACCTGTCATCAGTATTTACCTTTCACATGGAGACTACCACTAATGGAATTATGCTAAGCCTCAGAATTAAGGCAGAGCATCAGGCTGTGCAAAATATATATGCAGGAAGCTAGGGTAAATCTAATCTCCCTGTTTTATATTACCCATTGGGAGGCAAGCCCCTTGGTTTTACATTACATATATTTTGAGTCTTATTACACATGCTATCCTATGTTACCATGATAATAACTGACATTTCTATGGCTATTTAAGGTTTACAAAGAGTTTTACATAACTTACCTCATTTAAGTCTCATACCAGTTGGTCAATAAACATTTAGTAAGTACCTACTATACTCCAGGCGCTGTGCTAAACATCAGGGATACAAAGAGAGACAAAAGACAATCCCTGTTCTCAAGGAGCTAATGGTTTAATGGAGGTGACAATATGCGAACAGTTCTGTACAAGCAAGATAAATGCAGAATAAAGTGGAGATAATAAGGCACTAGAATTAAGGAATGTCAGAAAAGACTTCTTGAATAAGTGAGATCTATAGCCCATTTCATAGATGAAGAAAGTGAAGCAACAAGATGTTAAGGGAAATGTCCAGGGTAACACTCCTACTAAGTGTAAGAGGTAGAATTTGAATCTGTGCCTTCTTGACTCCAAATGTAGAATTTGATCCACTATACTATGCAACTTTAAAGGCCTCTGGGATTCTTCTAACTCTGAGAGTCTGTAATTATCGTACAACCAGGCATGAAACAAGAATACCATTCTTCCTAACAGTCAGATGAGATAATTTTCTAAATATTCTGTATAGCTTCATTGTTCATTGGATTGTTCGAGAATATTGAAGAAGAACAAAAAAATATTAACTAATTCAAAGAATATTAATCATGGCTAATACTAGTCAACATGTAGTTATTCATAGTTAAGGTTTATTTCACATAACATTCTCTCATTGCATTTGGCTCTCCATTCACAAATGGCTCCACCAGTTGCTTGTGCCATACCATATCCTTCCATGAAATTAAAGCTCAGCATTTCTTGATTTAAATGAATTTCCATAACAAAATTGGGAAAAATCGTTGCTTAAATAATTTGAGATCCATACTGCCCTACTTGGTTTCCTGTAAAGATTATTCTCTCTTGTTTTCTAATTTCTATTACATCTTCCTTACTCATGTCTAGGAGGTATACTTGTTGCTTCAAGAGGCTCTTTTCCACTTAGATCCCTACTTTCATATTATGGGGGAGAGGGTATTTAGAGAAAGGTTGTTCAGGCAGGACTTTGGAGTTGAGCCAAAAATGTCATTTTCTTCCGGTGAAAAAGCTCGTTCAGATGGAATGTCTTTTCCCTGAAATGGATGCTAACAACACACGAACATACTAACTCCCCCAAAGGTCTTTTCATCGTGGTTTACTAACTAAAAATTACTTAGACTTTTAAAAATATCTTTTACCTACAAGGGAACCTCAAAAAAGCAAGATCTACTTGAAACAGGGTTTCCTCTCCGTGGATGTCTGGCTAACTTGCAGACACTTTTATTAACCTCTCTTGACCCAGAGAGTCTTACCCAAAGAAAAGGCAAATTCAATTTAATGAGTACTTCTGTAATAAGAAATTACAAGTTCTTTAATAGGACCAAGAAGGAGTTAACCAATCCTGAATTTCCTCCAGGGTCATCCAAATGCATAATCTATTATATTTGTACTTATAAACTAGGAGCTTTATATTTACTATCCTACAAATGTAGCTCAGTCATTAAATCTGCAGTGACCAATTAAGAGACTAAACCTAAGGCTGAATTACATATTGAATAGATTTTTTTTCAGTCAATGAAACTATTTTACATCAAACAAAAACATTTGATTACTCTGCTGCCAAACTAGAGTGAGTACTACATTTGGCACAGCCTTTAAATTTTCTTATTTTTTCAAATCAATTTCTATATTTTTAAGCAAGCATGTAACTCTCCTCATCCTGTCAGAAAAGGGATAAAGGGAACATTAATGGGTGCTAGGGGCTGGGATAAGGCTGGTGAGCAGGTGCAGAAAGCTGAATGAGCCTCTAGTGAATTAGAAGCTTTTAAAAGAGATTGATTCTCTCACTTAACTAGTTCTTTCAAAGATGCTTTTAAAGGTATTAATTATTGTGAAGAAGATTACCCATTTGCTCACGAATAGTTTCTAAGGCAGGTGAGTGTTGGCATATAGGTACATCTGGGGTCAAAATGAATCCTCTGCCAATCAAGCCACCCCAAACCCTGTTAGATTAAATTTCCCAAGAAGAAATGAGTATAGTTTTTCTCTAATATTTAAACTTAGAAGTGTAAATCAGCAACCTTCTTCATTAACACTTTCCTATAATTGAGTAAAATATAATTCTCCATGCAAAACAGGGTTAATTAATTGTAATCAAACAATAAACATTGTCATTTTCAAAACTATAATCTATCAGCTATAGTATGAAATCTGTTTTTCAATTGTATGTACTGACATCAAAGGATTCATTCCAGGTAAGGAATCTTTAAATAGGGTCCAAAGCATCAGAAGACTGTGCTTCTGTACACTGTCATATGTTTGGCTCCCACTCAAATCTGCAAGAGTCAAAAGCACTTAAATCACCTTTTTAAAAAACAAGGGGATAGTGATATAGTCAGACCTACGTGGAACCAAATAGTCACACTGTGAAGTCAAAACCATCTCAGATGACAGGAAGCTATTTAAACAATTTTCTATCCAGGACCAAAGCAAATGAATCAGAGAAAGCTGAAGAAAGAAATTTAATACTCACGACATTAATAAGCAGGGTAAGGATTAGTCATTTTAAATGCTCATTAGTAATATAGCAAAAGAACAAAATACTATTTTCAAAACCTCAGAATTTAGAAACAGAGAGTTCTTAAATCTTGGGCTTTGAGTCTTAAAAAAACCTACTGCCTGTCAAAATAATTCTTCATCAGTGTCTTTATCCAATAAATTATATAAAATTTGGACAAGTAGAGTATTTTTTAATGAAAGGGGTATCAAAAATAAGCTAAAAGGGATTAATTTTGTTTCCTTTTTTCTGGATTTAAATAATATTCTATTAATGGGTTGACGATAGACAGGTCATTAGAAACTCCATTAATGACATGAAAACAGAAGGGGAAAAAGTGTTCAAAAGGAAACCCTTGGAAAGGCCTCTGTCAGCACAAAAATGATTTGACTCAATTCAGTGAAACAATTCTGATCCTTGAGTTCACACAGAGGGCTGTGTCCTCTCTTTCACATTGTCCACTCAGTCTCCCCCAAAAGACCATGTACTCTAGTCATTTCCTCATTGGCACCAGGAGTCACATTTTAAGGCACACAGCTCAGGACCAATCTTACTTCGACTATTTGAATCCAAGTTTCTTCAGCTCTTCTCCTCAGCCATCAAGAATATCCTGAAGATGGACTTTGTGTAGATTCATGTAACAGTCACAGAATTAAATGATTTGGGTGCTTTTATGGTTCAATTCTGTTTCCTTGTGGCAGGAAAAAAGTCTCTAAGAGATGCCAATGGAAAGGTAGGTAGACAGACAGACAGATAGATAATGCATGTTTAAATAAATTTTACTTTTTCATTTTATTCTCTTTTTCTACCAGAAATAGATTCTATACAAAGGTTTTCTATTGGCATGATTTGCCAAAAATGCTTAATAAAAGCAGGGAAAAGACTAAAGGCTGAAATGAATCTGAAGTTTAAGACCTAATGAACAAATGAATGGGTTAATTCTCGACTCAAAGAACCACTGGGGCATGCTCAGAACATACATGGGCCTCCCCTCAAACTAATCAGGGGCTTGATTGATGAGTGCCTATGAAAGGGGACCCCAAGTCAGTATGCAGGAATTAATATAGGCTTCAAACTCATTACTGTGCATGTGCCTTGTTCTAGCCCTAAATGCAAGAGTAATTCTTCCTTGGGGTATATGATATACATGAAAAAGTACAACTTCTTTTTTTTAAATGCCATTAGAATATTTTACTGTATGTGGACATACACTCTTGTTACTCCTAAACGCTATTCTATTGAGTACAGTTTATATTCACTGGCAAGGCGAAATCTCAGGGGAAGCTAGAGAGCGAATGCAATTTCTAGTAATAACAGCTCACAACAGTGACTACTCTCCACTTATCCCCACAATTTCCAGCTATTTTGGACTCCTTTCTGAATTAACCTTTCATATCAAAAGGAGCAATTCTGCACACTAGAGACTCCGGTACAATTTCATGCATAATTTATTCACTCAGTTCAACATTAAAGCGTAGTCCTTGACTTTGTCAAGGTGGATTCTGTTGGCAGACTTCACAAGCAGCAAAACAGGAGAAATGAGATCTCCGTCGCAACCTCGTCACCTATTCTGTCTGGGAAAAGAGAAGGGGGGTAGAATGGGGGGAGAAAAATCCTCCAGAATTCAAGCACAGTACCGGGCAATCAACAGCATCACTGGCCAGTATACACTAGCATCCCATCAGCACACTAAGCAGAAATGGGTTGCAGAAAAACAGACCAAACTAAGATTAAGTTGCCCCAAAGTGGAAAAGGAAGAGAAAGAAAATTAAAAGGGAAGGAAGAAAAGAAAGGAGGAAGGAAGAAAGGAAGGAAGGAAGGAAGGAAGGAAGGAAGGAAGGAAGGAAGGAAGGAAGGAAGGAAGGAAGGAAGGAATTAAGGAAGGGAGGGAGGGAGGGAGGAAGGAAGGGAGGGAAGGAGGGAGGGAAGAAGGGAGGGAGGAAGGAAGAAGGGGGTGAGGGAGGGAGGAAAGAAAGGAGACAGCTCTTCCTTACTTTCCTAATAATCACACCATTCATTTAGAATATATGCTTTAAAAAAATCCCTTGTCATCTAATACTCAGTGTTTGAAGAATTCACTAGGAGGTGTTATTCAAACAGAGCCCTGCACCTGTGCTTGAGGTCATATTAGAAAGGCTCATTTTGAAGTTGAAAAAAAGATGTCTGGTCCTCAAATGAGATCCCAAATCCCAGATTTGTACTCCCAAATAAAACTTCGAGAAGGCAAGCTTTCATTTTCTCCTCTTAACTGCCCATTTGAGCTCCCCCAAATGTGGAATGTGTGCAGCCAATTGTAAAAATGGAGTTTGATACACTGAGGAGCTGGACCAAAGTGTTTTAAATGGTATTAGGTGATTCCCAGAATATAAGGAATCATTATTCACCCTACTCTCTTTCCCTCATTTTTGAAGACCATCTCATTCCAAAGCACTAAATTCTAGATCCCCAAATTAGAAACAGTACATCTCTCCCCAGATGTTCCTGCTCCCTCCCCTTCTTCTGTCCCATGGATTAAGGACAGATGACATACAAACCATGCCAGGCAATTCCTCTGAACACTTTCCTTTCCTTTAAAAAGTGGACTGTGAATCCCAAACCAAAAGGGACCCATGCAATGGAAACATGTGGAACTACTTCCCTGCCACCCCAACCTGAATGAAGAGAGCTGCTTAGCACTGTTAGCAATTTATCTTTAAAAAAAAAAAAAGACAACTTTTCCATGGCCTCCTGGGTCACAAAAGGTACACCTAAAAGGATAATTCTCTAGTGTTACAAATAGCTTGGGTCCCCAAAGTCACATTTAAAGATGTCTTTGCATAATCACAACTGACCCGAATGTGGAATATGGGCTCCTTTTATTTAAAGCATTTAAGTTTAAATAGTCCTGACCCCACAACCTAGAGAGAAGAAGGTTGGAACATTTATGTCAAAGCTACATTTATGTCAAAGCTACATTTATGTCTACTTTCCTTTTATAATTTGCCTTCAAATTCATTGCAAATGCGTCCAGTTCCTTCAAAGGAGATTACTGGGAGTCAAGGAGTTCTCCTCAGTTCCAATTTAGCCATTTATAGTCTCCTGGCAGTTTCTGGATTTGGACCAAGTTGTTGAAGATCAGGAAAGCTGGGGGACTGGAATTTATGATCCTTTCACCTCCAGAGATGTTGATTTGCATCCCAATTATGACATACCAAAATTAAGTTTCAAAGTCTCATTCTGCCCTCAATTCCACTTATCCCCATCCCCAGCCACCCTGTAATTGAGGATGATTGACAGCCTGCGTTAATCACACAAGGCAGATTCCCATTTGGTAGGCTTTGGTTGTAATGGCAAATCCTGGCTGGGAGCCAGGTTTCAAATAATGTGTATTTCAAGTCCCCTCACTTTCAGGGAGGAAGCCTACCACCTCTCTTCCCCTTCAGAATATCAGAGGCAGTTGAATATATAGGAAGATGATTTGAACTAATATTCTATCAGACTGAGAAGCAGTCGCAGATCTTCAAAATAGGTATTTGGAGATAATGCATTTATGGTCCTCAAATGCCCAGTCTTGTGTTGTCTCCTTTGGAGCCAGAAAGATAGCAGCGTTTCATTTAGAGGAAGTCTTTGAGTGGTACGGAGAGTGCCACAAACTCCATGAACTTTTAACTAAATTCATTTTAACAATGTTTTAAGCCAAACGCTAGTTCTCTTTTGACCTCCCAATAATTATATTCACCTCTCAACTCCTATCCTCCCAGCATCAGAATGTTGCTAAGCTTCCTGGCTGTTAAGAAAAAAGTACCATAATCCTGGTTTTACAGACATCCTGGAGCATTTTGCATGAGACTCAATTAATTTGTGAAGAGAATGCTGATGTGAGACTGTGTTCTTGTGCAAGAGGGAAGAATTAGTACAAGAACTCTGGAGAGGGAAGACATCCTTTCTTTGAGAAAGAGGAAACTCATGGTTCGAGACTCTGTCTTGGAACAACTCCAGATACATGGTGGGGGATGGGAATGGGGGGGGGGGAATGTTGGTTGTAGAAAAAGACTTCTGGAAGCTACAGGAATGGAAGGAAAGCCAATTCTCCTCTCTGTTCTTGATGCCTGATTTCCAGCTTGCCTCATTAGAATGTAAATTCCTTAAAAGTAGTAACTGTCTTTCTTTGTATTCCCAGAACTTAGCATGGTGGCTACCATAGTAAGTGCTTAATAAATCCTTGTTTACTGATTCCACACACATACTTACACAGATACACACACAGAGATCATCTTAAACTCACTACAGTCCTTTCCTTGGGACACATGCTACAGGATGGTTTGGCAGTTTGTATATTCTTTTGATTGGCTTTTGGTGACTGATGACTTTACTTTGCCTTCTGTATTTAGAAGTTCTGGGCAGTTGTCTTGTATTATTTCTTGAATTATAGCATTCAGATTTTTTGACTCATGTTCCTGTGAGAGTCATCTTAAAACCTTAAGTTATCTCTACTAGTCCTGCCTTCAAGATTAAAATGTCTTACTTATATAGAGATAATTTTTTTTAGTATTATTGATTATATTTTTGCTTCTCTTCCAGATTTACTGTCACTTCTATATATTTATATTCCCAATCATTTATTCTATTTTTTTGTTTCTGTAGTGATACTTGTCACTGTAGATTCAAGTTTTTCTATTCTGCCAATTATTTCTACTCCTCAAGCCATAAATTCTGCTTTCATAGTCCTTACTTCTCTTTTGAACCATTCAGGAGTATCCCATTGTGGCTCCATGGCTCTTTTGGGTCTTTACAGAGTCCTCTGCCTTGTCAGGTATTGATGAATTTTCCTTCATCTTGCAAATATTTATTTATAAATGTCTGAATACTTTTAGATGATCTGGAATTCATATTCCCTTCTGTAATTAATATCATCTTTGTTGCTTTATCTGATTATGTCCAAGGTCTAAAACTGAGTTTTCTTCTTCTTCAGATTTCAGTCATTTTCACCCTTATTTTCCCCTATTGTTCACTTTCTGGCTCCTTCCTTTTTTAAATTACAGTTTTCCTGGGAGGTGGACCTCAAAATTCTCTGTGGCTTCTCCCACTCTGGTCAATTCATATTTCACTAGCCTCAATCTTTGCTCTTCTAAAGGAACAGAATTAGTCCCCATTCTATGATGGGCTCTTTCCCTCAAGCTTAGTGAAGTTCCACAAAGCCATACATGCACACTCTGCCTCAGTTCCCTCTGCTCCTCAGCTTTCCAGTTAAGTGCTAATACATCACAAGGTCTGTCCTTGTGATTGCTGTCCCAGCCAGAACGTTGTTCCACCATTTTGTTTTCCACAGCACTGAGAGGAGGGAGTGGCAGAGTTGAGTTCCACTGCAAGCCTATAGAATGTCTTATGCAACTATAGTGGAATATGGACTATGTGGGACAGGGTGCTGGGTAAGCATATTAAGGATTAAGTTTCTCTGCCATTCACTCATCAAATTTTCACCTAATTTAGTTTCTGTGTTTCCTTCACCATGGAAACAGCTAGAATTGCTTTATCTCATGTACAGTTCTTACTTTGGAGACATTTTAAAGGTCATGACACTGAATAAAGTATATAGCCCTCTGTCTTGTAGATCATGTGATCCAAAAGTCTCCTTCAAGCGCTTTGATGACTGAACTACCTTAAGCAGACTTCATAGCAAACCTACTCAACACCAGATTCTACCCTATAGGAAATTAAGAAATAGGAAGGTATTGGCAAGTAAGAAAAATGGTAATAGAGGGATAGGTCTAGAGGGGAAGAGGATCTTAGAGGCTGCCTACTACAACCTTCTTGTTTTAGAGATGAGGACAATTGATTTGCCCAAAGTTAAACAATGAGTGCAGGATTTGAATCTAGGTCCTCTGACCCTAGAAATAGCACCTATTCTATTGTTCGTTTTGCTCTAGATCTAGGATTGAATTAGTCTGGGATATATGTGTGTGTGCATGTACATGCACATATATATTATATATTGTATGGTACATGTGTGTACATTTGCATGTGTATATGTTTGTGTGCGCTGTGTATACATGTACACAACATTTTTCCCTCTCTCGTGAGTTGTGTCATACCACCCTGTTCTCTGGTTTAGCTTGCTGCCTCTCTCCTGCCCTCACCCTGGTAAATTTATATTCCTAGAGCTAAACTATTACTTTGCAGTTGTGTTTAAACTTTTTCAGTCATATGGGTAATCATACTGGGGGTAAATACTCTGTACCGACTCAGAATTCTCACTATTGAACCCCATCCAATGTATTTTCTATCTACAACACCAGTCATTTACAAGGCAATGCACTCATGCAGTAAGTAATGGTTATACAGAGAGCTATTCATGATCACCTTTAGATATTAAAAAAAACCATTTAGTAACAATGAAGTAAAAGGAATAGTAATGCTATAGATACTAAAATACTCAATTTAATGCATAAATAACAAACTATGTCATACTACACATACTACACATACATACACCTACTATCCTGCCAATGTCCACAAGACTCTTGGTGAGAAATGGGTACAAACTTACAAGAACCTGGCAGTGAAACACATGAGAAAGGAAAACCCATGTGCTTAGGGTAATTTAGCTGGAGGTTTCAATATTTGGGAACATCTGTATCACACAAAATGCCTTTCTGTTCACTGCTTAACTTTTGGTCCTCAATATTCTTTATCTAAGGAAACTGTCTTCTCCATTCAAATATAATATTTGTAAGATCTTTCACTTTACCATCACGTTTAAAAGGATATTTAGTCAATTGTTAGTACTCAAGTGAATAACACTTCTCTTTTTTTTTTGGAGGGCAGTTGGGGTTAAGTGACTTGCCCAAGGTCACACAGCTAGCTTTTGTGTTAAGTGTCTGAGGCCGGATTTGAACTCAGGTACTCCTGACTCCAGGGCGGGAGCTCTACTCACTGTGCCACCTAGCCACCCCAACGCTTCTCTTTAAGTCAGAGAATTGTGGTGCTCATCAAACTGGCAATCTCTTGGCTATACAGACAAGCCCAGACAGTTATCCACTTACCAAAATGTTCCATTGTCCAATCAGAACAGAGCTCACGATAAGATTTCTCAGACTGACTCTTTAATCCAGTTTGCCATAAATACCAAGTCAGGTGCCAAGTTCCCACTGCTTTTGCTTCTCATGCCAGAGTTGGTAGTAAATAGCAACAGTAACTTATGAGAAGCTTCACTTCTCTCCACCTCTAGGTGGCACTAAAGGGCAAGAACTTTCACTGAAGATCTTGACCAATGCAATCAGTTCTTTATAATCAATGAGGCATCATTTCACTGAAGCCTCCTATCAGTTTTACTCTTTCTAACTACCACAGATCCAACACAGTAGCATTTCCTACTGAGTCTCCAATTCTTCTCAGATCTCTACATTAGGTTCCTCTCTTGGCTTCTGATAGTAGATTCCTATACTTTTCTGTACTCTTAAATTAGAGCTTCTTTGCTCCATATCCCACCATTTACTTAAAAAGTCACAACTCACCAGATTTCCCCTGTCAAGTTAATTGTCCTGGTTTTTTTTTTCCACATCTGTCTCCAAATGTTTATGTGATTTCTCATTTTTAAAGATTTATCCTTCTTAGTTATAAAAAAAGAACATGAGCTAGGATATCCATCGTGCTTGTAGCTTTAAAGACTGCAACATGGTTCTCCAGCTTCTGATGTTTTTGAAAGCATGTTTCTTTATGTTCACATTTCCCTGCTTTTTAATGAATAAATTATCTTTCTCTGTCTCTTTGTAGCAATAAACCTTTCCCATGAAAGCCCAGGCATCATTCTACATTTTTCACAAGGAAATTTTAGTCTTTACATTTAGACTATAGTTCATTTTTGTCCAAAACCTTTCAAATCCTATCTGAAAAATGTGTTTCTTCATACACATATATTTGTAATTTTTATTAAAGGAAAATATTATCTACACGTTTTAGGCATTAAAATGTTTATCTAAATTAGTTCTAATATTTTGTATCATTTGAAAATAAATATATTTTCTTTACATAGAAACTCTATTTTTGTCCCTTTCATCACTAAACTGCTCTATATGAAAAGGACCTTCAAGGGAAAGCAGCAGCAGAAGCATTTTCCCATTTTATAGATAAGAAATTAATCCTCAATGTGTTTGAATGACTTACTGATGGTTCCACAGTTAATACTATAGGTAGAATTTTAAATAATCAATCAATGAGCATTTCTTATGTGCCCCCCCCAAAAAGAAGAGGTTGGCTTCAATAGCCTCTAATGTCCCTTCCAACACCAAATATATGGTCCTACCACCCTACTGTGTATCAGTCACTATGGCTGGCAAGAAGGGATTTGAAAAACCAAGGAAGACAGTCCAGACCTTCCAGGACCTCACATTCTACTAGGAGATTGTAATGGTAATCAATTTGTTTGATATTTAGGGCTAAGTAGATCAGATACTTAGGGTTAAGTAGATCCTAGTAACTTAGGGCTAAGTATAGAATTCTGTCCATTGCTGAAAAGGTGTGAACTCCCCTGTTGACTTGGGAGAAGGCCAGTGCTTATAAGCAGGAGAATTTTAGAGACAGACAGAGTTTGGATTTGGCTCCTCAGTGACGCTGACTGAAGACATGAACAGGATGGGACTTTGTTTGTTGGTGGCCTG
>CM053599.1:27652242-27676284 GCA_028646575.1 Pseudocheirus occidentalis | reverse complement strand
TCTCTCTCTCTCTCTCTCTCTCTCTCTCTCTCTCTCTCTCTCTCTCTCTCTCTCTCTCTCTCTCTCTCACACACACACACACACACACACACACACACACACACACAGAGTTTCTCTACACAGATAGATTTGAATATCTTATCTACACAGCTAGAGCTATAAACATAGACATTCTAACCAACAGGTAAGTTTATCTGCATCAGAGGGTGAGTGATCTGACTGTGAGGAGAGGATGTTGACCCTCGGTTGTCTTAGCCAGACTGCATTGTAGACAGAGCTTGGACGCTCTGATAGCACGTGTTCAGGTATGGTCCAGAATGGGCGCCAGGAGTTACTCTCAAAAGCAAGAATTCACTTGCTTTTATAAAAAAAAAAATGGTGGCTGCAGTCATTCCAGACATCATAATCATAATGAATAATAATAATAAACCCTTTTGTTACTAAACAGAGACTTGTGGAAACCTATTGTGGAAGAAGCTGCTGAAATAAGGCCCCTGAGGCACCCAGCAATTAGAAATGCCAGGATTCCGTGTTAGGAATTAGGCTGACCTTTGGCCTGGCGGAGGGTAAGTGTTAATGTGTCATCCTCCTCCTCCTGCACAATTACTGACTGAGTGTCTGGAAGGCTCTGGTGCCAGGCACCAAGGGTAGGTGCCAATGGGCTTTTTTTCAAGTGAAACTAGCCGATAGCACTCAACCCCAGAGCCATAGAGAGAGGTTGTTCAGAAAGGATCTTGAAAGAAGTTCCTTACCCCTTTTTTCTTCTGGTGAACATACTGACATGAAAGTTGATTGAAGAAGGAAAAAAAAAGTACTATATTCACATTAAAATAAATTAATCCTAAACCCATTTTTTTCATCCTTCCTAGGAAATCAACCTTGGTCATCTTCCAGTAACCTATGTTTGCACAATTCTCTTTACACTTTGTGGTAACTACCCACTAATCTGGGAAAGCACTATGATTGAAGATTAGTCCAGAGAAACAGGGTAGGCCCCATGCAGGACTGTGAAGTGGGAGAGCTTTATCTTGGACACTTCCTGCCCAGATTTCACCCTTCCTCCTCCCTACATCCCCTTCAATGCCCTATTTCTGCCTCCTGGCTTCCCACAATGCTCCACATACCCCAGCTAAATCCTTTTCTCCCTGTTCTAGCTCATTAAAACTTAACATATCCAGTTTCCTATTCTTCTAGGGTCCTTTATTTTTTTCCAAAGGGGTAATTAGCCAACAAATAGGTTACTTGCTCAATATAGCAAGCATTTATCAAGTACTTATACGAAAAGATGGTTTACTGGGTAGTGGCAAATGAAGGGATAAACCAGATAGTCCCTATCCTTAGGGTGCCTACATCTATCTAGTAGACACATTTAATCAATTGAAAACTCCTTGTTAAGGGCCTACTAAGTGCCAGCCATATGCTAAGATACACATGAAAAGAATAAAACAATCTTTGCTCACAAGGAGCTTGGCTATAATACCCAAGAGAATTTAAGTCAATGGGGGAAGCGTCTAGTTTGGAAAGACGCAGGGAGCAAGTTCTGGGCACCACATTTCAGAAGGAACATTAATAAATTGCAGAGAATCCAGAAGAGAGCAACCAGATAGGCATGGGCCTCATGATCAAGACAGATGAAGATTAACTGAAGAGACTAGAAATCCTTTGCTTGGAGAAGAGAGACTCAGGGTGGGTTGGAGGAATGGAGCGAGTGATAGCTACTTTAAAGAATTCTAGGAGTCAGAATACAGGAAAGAGGGGTAAATTTCTACTTGGTCCTGGGGGGTAGAATTAGGTACAAAGGATGGAAATTGTAAGGAGACAGATTTAGGTCTAAGGTAAGAAACAGTATCCTAACCGTGAAAATTATGTAAGTGCATAATGGCCCTGGGGGCATCTCCTCACTGGAGGTCTTTGGGCATACTATGGAAGGTGGCCAGCTATGTACCTTTTAGAGGGGCTTCTTGTCAGGCATGAATAGGACTAGGTGGTCTTTGAAGTATGTTTCAAGTCTGAAATATTAGGATTCTGAAATTATTTTATGTAGCAATATTCTTAATTTCCTCTTCCAAAGCAAGCCTGGCTACATCTTCTCAGGGTTCTAGAGGTACCCTTGGCGGGGGGGGGGGCAATAAAAGGGCTTTCTCTTATGCTATTGGCTGGACTCCCTTTCCAATATTTCTCCAACTGTTAGCCGACAGTGATTAACGTCCCAGTTCCTTTTAACCAACTAGCTTCAATGAGCTTTTACAAAGAGATATTTACTTTGAAGATATAGCAAGGCTTACAAACATGTCATCCCGACCCCATGGGGAGTTCTGTCTGCTACATTGCTTCAGACCTTGGGGATAGTAGGCTTAAATTTGAGGAAGTTTCTACACAGTTTTTTTTTTTTTGGAGGGCAGTTGGGTTTAAGTGACTTGCCCAAGGTCACATGGCTAGTTTTAAGTGTCTGAGGCCGGATTTGAACTCAGGTCCTTCTGACTCCAGGGCCGGTGCTCTATTCGCTGCGCCACCTAGCCTCCCCTCTACACAGTTTCTACATAGTTGGAGGGCATTTCTACCAGTTTCACTTCCAAGTATGACAGGATGGACAAGTTCTCATCTCAGCTACCCCTGGACTCAGTGCCTCGGCCCATTCCTCAGCGCCTCAATGTTGGACTGACTGACTGTAAAACTTGGCAGAGACTTCAAATGCAGGATGTCTGTCTGGTAGCTCACCACACTGACCTTTCAGGGCTTACAGAGTCATGGCCATCACCAATAGCAGACGTAAATGAATGAACAAATAGATACAACACAGAGAGAAGGAATAGCAATAATTTTGCATGTGAGAGAGGGCTGGAAGTCCCTTCCTTCACTTAGAGGCCCTTGGTATCTCGTCCTCCTGCTTCAATACCAACAAATCTGTCTGTCCAGTACTTCTGGGGGGCATGATTTCAGTCAAGCCAAAAGCTGTCTTCATCACACGGTTAGCGTATTGGAACCAGTAACAAAATGTCTGTGCATACTCCAAAGTCCATGTGGAAACTCGGCAATCATCAGCCGAGTGTGCTGAGTTTGCTCATAAGATCTGAGCTCACTGGCCTATTACACACACACACACACACACACACACACTTGTGTGTGTATATATGTATGTGTGTGTATGTATTATGTATGAGGCATACCTTCACTGTATGTGAATGGGCATGCATATATGTATGCAGATATGCTTGTACAGCTAAACAGGTATGTAGGTACGTAATACACATACATGGACATTTTTACATAGTACTAGGTGCATGATTATATAAGTATGTATGTTTGTATTCATGTATATAAGTGTGTGTATATACATACATACATATATGCACATATATGTATGTATGTATATACAACTTATGACTTCATCAATGTAGGGACCTCTATAGGAAGGATGTTTCTTCTACCAGTGTAGGAAGGCAAACACTCTACAGTTTATAATCTTAGAGAGTTTCCTCACTGAGACTTTAGTCAACTTACCTGAGGTGAAGATTTTTGGCTCAGTAGACTGAGTAACTTTGAAGAGCATCTTCAACATTGCCCAGGGTTTTGATAAGACATCTATGGAGATAAAATTACAGAATCTCAAAATATTGAAATAAAAGAGCCCTGTACTTGGGCTCCAAAAAGAAATTTCCCAAGCATAGGAAATGAAAGAAATGGCTAGACAGTATTTCTTATGAAGAAGGTTTTTTTTTTTTGCATACTAAAAGCTTAACATGAGTTATCAGAGTGAGATAGCAGCCAAAAACATTTTTTTTTAAAACAGCAACCTAATGCTGTCCTAGGCTTCATTAATGATGTGGTAGACAGTCCTTATGTACTTTGCCCTCATCAGACAACTCGGGGGAGTAATATTGTGTTCAGTTTAGTAAAAAACGATGACAGGTGTAAGTTTAGAAGAGTACAAGGAGCTGGTGAAAAGTCTGGAGAATTGATTGAAAGAATTAGGAAGGTTTAGCTTGGAGAAGGCTTGGGGTGGGGGAGGAGGGACATGCTAGTTGTCTTTAAGTATCTGAAGGCTGTTTATTTGGAAAAGCATTAAGCTTACATTGGAAAGAGCAATGGGAGCTTGATTTGACTCAAGTCTCAGTGTGCCAAGCAATTCTCTAAGTCACAGAACAGGAGCAAATCTATACTTGTAGATGAGCGTTTCCTGAGGGGGTGTCTTGAAGGAAGGAAAGAAATAGTCATTTATTAAGCACTTAATGTGTGTCAGCATTTAGTAGGCACTTAATAAATGTTTATTGAAAATATCTTGTTTGATTTTCATAACACCAGAAGGAAGGTGCTATAATTACCCATTTTACAGTTAAGGAAACTGAGGCAACCAGGGTTAAGTGACTTGCTCAGAGTCACATAGTAGTATCTGAAGCCAGATTTGAACTCTAATAGTCCTAACTCCAGGCCCAGTGTTCATTCCATTCAATTACCTTGCTGCTTCATTCTCTACATCAAGCTTAATGTAGAGAAATATTTTCTTTTAAAACCATCTGAAAAAGAGACTAGTGTAGCTCTGGAGGTGATGAACTTCCCCTCACTGATGTCTTTACATATTGTAAAGGGTACTTTTCTTTATGCACATACTAGACTAGATGCCCTCAAAGGCCCTTTCCATCTCTGACCTTTTGGGAAAGTTATTGACCAGGAAGTAGAGGGGGAAGTATTAAAAAGGCTCTCTCTCACTGTGTGTGTGTGTGTATGTGCGTATGTGCGTATGTCTGCTGGTATGGGTGGGGAGAGGGGGGAGGTGTTGGAATGCTGGAGAAAGCTGAGCTTGATCAGTTAAGCACTGTTTGGATTAAGTATATTAGACCTAATTGCATTTAAAATTGGAGGAATAAAATATTATCAAAAATATTTTGCAATTAATCACAGTTGAAGACACGTCTCATTTTTGGTGCAACCACTCCCTCCGTTCACCGCATTTTGGTGGAGTTCAGAGAAAAATATCTACAGTTTGAAACATATTGTATTCTTTCTGGATCATTTTGATCATTAGAACAGGTGGGCCATAGGCTGTTTCAATTAATTGGACTTTTTAAAATGCATTCCCCTAACCCTCTTTTTTGGATGCTAAAATTTTGACTTGAAAACTCACTTACAACTGTGGTTCATTGTTCTTCATGGAGTCAGCCTGAAAGCAATTCCGTTTTGTAATTATTTTCAAAGAAATCTGTGAAACGTATTTCACCATTTTTTTTTTAAAGGAATAGGTCCCTGTCAAGGAGAATAAAGACTTAAGATCTAAACCGATGGAGTCACCCAAAGGGGAGATGGTGAGGTGACACATTTTTCAAGGCCCCTGCTGAGAAGTAGGTGTTCTTGCTAGAAGGCAAGGAATTAACAAGGAGGACCTTTTGTTCTTTCCTTCCTAAAAATTAAGTTCTTCCGACAATATGTCGTCCTTGATCTGCATTTGGAATGTGCAACAATATCGATGGGCTCGATTTTCTTTGGTGATTTTAAGGGCTCAAATTAGTCTGTATTTGTCTTCCTGTGATGTTCACGGTTTAGATTCATTAAGGAATCTTAAAGTGACATAGGAGGCAAAGGGGGAGAAAGAAATAAGACGTCTTATAGATGTATTCCTTGCTGGTTTTCTTGGTGTTCCTTGTGTTTTTGTTGGGAGTCACTGAGGGGGAAAACGACTCTTTGGAAGGGGATATCTACAGGATTCCAAAATGATTCATCAATTGCATATTTTAATTGCAATTGACCAAATGACTCAGGTCCCTGTTTTGACTCATTCTCCCATAATTGTATGTATTGTTTTGTTTTGTCTTTGAAATTCCATTATAACATTATAGGAGCTGACTCATTCAACATGAAGTAATGGAAGGAACAATGGCCTGATCAATTGGGAGTCAGGCACTCTAGTTCTAGGGCTGACAACCACAAAGTCCCTGCCTGGCCTTAAGCAAAACATTTCTCTCTGGATGCCAGTTTTCCTGTCAGTAAAAAGAGGGATTTGACTACATGACTTCTTTCATTCTTATTAACTCTGAAACTCTCTGTCATTTGGACTATATTTGGTACATTATCAGAAAACACTGAGAAATGTGGCAAGCTCAGTCTGTTGCTGAGGCTGCCATCTTGAAATAAAATGGTAACTGACAGATGGGATATTTTCTCCATTAAGAAAAGAGAAGCCAAATAGATTTCAAAGAAATTTGTCATGGGCAAGGAGATTATTAAGACAAAGGTATCAGGAGAAAAACTAAGTAGGTATTTTTCATGTGGTTGAATTGAGTGATAGTCTAAAGTTCATAGAACCAAGCCTTGACTTCCATATGCACTGTACTATACTGGAATGGGATGTATCATGCAACCTATATGCATACATAGGGTCATACTGTAGGGTTACATAGCTACATCTGTTAGTTAGGTGCCTCTTTAGTATAGGCTCCTTGAAGGTAGGATTATTTCTTCGTCTTTTTAATCCTAGCACCTAGAATAGGTGCTTAAGAAATGCTTGTTTGTTAATTAGAATGGTTTTCTGCTACCTCAAATCCACAAATTCCAGACTAAATTCTTTTCCTTTCTCTTCCAAATCTGATCCTCTTACTCTCCACCTACTCACTTTCTCTTCAGTCTCTCCACATTGGAATGACAGAAATTGAGAGTTGGAAGGGAGCTCAAAGATCATTTAGTGCCACCTACCAACTCATACATCAAAGGAAAGCCCACTGAAAGATACCTGACCAGTGGTTGTCAAGCCGATGCTTGAAGATTTCTAGTGAAGTGGGAAGTGATCACCTCTTGAAACAGCCCATTCCAGTTTGGGGCAGCACTTTGTTAGGATGGTCAAGTGGCGCCTTAGTGTCCAGAGCACCAAACCCAGAGGCAGGAAGAGTCATCTTCCTAAGTTCAAATCCAGTCTCAGACACTTCCTAGCTGTGTGACCCTGGGCAAGTTACTTTGCCCTATCTGCCTCAGTTTCCTCATCCATAAAAAGAGCTGGAGAAGAAGATGGAGAACCTTTCCAATATTGTTGCCAAGAAAAGCCCAAATGGTGTCACAAAGAGTCAGATAAGACTGAAATGACTGAACAAGTTGTTAGGAAGGTTTTTCCTGACATGGAGTCTAAAGTTTCCTCTTTTTGACTTCTCATTGTGGCCCAGGAGAATAATTTTAATGCCTTCTTCACAAGATGGTCCTGCAAATACAAGAATGTAGTGATCATACAGGCCCTGACCTTAAATACTGTCAGTTCCTTCAGTGAATCTACATGAGGTATGGACTCCAGGCTCTTCACCAGCATGGTTGTCGTCTTCTGGCCACTATTCAGATTATCCAACTTCTTCTTAAAGGTGGTGCCAGAACTGAAGATGATCATCCAGACAAACTCTGACAAGCACAGAATCTAGTGGGATCATCACCTCCCTATTCTTGGAATATATGAGACTTAATTTTTACAGATGAAGACAGTTAAAATAAAATTTTAAATTTTACAGATGAAGAAAAGGAAGCATTAAGTGATTTGTACAGGGTCACAAAACTAGAAGGTGTCTATGACAGGGTTTAAATTTCTCTCAGATACCAAATTCTCAACTTTTGGAAAAATTATATGCTTTGTCATCATATACTGGTCTCCCTCCCTTCTCAGTCTGCTATACTTTATCACACTCAGACTCATCAACAACTTGTTTCAGAACTCTGAGTCAGAGAATAACTCCTTCAGTAACTCTTTTAGAACTCTGAGCTGAATTAAGCTAGCCACAAATCCTAAAGGGGCAATTCATCTCTCTCTCTCTCTCTCTCTCTCTCTCTCTCTCTCACACACACACACACACACACATACACACACACATAAACACACACGTATATACAACAAGATTGCAGTCATTTTGTGAAGGCTTTAACAACTTGGGGATCAGTAAAGGGCTCATATGAGGATATGGGCTTTGAGTTATTCTATGAAATATAGTAGGAATTCTCAAAAGCAGAATTGGGCAGGGTACCAGCTATGTGCAAAGGCAAGGAGGTAGGAGATAGAGTTGTGCCAAAAGAATGGTAATAAGTCCAGGAATAGCTAGACTTTGTTCCTCTACTGGACTTCTATGATAATGGCAAGAGGTTCTATGTACATATTTTCAAAATGCTTTACTCATGTGGAGGGGTGTGCTGGAGGCTGATCAAAAGGGCTTGTGAGAGCCGATTGTTAAATTTGCTGTGGGAGCATTTTTACCTCAGAAATTGGTGAATGCTACAGATTGGGGCTTGTTTTATTGTTTTGTTAATTATCTCTAGACTTAAGAAACTGATAATTAAAATGTTAATAATGCAGATTAAATTGAAAAGTGTATCACAGGTATATTCCCACAATAAATAAATAAATTAACAAACAGGGATTTTATTGTAAATGGAAAAAAGCACTTTGAAGGAAAGGACTTTCTCCTTTTGGTCCTGGCATCCCCACTATCCTATTCCTAGTTCATTGTTATTGTGTTGTTTTCAATCGTGTCTGACTCTTTGTGATCCCATTTGAGGCTTTCTTGGCAAAGATACTGGAATCATCTACCATTTGCTTCTCCAGCTCATTTTACAAATGAGGAAACTGAGGCAAACAGGGTGAAGTGACTTGCCCAGGGTCGTATAGTAAGTAAGTTTCTGAGGCCTGACTTGGACTCAAGTCCTCCTGATTCCAGGTCTGGTGTTCTATCCCCTGTGCCACCTAATTGACCCTATTAAGTATATAATAAATGGATGTCAAATTGAAATTAATTTGTTGTGTTGGATTGTAGTTGAGCTTAGTGTTTGAGTTTGGGTAGGGTTTTAGCATGTATAGGACGAGGAGATTTCTCTTGTATTTTCCTATCCCTTTTTCTCCTTCCCCTGCTCAGCATACCACTGGACCTACAACAGACCTTCAAGGAATATTTGCTGATTGACTAGAAAAGTCATAAGCCTCTCTTCCTAGTTTCCATCCTTAATGTGGTATTATGTTAATTTGTTTTAGTTTCCCCAACCTGTTTTACTATTTGCTATCCCATATTTATATATTTTTGTTATTTAGTCACTTTTCAATCATATCCAATTCTTCATGACCCTCTTTGGGGTTTCTTTGCAAAAATACTGGAGTAGTTTGCCATTTGCTTCTCTAGCTCATTTTACAGATGAGGAAACTGAGGCAAATGGGGTTAAATGACTTGCCCAAGGTCATACTTATTATTATAAGATTTTATTTCGAGTAATTCACTTTATTTATGCCATTATATTTATGACTTAGTGAATAGAGAACTGGCCTTAGGGTCAGGAACATTGAGGTTCTAGTCTTGTCTCTGACATAGCAGCTATTTGACCCTGGACAAGTCATTTATCTTCTCAGTGCCCCAGGCAATGCTCTAAGACTCTAATTTACAGACTAACTGCATATTTACATTGTTAGGGGGTTTCTTCACTTGGCATTATATCCACCAATCAATTCACAGGTCTGGATATGCAAAAATTATTGACTTGTTATTCGTAAGCACTTATTAATAGATGCATAGGTTGATAGATTTAGAGCCGGAAGGGTCTTAGAGACCATCTAGTCCAAACATTTTTTACATTTTACAGATGAGGAAACTGAGGACCAGAGGGGCTAAATGACTTTTCCAAGGTTATAGAAATGATAATTGACAGAGCAAGGCTTGAACTGAGATGCTAAGACTCCAAATCCATATTTCAACTCAAGAATGCTGTCTAATTAATGCTATTCTATTTACTATTTATTTGAAATACTTGTTAGAAATTTTGCCATGTGGCATTTATTTTAGTCATAGCCTATTTATTACTTGTTCCTTGAAAAAAGTGATAAATTTGAATGCATATTATTGACTTTAATGATTTTATTTGCATTACTTTATTTTGGCTTAATGATAGAACTTGTACTTGGAGTCAGTAAAACCTGGGTTCAAATTCCACTTGAGGTACATATTAACCATGTGACTCCAGGTAAATCATATAATTCCCATAAGTCTCCTTTTACTCATCCATAAAATCATTGATAATCACGGTTCCTGCTGCAAAGGGGTGTTGTGGAGGTCAATTAAGATAATGTGTGAAAAGTAATTTTCAAAATCTTAAAAAACAATATAAATACAAACTATTCTTATTAACATTATTATTGTCATAAAACTTGATCGCACATTTGTTTTGTAACATTTATTTTAAATTGAAAGTCAAGTGGATAAATCTTCTTATTTAAGACCTTGTAAACCCTACCTAGCCCAGAAACATTCCCATGGGAAAATGAAATCTTCAGACTTCGGATTAGGCAGTGGAGGGGAATCTGATATTCTTATGGTGAATTAACAGAGAAGGTGGCAAGACCCTGGTTTTGAAACAGATCCTGGTGTTTTTTTGGTCAAGAGTGAAGATTCAGCTCATTTTATAATTAAACCAACTAACAGCAAAACTTTGACTCTAAGTATATTTAATTGTATTGCAAAGAATTTCAGAGAAGAAAATAGGAGAGGGTGAAAGAAGTTTGAATAATGGGTGGGTCAATAAATGGTAAATCTTCTTGAACAATCATGAAATCCAATGGGGAGTCTTTATACTTTGTATTTTTGTTCCTTTAAAGTAGGAGAGGAAGTGTCACATCATGAAGAGAAGCTAAGCCTTGGTGACAAGAAGATTTGGGTTCAGATCCTGCCCCTGATAAATAGTATTGTAGTTTCTATGAACAACTCACCCAACCTTTCAATGTCCAGGAAACCCTCTAAGGATATACTTCCTGATTTCGATCAATGTCGAATTCCCGCTGAGTGTGTTCCCTATGCCAATTAGTGACATGTTCGGAACAAATAAAAGCAAAACATTTAATGAGAAAGAAATTTAGTCTCAAAGCACAGGCAGTTTCAATCTTGATAATCTTTTTTTTCCTTTTGTTTCCTTTAATTTCCTTTTGCTCCCTCCCTCCCTTCTTTCTTTCTTTGCTTCATCTGTCTTTCCCTCCTTCCTTCTTCCCTCCCTCCTTAATTTTTCTTCCCTTTTTCCTTCATTCCTTCCCTCCCTCCTTTCCTACCTCTTTCTTTTTTCTTCTCTTCTTTACCCTCTCCTTCCTTCCTTCCTTCCTCCCTTCCTCCCTCCCTCCCTTCCTTCCTTCCTTCCTCCCTTCCTTCCTTCCATCCTTCCTTCCTTCCTCCCTTCCTTCCTTCCATCCTTCCTTCCTCCCTTCCTTCCATCCTTCCTCCCTTCCTTCCTTCCTTCCTTCCTTCCTTCCTTCCTTCTTTCTTTCCTTCCTTCCTTCCTTCCTTCTTTCCTTCCTTCCTTCCTTCCCTCTCTCCTTCTTTCCCTCTCTTTTTCCTTGTTCCTTCTTTTCTTCTCTCATTCCTTCTTCTCTTCTTTCTTTCCTCCCTCCTTCCTTTCTTCTCCCTCCCTCTCTCTCTTCTTTTCCCCCTTCTTCCCTCCCTCCTCCTCCCTCCCTTCTCCCTCCCTTTCTTTGTTCCTCTGTTCCTTTCTTCAAGCAATAATAGAACTGAATTCATACTTTCTGAAGATTAGAGAGGCTCTGATAGTTAAAATCAAACATTTTCATGCCATAGTCTAAGAGATGAAAGACGTGGGGAATGTTGAAACAATATCAAGTCTCTGGTGACCACAAACAAGTGGTCTAGACAAGGGATTTTCTTCTCCTCCATAGTATCCTGTGGGAGGAAAAGTAGTTCATTTGGTAAGATCATACAACATGATTGAATTGTTATATTATGGAAAACTCTGAAGGACTCTCCATTTCTTTCTCCTTGGAGATAAATGTTGGTGGGAAGAAAATGAAACTAATTCACATCATCTGATTCATGCCACCCTTAGACTCTCAGTCGTTTGGCTGGTCAAAACACTTTCAAAAAGTTGTTCATTTGATATAATTGTGGAATTCCACATGCACAGATGTTACATGTCTTCTCTTCAGTCACCCACTCTTCCTTTCAGCAAAGAAGTTATTGATTGAGTGAAGGGTGAAGGGATGGGGGCAACACTTTCTCTTATGAAATCAAGTTACATTAGGGTCCCTATTTGGCAAGTTCAGGATTAAAAAGCCAGAGGAGAAAGCTCGTAACTGCATTGGGCTTCAAATGGGGACAGTTCATGATCCATAGTATTGGGAAGGTGGTGATGTGAGAAATCTAACCCAGGGAAGCTGACATCTATGGCCTTGCTGAATCACATGAATCAGAGCATTTTCAGTTGCTATAATTTTCTTGTATTTTATGCCTATGATGATTTATTCAAGTTGGTAACTAAAATATTTGCTTCCCATTTAGGCAAAGTAGAGGTAAAGACAGAGCCCTAGACTTTGAAGAATGGAAATGGGAGGATTAACCTCAGGGGGGAAAATATGTCATCAGCCATGTAGAAAGCTGGAATTTTGTATGAAATAATTAACTGTTACTCCATTTTTGTTCTTATACTCTTGAAGACATCAGATGTTAATCTCCATGTTCTCCTGAGGTGAGTCTACTGAAAAATTTAAAGTGGCTGAGAGGTGGGCTAAATGAGAGTTTTCTTGAAAGCCAGGGTAGAAATTTATCATCAGGCTCAGTTATTCCTCCCTTTACTAACTCAGTGATTTTTTTTAGAAGCCTTCTCTTTTTGTAATAAAGAGAGCACCGGAATACTGTAAAGAGTTGCTTTTTCAAATCAGGGGAGTTGTCCATATTTATCAGTGTTTCGAGTACTTCTGGGCAACAACAAATACTGTCCTCTTTCAGACAAACATCAGCAAAAATATGTCCTTCCATTTCATCTGCTACACTAAATCTATTCTTAGCCCCATTCTTCCCCAGATGATTCCATCTTTGGAGTAATACATCATCATAGTGAAATGCTCATATAATGTATTGTACTAATACATTGTTCGAAGGACAGGGCTGATGATAAATTTCTTAAATGATGGTGCTGTCGGGGGCTAATGACTCTAAGAGCCAATGCAAGGTAATGCACTGATTTTTTTTTCTGGTCCCAGAAAAGAATACAGAAGACATCTCAAAGCCATTTTCACACAGACGGGTGGGTGGTGATGTCAAAATAGGCACTGTTTCAAGGGCTTTGTAACAGCCACTGATCTCAAGACACAAGTGAAGAGTTTTCCATTTTCTCTTGGGGGTGATGTATTTTTCCTAGCAGGATTTGAGTTAGCGGCTAGTTTGGTGAGTTTCAATGGTAAGCCAGCACTTGGAATGATTAATGCCACCCCACCCTCTAAAGTAATAAGCATTTCAATACCTTTGTGTGAGAACAATAGGCAGTGACTGGTGACTCTCATATGTACTGTTCACTGAGTTATTTATTCCCTTTGAACAATGTTGTTTCAAGATGTTTCCTAATTGGACCAAAGTCGATCTATTAACTCCTACCTTTCACAGGCTGTCCCCTCTACCTGGAATTTTCCATCTTTACCTCTTGGAAACCCTTCAACATGAGTTCTACTTCCTCTGTTGGTATTTGGGATGCCCACAGATGTTAGTATTATTCCTATTACTTTGTATCTATTTCAAATATATCTCAATTTTTGTAGTCTCTGTGCATGCTGTTTCTCCCCAGTAGAATGGAAGTTCCTTTTGGAGAAAGGATTTTTTTTTTTTTTTTTGCTGCTAACTTATATTCTCAGAGTTTAGTAGAGTACCTTGCAATCCAATCCAGTCCAATCCAAATCAACAAGCATTTGTAGGCTTCTATTAATTAAAATGAGAAGTGTAGAAATTGTAGAAATTCTTGTTCAGGCAAAGGGATTATTGGTGGATATTTTGGTTCATATGTCATAGGGCTGTATCTGTCTCTTTTTTTTTCATTACTTGATCAAAGACTAGTTCTCAATTAAAAGTTATTTTGAAGGGAAAGTCTAGGTGGCTTGCCCTAGGTCAAGACCTGTCACCTTTCTCCAGCTCTGGTCCCAGAGTGTACCAGTTCCCTTGAATGCCTTCTCCAGCACCAATCCACCATGGGACCATACTTTGCCATGGAATAGGCATCCATACCTCTGCTTAGTTTTAGGGGCTCTGAGGCAGAGTCTCCTGGGGTCTGACAGAAACAACATCAATACCTGTCATGAAGTTGAACCTTGAGGGAGGGAGGGAATTGGACAGTCTAATCCTGTAATTCCCTCAATTGACCTCTCTCCAACCTCTGATACTCTACCTACACACATTTTCTGATAGCTAGCATGCTCCTACCTTTTCATCCTGCCCCCATTCTAGTGCTACTGTACCCTGGTTGTTTTTGTAAAAACCCTATTTCTCAATCCCAACAATCACACACTAAAGAAAAATAATCCAGTAACATGTAAACACTCAGAGCAAAATTTGTTTTTGTGTTAAGAAAAACATTAACCAGGTATAGTATTTGAATGTTTCTCTTTTGAGTTTGCATATTGGTTACCTATTGTAGATGAGGATGTGAAGGGTCAAGAGTCAGGAACTGAGCTTTGACATGGAATTATTCAATTTCTCAGTGGTTCCCTTTTCAGATAGAGGTGGATCTAACACTCCTTTCCTCCTTGTCCCTATCCCTTCCATAAAGATTTATGTTTAATTCTCTTTAACCAGATGCCTGGATACCAGGTCGAATCATTTATGAAGTTTTTTGGGTTTTTTTTTTTTTGGCCACTAATGCTCAGCTTTGCACAATGAAAGAGCTCCATGCGGACAGTTTTATATCCTATTTTACTGTATTTTCAAAGGACTCTCTGTTGAGAGAGAATATTCTCTCTTCTCTGAACTCCCCATTAAGCTTGAAGGCACCATTATATTATTCCTAATTATCTCTCAGCATTTGCAGATGAATCTAGCTCTTTATTGAGTTAGTTCTTTGCAGCAATGATTTTGTCCTTTTCTGATAGAATGTGTCTGTTGAAATTATTGCTCTTTAGCATTTGAAACCTGGTTACCTTAGAAACTGCTTTGTCTGTACCTTTACTTCACCCAAGATCAACTTAAAGCATGTCTTATGACCATGTCAATCAATCAATCAATAAGCATTCATTGAGTCTCTGTAATATGCAAGTTATTAAATCAATCACTGATACAAATAAATAATCAACAAACATTTAGCATCAACTACAGGGTGTCCCCCAAATCTCAGCCCAGTTTTAAACTTTTATAGCTTAGTCAGGCACTGTGGTAAAGGCTAGGAATACAAAGAAAAAATGAAATGGTCCCATCTCTTGAGGAGTTTCTATCTTGTTGGAGGAAACTGCATTGTGTACTCATGGTGCCCTAACTGGTGTACTTTATCCTGAGAAGTCTTACCTTGAGTTCTCTAAAGGTCGAGATGTTGGGTCTTACTGCAGACAATAGTTGAAGGCACTATTTTAATGGCCTTTTTTTTTTAAAGACTTAAATGAATGTTGCTGAGTGACAGAATGATTCTCAATGATCAGGAAAATGGTTTGAATGGTTTGTAGAGGGTATTAAAGATAGTACACAGACATCTCCAGTGTTCTTCCCTATGTTTATTTTCCATTTGTTTCAAATCTGTTGCCATAGCTGTTCCCCAAATGTATACCGATCAGACCAGCAACAGTTTTTCCTCTTTGCAGTGTTTAGCCGATGAATGAATGAATCTAACAAATATTATGCTAATGAAACTGACCAATTAGTTAAATCTCTGTCTCTCTCCCCCTCCTTCCTTCCCTTTCTTTCTGCTTCTGTGTCTGTCTCTGCCTCCATGTTTCTCTGTCTTTCCCTCTAGTTTCTCATTTTATCTCTGTTTTGGCCTGTCTCCAACTCTATAGGAATCAATAATGTGATATGTTGACCAAGAAAGCAAATGTGATCATACTTCTCTGATCATGCCACACCTGAAGTATTGTGTTCAATTTTGGGGATGACATGTTAGGAAGGATATTGAAAAATCAGAGAGTGTCTGATGGGTAACTAGGACAAAGGGCCTTGAGAACATGCCATATATGGATTGTTTCAATGAACTATCCTCCTTAGCCTGGAGGAAAGAAAATGTAGAAGGATGTGAGGATTATCTTCAAATATTTGCAAAACTATCACAGGGATTCTTTCATGTGACCTTAAAGAGCTCAGAGCGCTGGAAAGAGGCTATAAAGAGGCAGATTTTGACTTCATGTAAGCAAAAACTTCTTAACATCTAGAACCATCAGAAAGTAGAATGGGAGTCAGTCAGTCAGGCAACAAGCTTTTTTAAAGTGCTTTCTATGGACAATTGAGTTCCCTCAGTTGAAGCGTTCAAGTAAAGTTTAGGTAACTGGGTTGGGATATAGTAGAAAGGTTTCAGGAATAGTTTGAATGGGTGTTCTAAGGTTCTTTCTGTGAGGGATAATTTATAGTGAAGTTTCCCCATTCTGAAAAATCAAATCTAGAATGGTTTCAGTATTCACTAGGCCTAGGTTTAGAGGTCACCTGACCTTCCAGGAATCTGGGGTTTAGAGCAATGGAGACCCTTCCCAGTGCCACCTAAGCACAAGATATGCCAAATAAAGAACCCTGGCCTTTCATTGGACACCCACATGTTTCCGGGTCCTTTGTCTCAGAGATAGATTCCCGTGCTCAGATTGTGGGCTAGTCCCTTTACCTATGAGAGTGAAGGCCAGTTGGGAGGTTGGGTTTCTGTATTAGAAGGTTATATAAAGGCTGGCTTCTACCTCTTGCTCTCTCCTTGCAGACACCATGTGAGCTACTGGGGCAGTCATTTCTCATAAGGAAGAATAAAGACCTTTTCTGACCTCAGATTCAGATTTCCAGCTCTTTCATCTCACACAGTTCCAATTCTGAGATTCTTTGGTGCAGGAAAAATGGAATAGGCAATAGGGTGCCTTTGTTAGTAGTATTAATTAATGGCCATCTGGGCTCCTGAAAATACTTTCTCTCTCTGAAAAGTGGAACAAATTCAGAGATGGTACCTAATTACCACACTAGATAACAATTAGTAGACAGATGCCCTGTGCAAAGTAATAGGACTGGCTTAGATGGTCCTTAATTTAACATTTTGGATTCCATGACTCTAGTTTCTTATAATATTCTAGAAGTTTTATACAAAGACCTTGATATCAACATCTTGATATTAACAACACTAAAAAAAGATATATTTGTATATTATATAGCATAAATTATATACATATATCCATACATGTATACATATACATAAAATATACACATCTAACTGTCTGTGTATCTATCAATCCAACCATTCATCTATCTATCCATTAGAACTTCCAGTGTTTACAAGCCAGAACTGGGATTTATTTGTGAGTGGTTACTTAGTATGGATGGAATGATGCTTCCAACTTTGTCCAAGAAGCATTACTGTAGGGAGAGAATTTCAAATGAAACTTGAATTCCATCCTTGCAGAAACAAAACAGCATGATCTAGATTGTTCTCTCTGGCCTTCTTATATAGCAAAAATCTAGTCTCTGGAGCCAAGGAATAATGACTCTGCAATTTCTGCTTTCAGGGCAATGAATCCCAAATCCCCTAAATCATCTTGACCAATACTGGATGTATACTAAAAATTATAAACATAGTGGAATGTTGCAAATCATTCATTCCCATTTGATCACTGCTACACACTGACTCTCTACAGCCAGAGGACAATTTGACCAAATGGTGGATGCTCTCTAGTTCTGGTTTCATGCAACTGACTTAAGGTGACTGAATTTAAATTCCTTGAAAGAAGAAGATGTGCTGGATTAAGAGCAAAGCAGGCTCCTAGTGAAGTAGGAAAGATTAATTGTCTAAAACGGGGTTAGTATTACTGTTTGCTAATATTGTTCACATTAATATTCAGTAATACTGTTAGTATTATTGTTTTTGACATTTAGAAATGGCCTCAAAAGAAAAGAAACAAGGAGCTTACCCAAGGATAAGCTCTCACTTGAAGAGAATATACAAAGAACTGGACCCATTTAGAATCTGACTGGCCTAAAGAGTTTGCAAATCAACCAATCAAATTCGACAAGCTTTTGTTAAGCACCTTCTTTGTGGCAGGAATGGTACCAGGCATTGGGGATGCAAAGGCAAAAAAAAAATTAGTAATCTTTGCCCTCAAGGAGCTTATATTCTATTGAAATATCAACCGAGGCTTATATTTCTGTTTAATTTTACAGTAGCAGAAGGATTGTGGTTATTCACATGTAGTTGTGGTTGATTAGAGTTCATTTCGCAGTTAGGGAATCTAAAATCTAGAAAGTTTTCTCGACTTACCAAAAGTCACACAGATAGGAAGCAGCAGAACTGGGATCTGGGCCTAAGCTTTCTGTATCCAAGTCCAATGTGTGCTATGCTACAACCTTGTATATAATTTGTATTTTGATTTATATAATTATATATTTATAATACATGTATTTATTTATAATAATAGTATGTATTTATCATTTGTATACTTATACAACTTGTATCATTATAATTAGATTTTCTATGCACATGGAGATATTGTCTTTTCTCCTTCTCCAAAAGCTCCTTTGAGGGAAGAGGCTACGTACATTTTTTGTCTTTTTTCTCTTCATCGCATAGCACATTACACAGCACAGAGTAGATCATTAATAACTGCTTTTTGAATGAATGAATACTGGACACTTTTCATGTTTTAAATGACAGTATCATTTACTACATAAAACTGGATAGAATTTTAGGAAACTGATGTGAACTTTTATAGTTCTTTGAAAATGAGCATGTAATACGTATTTTCTTAGACACGAGTATGACTATACAAATTTAATTATTTATATTGACTAGATCTGTCTGTATTCCTGGTATGGAAACTTTTTCCACTGATACAAGTCGACACCTCATTTGTAACCTAAATTTCATAGGATCATCGATGTCAAGCTAGACAGAACATCAGAGGACATTTTGCCCAATTTTCTCATTTACAGATTGAACCTTAATAATGCTCTTCTGTCTACTGTACCCCACAACTTGACACACAATAAATCATTGACTTGAAGACTTAGGTGTTGGCTTATGTCCCAGGTCTCCTCAAAGAGGGAAATAGAAATATGCTTGATGGATGAGAATCATCAGGTTTAATAGCAAGTATTTGGTAAAGCTTTAAAATTTATAAAGAACTTTCCAAATATTGTCCTATTTGAGTCTCAAAACAACCCTAAGAGATAGGTGCTATTATTTTTCCTGTTTTATAAAGAAAATGAGGCTAAGTGAGGCTTAGCAGCTTGCCCAGGTTTACAAATGTAAGGATGTGATGCTAGATTTGAACTCGGGTCTTCCTGACTCCAAGTCAAATGCTCCATTCACTGTATCGCCTAGCTACCACATGGGAAAGATATTTGCTTCTCAAGATATAAACATAAAAGGTTCATCAAATGCATTGACAACACTTGAATAGTTCACAGTGTATTTATAACCACTGGTCCAGTTAGCTAGAAAGTTGTCACAAACATTAGAAAATGATGTGATTTATTGGATGACTGAATATATACATCCTGCACTTCACCTTGGCTCTTCATTATCTATGCATGTCAGATGTCTTCCAAGAAACTGAGTCAAAGATTGGGTTCATACTCCTGCAGGTACTTGGTCACCTTCTCCAAGAAACTCTGGAGCAGTTGTCAGGGACTCCTCCTCCCACTGTTGCCAGTCAGCTTTGATTAAAGGACCCAGGATTTCCAAACCTCCCAAACTCACGAGGTAGCCTCTCAGCCTGAATACTTCTTTCTCAGACTCAAAGCTCCTTCAAAAAGACACAGAAAGAACAAAGATGGAAGGGGAAGACCAAATCCCAGGCTTAGGTTTTATTAAGAAGACTGTGGCCTTTGGCTGCCATGTGTTCATGGCCATGTGGCACCTGGGATAGGGGAATAGAGCAAACTGTTCCCTTCTGCCTCTTCACTTCTGAGCCATATGATAGAAAGTTGAAGGAAAAAGTAGGTCTAGTGACACAGTCACTTTTTTTTAAAGGTCCACTAAGTCATCGTATCTTTCTATTCGGTAGCCAACATTGCTTGGGATTGCTTTGACTAGTCACATGCATATGGCTGGTCAGAAGCAGGAGAAGCAGCTCTCCTCAAAGCTCCGCTACACAGGGAGGCTGCGTCTTGCCTGCGGTCACACAAATAATAAGTCTCAGGGGTAGAATTTGAACCTATGTTCCCAAAGAGGTTCTCAGAGCTGGTATACTATAGCTTTAGAGGGGGGAGCTTGGTGGCACAGTGGATGGAGCACGGGGCCTGGAGTCAGGAAGAACTGAGTTCCAATCTTGCCTCAGACACTTATCAGACTTGGGCAAATCATTTAACCCTGTTTTCTTCAGTTTCCTCATCTGTAAAACAAGCTTGAGAAGGAAATGTCAAACCATTCCAGTATCTTCACCAAGTAAAACTCAAAATGGTGTCACATAGAGTCGGACACAACTGAAATGACTGAGCAACAACATAGCTTTAGAGAGTGACTTATGGCACTAAGAGCTCACATTATTTGCCAGTCATCAAGCTGGTATGCATCATAGGCAGGACTTGAACTCAGGTCTTGATTCCAAAGCTAGCCCTTTATCTACCATATCATACTGACTTTTAGTGCTGGATTTGGAGGCAGAGTATTTGAGGTCAAATCATGGTTCTGTCACTACTTGTGGGACCTTGAACAAGGAATCTGACTTATTTAGCTTTCAGTTTCCTCATCTGTAAAATGAGGGGTTATGACTATATGACCTCTGATGTAACTTCCCTAATTCTAAATCTGTGATCCCATGACAATGAGGGTAGGGAGAAGGTAAACAACTTAGTCTATAATAAAATCATAGGATTTGGAAATGGAGAGGGCCTCAGATGTTAGCTCTTCTAGCTACTTTATTTTATAAATGAAATCTCATCTCTAGTCTTCATGCCTTTGCATAGGTTGTGCCCCATGCCTATAATGCCTTCTGTCTTCACTTCTATTTCTTAGAGTCCCTAGTTTCCTGCAAAGTTCAACTCAGATACCACTTCCTATATGAAACCCTTCTTAATCTTCTTTCATCTGCTACTCCTACTCCCAAATGTCCTTTAATTTATTTTTGTATGTGTTTATTTTGTAAATGTGTAAGTGTAATGCCGTGCACAAGCAGCTTTCCAAAAGAATGCTACTGTGAACAGCTTTTAACGTTCTGATTACACAGTATGGTAAACACCCTATTTATTCCATAAAAAAGCAAAGCAAAACATTCACAGAAAATCAAGGTACAGTGTTCACAATGTTACAACTTATCACCAAAAATCACAATATAGTGTTCACAACAGCTTATCATTAAAATGGCTGCATAGTTTTCACCAAAGCAGTCACAATATTTAGAACAAAGAACAATCATCTGGTATCCCTAAGGAGGTTTGCCTCCTTACTCAGTCATTCTGTCATCTCAAGAGTACAATAGTCAATCTTCTATTCATGGGGCAATGAAGTTAACTCAATCAGCACTTATTCAGCAATCAATTACTAAGTATCATTAATCATTGAGTACAATCATTAGAAAATACACAAACCCTCCACCCCTAGGTCACTAGTAAGCCACATTATCGTCACAGCATTCAGTACCCAAGGAGAGGTCTTTTCCTCATCTTGACCAGAGGAAAGTTCTCAGCAATCTCTGTTCCTGGGGAGACAAAGCTTAACAAAGCCACAACATACGTTGCTAGAGTCCTCATCATTCACTCTCTGCCTGTAGAACAGTCTCAGGACACCTGAAAATATCAGCAAGACCCTCCTCCAGTATTTCTGTAAATGTACAACAAGAAAATCTTTCCTCAGGGCTTCTAAACCAACAGCAAGGTTCCAGGACCTCCACAGCAATAGCACTGTTCTTCACTAGCAGATGAGTCTGGCAAAACAGCATCAAAACAGACAGACATGACACCAGTACCACAGCCATGCTTCCTCAGTCCTCTGGCAGTTGGCTGGCTCTAGGACCCAGAAGAAATCTCAGCTGGTTCCCAGAATCAAAATCACTTCTCCCAGGTTTTCAAAATTTAAAAAAAAAGTTTTCTCCAGCCTGGGGTGGGGGTGGGGGCATGCTTTCCCTCAGCCTTCCTGGCAGGAGCAACTTCAGTCTCCACGATTCTTGTCTAAAGAAAATTCTGACTCAGTTCTCAGTGCAGCAGTAGCAGCCCAGGCTATAGATGCTGCTGAGAGAAACTCTCTCTCTCTCCCCAGCAGAACAGTTTCTGCCACCAGGTTCTTGTCAGAAGAAATTCTGACTCTGCCTCTCTGGGGCTTTTCCTTATTAGCTTCCTGTTTCAGCCAACCCCTTCTTGTTATGTCAGTAATAGGAGACAAGAGTTCATACCTTCTGTTTCCCCAACAGTGGCTTGATCAATTACTAACTGCTAAGTACCTGCTACCTTTGCTTAACTTGAAATAAGGTACTAAGTACCTGCTTACTTGCCAATACAAAAAAGTGATTATTACCATTACAGTAAGCTCCTTAAAGGTAGAGACTGTTTCATTTCTATTTTTGTTTCTATAGGGCTTAACTTGGTGACTGGCACATATTAGAATAAATGTTTATTGATTAATTTTCAGATGAAGAAAAACAATGATCCCCAGAAAGGTGGTTGTTTATCCATATCTGGGACAGAAGCTGCTAGGCTAATGGTCTGAGATTTAAAACTTGGGTATGGCCATTCCAAATTGAGTGCTCTTTCTACTGGATCATGGGCAAAAGTATCAAAATTATGTTTTGAATTTATAGTAATTTGAAGGCAAAATACTGTTAGAACTGTGAGATTCCTCAAATTGGGATATGGTTCTGCTATCACTTGATAAACAGTATTCATCTGCTTCTTAAAAGAACCATCCAAATTTGCACTGAATTTTTCTGAACATCCTAGATAAGGAAAGAATTTTTTTGGGGAAAAAAGATTTCAAATTCAAATAGATCTCAAAATAAAATTCCTACTTGCTTAGTTTAGCATAAAAGAAACTTTTTTATTGATCAAGTTTGTAGCAACAATTTAAAAAAAGTAGCACAAAAATGTTAAAAGCTAACCTTCCACTATATGTATTTAAAATCCTTCAAGCCCAGTGGTTTTTATAGAAGTCTGGTTCAGGTTTACTTATTATTCTCAATTACAAAGCTAGGAAGCAATCAATTTTCCTGCAAGCCTTTGGAAATGGCTCTGACAACCCTTGGGTATATACTTAACACCTTTAGGTTCCAGACTTTTATTTGAAACTTTTACATTAGCAAATCTGTGTTTTCCTTCTATCTGAGCTCAAAAAAATAAAATAAAATAAAAAAGTGAAATTCAATATAATTTGAATGCTATGCAATAGTTTGAGAAAATTTATAAATTAAGTATATATTTTTCAAAATCTCTATGGCAATGTAATTTGTCATGTTGCCTGGTGGTGAATTAAATTAGAAATGGTCTACGTAGGCTGGATCTCCTTTCATAAAGTGGCTGAATTCAGAGGGGGGTGAAATGGGTTGAATTCCCAAAAGTAATAGGCATCTTTTCAGTCTCCATGACACCAAATAACAGGTTGCACTGTATGGATCACTTCTCAAACAGCTGTTTAGATGGTTTAAAGGCAGTCCTACAACAATAGAAGGGAAAAAAGTGTTTTAGTAAAAAAAAAAGTGATACGTGGAGTTGTAGTGTTTTAAAGGCAGCATTAAAATGACTCAAGGAAGTGGTTCTTGGTATATTTGTTTTTAAGTTGGTATGTTTTGTGTTAGAAATATTGTGGCTGAAGATGGCGGCGTAGAAGCAGCAAGGTCCCGCAGCTCCCACACCGCCACCCTAAACACCCAGAAAATACGAGCCCAGACAAAGTCTAGGAAAGTCTAGGACTCTCAGACTCACACAAATCCAGAGAACAAAGCTCTCGCTGAAGGCAGCTCGGCAGCAGGGGCTCAGCGCCGCCGGAGTGGAGGCTGGAACAGCTGGAAGCCGAGACTGTGGCCAGGCCTGGGACAGTGGGAAGGAGCTGAGCCGAGCCCCGCAGCCAGCCTGCAGCGGTTCTACAGCCTCCAGCACCCCCACATCTGCCAAGGCGTGAGGAGCAGGACAGAGAGGTGCAGCTCACACCGCAGAGGAGCAGAGACCCAGCCAGCCCAAAACCTCACGGCCAGGCAGG
>CM053599.1:27502010-27651742 GCA_028646575.1 Pseudocheirus occidentalis | reverse complement strand
GCCACACTGCCCATCATGCCCAGAATACCTCCTCCCCTCCATGACTTAGCTTCTAGGTATTCTCATTTGGGAAGCCGTTCCTCATGCCTGCCTCCCCTCCCCAGTCAGTATTGCTTTCTTCTTCCTCAAATTATAATGTATTTACATATCCCTAAAACCCTTTGTACCTGACCTGCCCAAGGTCAGGTAGTGATTTTTCATTTCACCCTTAATGGTCTGTAAGGAGTCATTCAAATAACAAAGCCCTGTTTTGCAAATTACTATCTTAGAAAGTTGCCTGGGACACTGTGTGGTTAAAGGACTGTGTCAGGGACACTCAGTGTGTAGCAAAGGGACTTGAACTCAAGCCTTCCTGGCTCTAAAGCCAGCTCTCTGTCCACCATGCCACACTATATTCCCTATACAAAAAAAATTAAAATTAAATTAAAAATATATAAAATGTGTGGCAATGATGGATGTATAGTAGTAAAATTTCCTCTTTTTTGTCAAATACATAGAAGGTGTACAAAAAAGATGCCAAGATTCTCTACAGGAAAGCAGAGCTTCATCTCAAACTAAATAAGCCAGCCTCTATTAGTTATGGACCTACAGGGGCTAGGAGGGGAAGGGAGCCAACACTGACTACCAAAGGCACCAACCATGGTGACCAGCCTTTCAAAATCATCCACAGCAGATTTCCACAGCTGTCTTATGAAATGTTGCAATGACTGGCTTTCTTTATAACTCTGTCTTCCTCCTACAACTGCAGAGAAATTGTGTGTTTACTTTACAGGTGACTCAAAACTCTCCAAGGACCTTCCTGAATCTTGTCTTCACTTCAACAGCTTGGGAACAGTCCAAACCAAGCTACAAAAATCAAAAAGCCTTGGTTTTTTCACACGGGAGGTAAACCAATACATTCTAGTGAACTGGGGTTGGGGGTGGGGAGGAGGCCAGTGGGAATCAATGAAAATTCTGAATGGCAGAGCAATGTTTAAAATCAAACAATCTTGTTATTTCCCAAAAAAAATGGAACTTTAACTCAGCCAACTGAGGGTACTTGTGGTCTTCCTTGAAAGAATTAATAAGAATGAGTTATAATCCATGGGCTTAAAAATGGCTCAAGAAGTCTTGTCCATTTCTTACATTTGAATCCAGACACCTTCCTAATCTGAATTATTACCAAGAACCACAAAACAAAGCAAACAAAAGCATTACAAGCAATATTCTCCTGTGCCTGGGGGCGCAGGTATGAAGATTAAATAGGTTTTAGACTTTGAAGCAGAATGAGTAAGCCTCAATTGTGGTACCTGTTGCTTCGGAGAAAAGGAATGGAATGAGCCTGATTTAAAACCCACCTCAGACTCTTCCTGCCTGGGTGATATGAGCACATCACTCTCTCTGTACTTGGATTTCTTCATTTGTAACATGAGGCCACAGTAGGTAGGGTGCAGGGCCTAGAGTCAGGAAGACTCATCTTTCTGAATTCAAATCTGGCCTCAGCCACTTAACTAGCTGTGTGACCCTGGACAAGTCACTTAACCCCATTGGTATTAGTTTCCTCATCTGTAAAATGAGCCAGAGAAAGAAGTGGAAATCATGCCAGGATCTTGGCCAAGTAAACCCCAAATCAGGTCACAAAGAGTGAGGCACAACTCAAGAGGGACTGAACAATAACCCAACTCCATGGCCTCTGAGGCCCTTTCCAGTTCTAAATCTATGAACCTATGATAAAGAAGATTTTTGTGAAGGTTTTGTGACTCTTAAGAAGAGGGAAAATATATATAAAGAATTAACACTATTTTTCAGATGAAAAATCCTCTGGGCCTCTCTCAGACTCTGTTTGCTTCAGTTTAAGATAATATTCTAACATCATGCCACAACAACATTCTAGACACAGGAACAGAAGCTTGACCTGGGGTCCATGAACCTGGATGAGGAAACAATTCCATCTTTATTTCAACATAATTGGTTTACATTGTCATCCTGTGTATTTTGTTTTATGAACTTAAAAACAGTACTCTGGGAAAGGGTCTCTAGTCTTCATCAGACTGCCAACGGGGTCCATGGAGGAAAAAAGGCTAAGAAAAAGAGCGGGTTCTAGTCCCACTCTGACACACAGCTGCTGCATGGTCTTGGGCAAGGTACTTAGTTTCTGCAGGCCCAAGAATCTCTCTAAGACTGTAAACTAGGGTGCAGGGCGAGTCTTAGGGAAAGAAGGAAATTAAGACGAAGAAGAGGCCTGCCGGAGAGGGGTATACTAGATGCAGGCCTGAAAATTGCAAAATAATGAGAGCCAGCATTGAGGGAGGAGGCCAAGTAGAGCAGACCCAAGATCCCAAAAGGCCTAGTGGTCTGGAATAGGGTTCTGTACACGTCTCCTCATACCTTAAGAGTTCCTAAGAGAGGGGTGGCAAGATGGCACAGTGAATAAAGCATTGGCCCTGGAGTCGGGAGGACCTGAGGTCAAATCCAGCCTCAGATATTTGACACACTAACTAGCCGCGTGACTTTGGGCAAGTTACTTAACTCCAATTGCCCTCCAACCAGCAAAAAAAAAAAAAGAGTTCCTAAGAACACAGCGGAGCAATGAGGGCCCCTAACTCATCATTTGAAAGAGAGAATTGTGTTCTGACTCTTTTGCTTGAAAAGGCAGGGAGAAGGGTTTAGTCATTCTTTATTCCTTGGGGGGGGGTGGCTTTTAAAATATTAAATTCCAGTTTTCTGGAAGTTGTACTATTGTGCACTATCTCATGCCCCAAAGACAATGGATAAAGTGGGCGTGAGTGTATATGGCTCGGAATATGGATATTAGTAAAGTGCTTAGACAAGTTGGGGGCTTGTTTATTTGAATCTGCAAAGATTTTCTAATTTACTTTATACTTAAGCAAAACCTCTTTTCCATAGATGGCAAATTATAGTATGAATTCCGGTAGAAGGAGAATGGTAAGAGTGGATAGAATTAGCCTTAGAGAGACAAAGCCCTGGGTTCTAGTCCCACTCTGACACACAGCTGCTGCATGGTCTTGGGCAAGGTACTTAATTTCTGCAGGCCCAAGAATCTCTCTAAGACTGTAAACTAGGGTGCGGGGGCGAGTCTACAACGTTAGTGGGAGTTCTTCATGCCAGTAATAAGAGCTGGCATTTCTACAACACTTTAAAGTCTGCAAAGCACTGGAAGCGTTCTCTTGTTTGATCCTTAGAGCACCCCTGGGAGGTCTATACTAGCATTATCTCCATTTTTATGGAAGAAGGAATTTAGGCTGAGAGAGGATAAGTGACCTGTCCAAGGAAAAAAAAGATAAATTGGCTTTGTCGGGATTTGAACTTGTGTCACCCTCACTCCAAGTTAGCAATTCTGTGTTTCCTGGTTGCCAATGAAATCACAGGACTAGTTCCCCCTCCAAAAAAAATTGGCAAAATAAGCTGAGATTTTTTCATTTTTATCATTGTATTTCCAGAACTTTCTGTGTGACCTTGGCCATGTCACTTTCAGGGCCCCCAGGCAACTTTCTGAAGCTAAACATTTCAGATGAGGGGCAGATCTATATGAGTCTAGGCAGCTTCCTCATTGGGATGTCCTTACTCCAATGAAATCACAGCTCTAACTTTCTTCTTCCTCCTCCTCCTCGCCTTCTCCTGCCTCAGTGCCTGTTACATAGTGGGGACCTCAAAAATGCTTGCTGAATTGTATGATTTCCCAAGGATAGCAAAGACTGACTTAGCTATGCTAAAAAAAGGCTTGGCAGCCCCCCACCCTCTAAAAAAAAAAAGACCTTGAAGAAGGCTTTGTAAAATGATCTTCTGGGTAAAACAACGTATGAATAGGAATTCCACGTGACTTCCTTTTTTCTGCTGGGAGGAAAGGATATTTTTAAAGCAAAGTCTTCACCTGCCTAAATATAGAACCAACATCGCTTTTGGAATAGGGTTTCTTTTGGAGAGGGTAAAAAGACGGGACAAGAAAGGTTGAGGGTGTCTATTTCAGAAGAAAATAAGCCTATAAATAATGATTCCTAGGAGAGAGCAAGTTAAATGTGTACATTGCTTGAACCCTGCATTCCCCCTGGTGAAGGCAGTAGAACTAGAGAAGCAAACCAATGCAGGGGAACAAATTTGGAATTTGGAATAAACAGATTCCCATCTATTCTCTACTGCATGCTACCTGTATGACCTTCATACACAACCAGTTTCCACAAGAGATTTGTATGAAATAACCACTTAGGGTCCTTTCCAGCCTGAAATCTGCCAGTTCAGGTTGGCCATATTTATGTAACTGTTTCCAACTACTACAAATAAAAAAATGATAACTCTAACTTTTTTAAGTCAGTTTTTAAGAGGACCTACACAACTATTTTCCAACCCATACACAGTGTCTCTAATCAGATGCTCCATTCATTCAAAAATGATCAGGATTCATAGATCCCATCCCTATTACACAGTAAATGTTGAAAATTCATTTCAATATGTATATGTTTGTGTGTACATATTATACACACACGTTTCAGTGATGATTCATTCAATATTCTACAGGGCAGATCTCTTGCAAAATTCAGATGTGGTTTAGTTACTAGAGGTATCCTGGAAACTTAAGAGATTTGGGCTGACTAGAAAATCCTGCTTGTGGACTCTCTTGGGAAGTCATGGAATTTCTAGGCTATTCTCTAAGATGCAAGTGCAAAAAAGATAGTACTGGCCTGCACTGTGGAGGCAAGTTACCTCTAACCCAGTGGTTCTTAACCTTCCTAACGCCGTGACCCTTTAATACCGTTCCTCATGTTGTGGTGATCCCCAGCCATAAAATTATTTTCCTTGCTACTTTATAACTGTAATTTTGCTACTGTTATGAATCGTAACGTAAATATCTGATGTGCAAGACGTATTTTCATTGTTACAAAAACATAACCCACAGGTTGAGAACTGCTGTTGTAGAAGCTGCTAAATCTTGTTATCCTGACTGTGGCTCCATGATATTTGAATTGTTTCTTTTTGGTTGCTTATAAGATTTTCTCTTTGATCTGGGAGGTCTGGAATTTGGCTATAATATTCCTGGACATTTTCATTTGGAGATCTCTTGCAGAAGGTGATCAGTGGTTTCTTTCCATTTCTATTTTAACCTCTTTTCCTAGAATATCAGGGGAGTTTTCCTTGATAATTTCTTGAAAGATGATGTCTGGGATCTTTCTTTGATAATGACTTTCAGGTAGTCAGCTGTTTTTCAAATGATATATTTCACATTTTCTTCTATTTTTTTATTCTTTTGATTTTGTTTGATTATTTTTTGATGTCTCATAAAGTAATTAGCTTTACTTGCCCAATTCTAACTTTTAAGGAATTATTTTCTTCAGTGAGCTTTTGTACTTCCTTTTCCATTTGGCCAATTCTACTTTTTAAGGAGTCCTTCTTTTCAGTAAATTTTTGTATATCTTCTTTTTTCCATTTGGTCAATTTGCTTTTCAAGGAATTCTTCTCTTCCTTGAATTTTTGTACTTCATTTACCATTTAGTTTATTCTGTATTTTAAGGTGTTATTTTCTTGAGCATTTTTTTGTGCCTCCTTTACCAAGTTGTTGATTTTTTTCAGGATTTTCTTGCATCATTCTCATTTCTCTCCCCAATTTTTATCCACCTCTCTTACTTGATGTTTAAAATCCTTTTTGAGCTCTTCTATGGCCTGAGACCAATTCATATTTTTCTTTGAGGCTTTGGATGCAGGAATTTTGACTTTGTCTTCTGTGTGTGCGTTGTTTTTTTTTTAATCTTCCTTGTCATGGGCAGAATTACTTTCTATGCTCAGAACTTTTTTCTATCCTTTTCCAGCCTATTTCTTGACTTTTAATTCTATGCTAAAATGGGGTTCTGCTTCTCAGGTGGAAGGGGCACTGTCCCAAACTTCAAGCTTTTTGTGCATCCATTTTCAGAGGTAATTCTGAGGACCGTAAGTTTTTAGCTCTTCCAAGGTGGTATGATCTAGGGACAGGTGTTTACTTCTCTTCAGCACTGCATATTGATTTGTGAGCAACAACAAGCACTCTTTTCAACCCTGGAACTGTGACCAGGTTCCCTGCTCTCCTGTATGTGCAAGCTCTGTTGTGCTAGTGCTCCTCCTGGCTCTGGGATTAAGACTCAGGACTACAACTCAGATCCAAGTATAGGCAGTGGAACAGAGTCCTGTCCCTGGTTCCAGCAAAAGGACCCCTGAAAATCTCCTTTTGACTCATTGTTTGATTCCCCCTACCTTCTCAGGGCTGAGAGGTCTGGAAACCACCACTTCTTCCACTGATTTAGTCACCCTGATGCCTGCTCCTGGTTTGCTAGGGCCAGGTCTGTGCCAGTGCATCCTGCAGTGTAACCCGCTCTTTTCTCACCCTGGTCCAACCTTTCCTGCCAACCTTCTATGTTGTCTAAGTCTGGAAAATTGTTTCACTCCATCTTTATGTAAGTTCTGCCTCTCTAGAATTTCTTTAGTAATTATGTAAAGGTGTTTGATGGGGTTTGAGGGAGAGCTTAGGTGAGTTCTTGCCTTTACTCTGCCATCGTGGCTCCACCTCCCACATTTCAGATTAATATAGATCCCAGATCATTTTTGCCTGCCTGTCCTGTATGATTCTTTCCCATGATGTCCCATCTTGGTGAATGTGTACACACACACATGTACACACATACACACAAACATAGAGCAGAGAAGGTTAAGATTTCCCTCTTTAAAAAATTCATCTTACACTGCTAGAAAGTTAGGGAGGGAATAAGGGTGGATATGAGAGAAAAAAATTGGGGGGAAGGGACATTCAGTAGGCTCACTATCTTGAGGTAAGGGGTAGGGGAGAGACGGGGAGAAAATTTGTAACTCAAAATCTTGTGGAAATAATGTTGAAAACTAAAAATAAATAAATTTAAAAAAAAAGATTTCCCTCTTAAATATGTAACATTAAGTTAAATCTGAAAAGACGGGCAGTGGGGAGAGGAGGTAAGAATTATCTAGAGATGATAGCTCTGATCCTACACGTTTGCTAAAAATGTAAATGTACAACTATCCTTATGGCATATCCACTAATGCAAAGGTTTATTATAGCTCAGAATTTGGGCTGCTGGTGTGAGTCAGAAAACTTGGGTGGGATGGTGGATGAAATCCAGAAGCTCTGGTGGGACTTTTTACAGACAGGTGTTCTTTGGTGTAGCTACAAAGCTAACATGAAACTGCCCCATGATCTCTTTTGAGGAATGTCAAGAGGCCCCCTAAAACTTGTCTTTTTGAGTTTTTGCATAAGTTTCATGAAATGGTAATTACTTGTTGACATCTCCCATTGCAAGCAGATAGATGTACTGGCAAATGAACTATGCCAATGCATGCAGATTGGGGTGCTTCGGGGAGTCAGGAGGAGGAAGTACAGGGAGTAGAGTGATGATATTACCACTGATCTTGAATTGGAAGCAATTTATTGACGGTCATCAGGTAGACCCCTCTGCCTCCCCTCATTTTACAGACCCAGGGACCATAACCCAGAGAAAGCCCTGGGAACACATATAACTTATCCAAAGTCTATCCAAAGGATAGAAATGGCAGTCAGAATTCAAACCCAGGATCTGACTTTAAGTCCAGGGTTCTTTCCTCTTTACCCCACAACTATGATTTCATATAGTTTGTGAAGACTTTTTTCTTTCTGGTGAATGACCTCATTGAGGAACCAGTTTGAACGAACCTTAGTAAGATCCTTCAATTTGAAATTACCCAGATAGCTAGTGAACATCCATATAAGGTTTCCTGCAGCAAATGAACAATAGCCCCTCCCAGAGGCTTTCTCAATTTCTTTTTGTTGAAGAACTCACGATCTCAAACTAAAATCTCTCTTTATGACAAATGGAAATAAATGATAAAATAATTTCAAAAAAGAATGGCTTTCCTAGGCTAAATGGGGGAGGGGGGGAGAGGGAAGAATCTGTAAGGTTTTAAAGAAAGGAACTGACAGATTAGCAGAGTTAGAAATTTCATGATACTTTTCTCCAGAGGTTTAGTGGTATTTTTTTTTAAAGGGCAGAAGTTTAAGGTATGACTAGGGAATAGAGACATGTTAAATCTGACACTTTCCAATTCAAATCCAACACTTAGGAAAAAATGCTTAAGTATTGAAATAAATGAATACCAGCATAGAGCTGTTATTTTGATGAACTGTCTAATAACATAAATGTATTTTAAATACCAAAATTCCTTGCATAAATACACATGGAAGACTTAACAATTTCTCTTTAGGTAAAATTACATCCAAAAAACCCAACATTTTAAGTTAAACTATGAAAGCTAAAGCATATAATTAATATTATTAGACCCTAAGATTTCTCCTGATTTAGAAAAAAATAGATAATTACAACCTTTAAGATTATAAATCATGTAACTGAAAATGTTTCAAATAAAAAGCAAAATGAGTAGCATTTAAGACAAAAAAAGCACTTTTGCTGTTTTCTCCCAAATATTTTACAATTTGTCATGGATTTAAATCAATGGAAATTATGAATACATAGCTTCCTTCAAGGCTCAGTGCAAAACATTCTCCTTGATTAGACCAGGGATTCTTAAAGGTTAACCTGTTCACTAAAATAATTTGATAACTATTTCAATATTATCGATGTCCCTGGTAATCCTATGTATTTTATGCAATCAAAAATCTGATTCTGAGAAGTCTCTAGGCTTCACCAGATTGCCTATCAATGGGTGCCATGACACAAAAAAAGGCTTAAAACCTTTGTAGGTTTTTCTTCACTCCTCAGTTGCTACTATCCTTCCTCCATAATAACTTTGCATTTACTTTTCTGTGTATGTGCTATTTCCCCCCAATAGAAAGTAACATCCCTGAGGATATAGGCATTCAGTTTTGTCTTTCTATTCCCAGAATAGAAAGTGCTTACTGGGTAGAAGGCATTTTATAAATACCCACTGAAGTGAATTGGACAGCTCTTTGGATAAAACAGCACCAGATTTTGAATCAATGGACCTGGGAGGGAATCCTGATTCTAGTTATCTACTACTTGTGTGATGTTGGGCATGTTCCCTTCCTGGGTCTCAGTTTCCTCATCTGAAATATGAGAAGGTTGGATCAGATGACCTCTGAGGTCCCCTCCCCCCAACACTGAAAATACAAGACTTCTAGGCAACACTTGAAAACAAATTAAAACACACACAATGAAATCTTGTGTTAACTCAACACCATGGGCCACCACTAAGTATGTGAAAAACCAAATGCTTTAATCAGTCTCTCAAGAACAGATCAATTGGATACATTAATATTGACCCATAGTTGACAGTGCCATAGACCACACCCAAAGCATTGCTGTGGTCAGCAGCAGGTAAATATATCCACATTACAGTACCAAGCGTCAGCAAGAGACAGTCATTTGTCACTTTTTCAAAAAAAAAAGGTTTCTCTCTTTTTTTTTTAAATATACTATCATCTATATCAGCTTTCTCCCCAGTGCATTTTTCTTCAAAAACATGAGTAAGTGCATTCCTGTGAGTTTGACTCTGTCTTTTTCAGCTTTTTCTTAATTGGTATTGGTTGCAAAGTTTATTGCTTTATTGTCTAAAAAAGAAACAAAGAACTACATTGTTACTATACATTGTCATGTTGGATACATGGTTTTGGCAACATTAGAATGCTGGGTATTTCACATCCCTAATATAAGGGGGTGGCTGGACAAGTCTGGCATTGTGGTCATTTCAGAGTAAGGGCCCCAGGACCACAATCTGCCATCCCCCATGGGCTGCATCTTTATCTCACGGCTACAACACACTGCCCTCGAACTCCTGACTCTCTGACCCACTGGTCACTGCAATGCTTCCACTCTCCATTTGGCAAAAAAGAAATAAATAAAACCACCCCCTGACTACTGGCACATCCTCCTGGGCTCTTCTCTCTCTTCTGTGACCTAGCTTATCCCCTGTTGCTACCAAGGGAAGCCAATAATTAGCTCCAGAGCTTAGCACAGTGCCTGTGTTAGGCATTTAATAAATGCTTCTAGACTAACTGACTGACTGACTGATTGCCCAGAGGCTGCAGGAGGCAGGGTTGTGGTACAGAATGCCATACAGTCTATATATAAACATTTCAAGCAGGTTGTTTAGTGCTGGTCAGATTACAAAGGCCAGTGTCCTCCATGCAGTCCCCTTTCCCCTACCCCAAGCCATATGCCGGCTAGAATTTCTCCAAACTGGCTAAGGAAAAGAGGCCGAATGACAGTGCTTACTTTGACCTTCATCCTTGCCAGTTTCTACCCCCTCCCTCCCTATAGAAAAAGGAAAAGAGGGACAATTCTATGATTGTATCAATGAATACCTATGGTACAATTAGCAGTTCAAGCACAAATCGGCAACTGCGTAACTACCTAAGGAAAAGAGCTGTACAATGATGGGGGGCTTGAAAGAATGGGAAATTTTTTCCCTATCCCCTCAAGTAATAAAGCTATAAAAAATTGATAGCATCATCAATGTTTCCAAGGATTTTCCTAGCCCAACGTGCATGGGAAATGTGCAACTGATTTTTTTTTCCACTTGTGTAACTGATATCCTCGATCCACATTCATCAATTCACATTTAACTTTTAAATACTTTGTTTAAGACCATCCTGAAAAAAAAGGTTTCCTGATGAAAAAAGTTGGCACTCTTTCACTAAAATATATTTAATATTTTTAAATGGCTGAAGGAAAATTGGAAGCTCTTAATGTCTACGTAGGCACCATGCTACTCCCTCCTTTTAACTCTTAAAAAAAACACCCGAAAACTTTCTCCTTATGTCACACTTCAGTCAGTGCTAGTCTGAAGAAGACTACTCCTATATTTAAGGCACTTCATTCTGAATGAGATAAGCTTTTCTGCCTCTTCCAATCAAATTGGAGGCCACTACTGAGAAATTCCATTCGTCAGCCTGGCTCGTAACATCCTATGTCATCTTTGTCAAACATCTAGGCTTGATAGAATACAGATAATGCTACAGTTATTGCATAGGACTACACTTGAGTAGATAATGCACTGAAACTACCTTTACAACATTGTTGTATGTTAAAATTTTAACATTATCAAGTAACAGTAATTTGCCGATACAGTAATCTCTCTCTTAAAAAAAAAATTCCAGTGAGTTTGATGAAACAAACCCCCCATTTCTATGACCGTAATGGGCATATTAACTCTATGGTTATTGGTTTGCAAGAATATTTCTATTTTTTTGTATCGCTAAAAATAAATATGTAAGTTTATTTTGTCTACAAAGCCTTGTTTACCTAATCTATTTATGCTACCTCTTAAATGCATTTAAAAACATTTCCCAGTGATACTATAATATACAAAATATTCTCAAATCTCTCTTTTAAACACAGGACCCTGCAAAAAAATCTTCCATTCAAGTGTTTATAAAGAATGCAGAAAACCAGTGAGTTTTAAAAATGTTGAAAACTTGTCATTTTTGATGCATATCCTTATAAATGAATACAAATGTATTGAAAAGAATGATGAGAATAAAGAATCCATACAAATCAAATTAACAGTACAACACATTTAAAAAAAAATTAAAGTCCTAAAGCCAATTAGAAATGTGCCCAGTTTCATTTTTACACCTAAAAATGAAAATTTTTAAAAACAAAAACAAAAACTTTCAAGTGCTCCTTGATATCTGGCTTGGAAAGTACATTTCTTTTTCTACAATAAAATAATTTTGTCTTATGAAAAGCCGAACCACACTCATTTGAGAAGACAAGATCAGAAAAGTGTTGAGAAATTGCGAGTGAGATTAAAACAAGCTTTCTATTATAACAGTTCTGATCTCTCCCTTCTTCTTGAGCCCTGAAAGCAGCCATCGGTAATGTTTCTCAACCAACTGGCAAAAGAAAAAATGAGTCGTTCTCTGAGAGTGTAGTAGTATCTCTTAAAATAGTCTGTGGTATAAAGACTAAACAATGCTGGAAGGATATTGTATTTTTAAGGCAGCACTAATAAATCAATACATTTACAAAATGGCAAAGGGCTTTTTGGTTGCTTTACATTCTTCCATTAAACGCGTGCATTCCATTTCCAAGTAAAGAGCTGTCATGAAGTCTCAAACCAAGTTTCCCCTGAATAAAAGCTGACCATGATTTTGATTCAAAATTCTATTGCTCAGAATTCTAAAGTTCACGGTGAATCCAGTTCACAGATACTGTACGTGTCTTGTACAATACTTTGGAGGCATTGGTAATTTTAAAATAGAATATATGTCTTTTTCACAAAATTCTAAAAAATAAAATATAGACTGGGCTATTGATGAAGCATGAAAAAATTTTTATATTAAAGGAAAATTATCAAGAAAACCCCAAAAGGTAAAATCATTGAATCTACTGATCAAGAAGTGAAGCAGTTTTTGAGAAGGCCGATCACACATTTGCTAACAGGCATGATCAGCATCTTCCATGCTCATGCTGCTCCTCCGGCTACTTGCTTTGGAAGCTCCAGGAGATACCGACGAGAGAAGCGGATCCGTCACCCCGATGGGAGAGAGAGTATCATCCATCAAAATGTCTTCCAGTTTGGAGCCCATTTTGGTAGGGATACTGTACGCGGTTGTTGTTTCTGTTCCATTGCCCAAATTATTGCTGAAAGTGATGGTGCCATCTGTAAGATCGAGGGTGGTTGTGCAGGTGAGGTCTGGGTGATGCTGAAGGACATCCTGACTGCAGTTTTCAAGGACTGGTTCTTGTTTGATGACACGGTTCACCAGATCTGGGGAACAAAGTCCCGTAGATGGAATGAGGGAGAGTCCATGTGCTCGAGCCTGCATCTCAAGTTCCTAAAATAATAATAAAAATGATCATTATGGTGACAATAATACTAATAATTATTTAGGTCCAGAGAAAATATAAGCCCTCTTACTTAAAAAAAAATAATATGTTGCATGTGGTTTGCCATGGCCAAAGCATTCATAGTCAAGAATTTAGCCTATAGGGGAAAAAGCCTAGACTAGCCACAGAAAACTTAGATTCTGAGTATCCAACTATAATCTACCAGGCACTAAGATTTCTCTATTTCAGGATGTTAAGAAAATAGAAGATATAGCATAGAAGAGTGAAGAAAGAGTCAGCCCCAGATGAGGAAGAGTGAGGCAGGGTTCCCACTGTGGATAGCACAGTGTGCTCCTAGGCAAGTCACTTAAACCCCAAGTGTCCTGGGGTTTCAAAACTATCAATTGCAGAGCAGGTGCTGGTCACTAGGATGGGGAATTGACTCACCAAGAATTCCCTATGCCAAGAGAATCACTCTCCAGATCAGTGAGAAGGATAAATTACACATTGAATGCAGTTCAAGGAGGCTACATCAAAGGGTAAAAGTGTTTTAAAACTGCCACTACTATGCTAATCAATGTATGTTCCTCAACAATTTATTTTTAGTCTCCTGTGAAAAAAAATCATTTAATGGCTGCATGACTCAGTTTCCTTACCTTTAAAACTGGGATAATGATATCAGTAGTGCTGAATTCACAGGGTTGTTATGAAGCTCAAATATGATCATGTATGTGAAGCACTTTATTCTCTTTAAAACACTATCAAAAAGGCATTTATTATTACTGGGAAGTGGCATGGCTGAGGGGGAAGAATGAAGAGCTTGCATGCGTGGGACCTGAATTCCAGCTCTGCAACGTACTACATATGGAAACATAGTAAGCGTCTCCCTTTTGCTTTCTCTAGAAATACTAAAAATAATAGTGTTGCCAAAAAACCTTTCCAGACTTTAGAATGGAGGGATGGGTCAAGACAAAAAGAAAAAGAACCTTTCATTATGCTTCTGGATTAATAAGGGTGATCACCAGAAACTTGACAGAATAATCCAAGCCAGGAAGTTCCACCAATTCTTTGTAATCTCATTGGAGATCTTCTTGGCAGAGATACTGGAGTGGTTTGTCATTTCTTTCTCCAGCTTGTTTTACAAATGGGGAAACTGAGGCAGACAGGATTAAGTGATTTTCCTAGGGTCACACAGTTAGTAAGTATATGAGGCCAGATTTGAACTCTGGGAGATGAGTCTTCCTGACTCCAGGTTTGGCATTCTATCCACTGTATCACCTGGCTGCTCTGGAAATAGCTTGGTTATAAATTAATGCTATTTTTAGTAGATTGTAGCCTGAATCAGAGAACTATATTAGTAATAATTTTTTTCTTTATAAGTTATCAGCAATGCAGAAAGCAACCTATCCATGTGCATCCTGTCTTGTGCAACTCTTGCCCAAAACCTCCCCCCAAATTCCATACCAGACCTTCCTGCCTTTCTCCTGACATTGCAAAGGTGAGAGTCCTTGATTCTCTAGGCTATATCTTTTACTAGAATACAAGTATCAGACTGTGAGCATGAAATGAGGTGGTTACCCATGGCTCTGTCTCTTCCTTTATAAAATCTCCGGAAATTCATGTCTCTACAGATGTAATTTCTACAGTCCCAGGCCATTTAAGAAAATAGCCATTTCACTGATGTTAAGGTTACAGGCTCTTTCTCCTGTAAAAATTTCTACATGCCTCACTCAGTTAAAGCACAAATGAAAAGAAACCCCGCAGTCCAATCTGAAAATGAATATTCACTTAAATCTGCACCTACATGCTAATACTCATTGCATACTTGTGGGGGGGGGGTGTGAGACAGAGAGAGAGACAGAGACAGAGACAGAGACAGAGAGACAGATGGAAGGAAGGGGGAAGAGAGAGAAATACAAGGAAAAGAGAGAGGGAGAGAGAAAAAGATGGATGGAGAGCAGGGAAAAGAAAGAGAAAAAGAGGAGTGGAGAGAGGTGGAGAGATAGAGGGAGAAAGGAAAGAAAGAGAGGGAAGGAGAAAAAGGAGAAAGAGAGAAAAAGAGAGGTGGAGGGAGAAAGACAGATGGAGGGAGGGGTTAGGAAAGGGAAAGGAGAGAGAGAAAGAGGGAGGGAGGAGAGAGATAGGAGAGAGAGAGAGAGAGAGAGAGAGAAAGAGAGAGAGAGAGAGAGAGAGAGAGAGAGAGAGAGAGAGAGAGAGAGAGAGAGAGAAAGATGGAGGGAGAGTGAGATGAAAAAATAGAGGGAGGGTGGGATTAGAGAATGAGAGAGATGGAAGGAGGGGGAGAGAAAAATGGAGAGACACATGCTAATGCTCCTTGAATACTCGTGGAAGAGAGTGCTGACAGGCACAAATGAAGATTAAAGTTACACAGGACCCTTGCTGTTCAAGGTGGAGAATTTGAATTAAGAAAAAAGTAAGTATTATTATTATTATATATAAATGCTAGCTATTATATATAAAAAGGAGGGAAAAGCCTGGACTTGCGACTCCAGCAGTCTAGGGAAAGCTCAGCATGGAAACTGCCCAGCCAGCCAGAGCTGCCCATGGAGTCAAACAGCCCTGGATCCTGTCCTGCCTCCTGGACGTGGACCGGTCACTGGCTCCTCTCCAAGACTACAAGGTACTGACAAGTTGCACATATAAGTTACATAATAAATAAGTTACACATAAAAACATCAATCAGAGCTATGGTGATAGAGTCGTTTAAGATTTCAAAGTATTTTGCATACATTTTTTCGTTTGGGCCTGGAAGGGAGATACCCCATGGCACAGAGGGATACTTATCCCCGTGTTATAGAGAAGAGAACAGAGGCTACGGTCACACTGCATGTAAGGCTTAGTGTGTGATTCACACCCCACTCTGACTCCAAGCCTGTCCAACACCATTAATTTTTTTTTGATGGGGGAAGGCAAGGCAATTGGGGTTAAGTGACTTGCCCAAGGTCATAGAGCTAGGAAATAGGTTAAGTGTGTGAGGTCATATTTGAACTCAGGTCCTCCTGACTCCAGGGCTGCTTCTCTATTCACTGCACCACTTAGCTGCCTCTTGATAGATCTCATCTACCGTATAAGTGGGTTTAGTGACTTGAACAAAAAACCATCTGCCGACGATCTTTTCCCAGACAGACCACCTCAAATCATGGACCCCAAGAAGGCTGAGACTTCAAGAAACACCACACACTATGTTTACGAAGTTAAAAAACAAGCTAATGTTTTTAGTTTTCAGTCAGCCAATGAAAGAAAGTCACACAGAGCCCTCTCGTTCTTGCACACATCCCATTCCAGAGGGGTCCCCTCCCTAAGAGGAGGTCTGCCTACCTGGATTCTGAGCAGAAGATGCCTGTTGGCATGTTCCAGTTTCTTCTGTCTGTTTTCAAGTTCTTTTGCCCGCTGCTGTTCTCGCTGCAATTTCCGAATGTAATCCACAGACGCTTTCAAGATAGTTCCCTTATTCCAGCGCATGTCTCTGCAACGGACAATGGAGAAAAATGAACCTCTGACACGTCGGTCAAGACTGAAAAGACACATTTTTAACCTATCATTTTAAACTAACCATTTGGACTCCTTTTTGGCCAATGAAAGCAGTCAAGAAAATGTGATCTGATAAAGGGATCATGTTTTCAATTAACATTCATCTCAAATGTGTTCACATATCAAAAAAAAAACTAAGAGAGATGCTATTAGCAGTGTAGTAGAATAAAAAAAAATAGGATCATAGACTCTCAGGGATAAGAGGGACCTCAAAGATTAGCTACTCCAAATCACACCTGAACAAGAATTCCTTTGGCACCATGATTAAAGGGCATAAATCCAGTTTGGAGGCTAGGGTTGCCTAGAGGCAAGAAGACCCGAGTTCAATTTTGACCTCAGACACTTATTAGCTGTGTGACCCTGGGCAAGTCATTTAACTTTGCTATGTAAGTCCTGACTTCCTCAAATGTAGAACGAAGATAATGAGCCCCTACTTCCCAGGTATTATCTCAAAAGAGATAATATTTGTAAAGCATTTGGCACAGTCCCCAGCACACAGTAGGTTCTTTATAGATGTTTATTCCCTTCTTTTTGGTTGAAGACCTCCAGTTGCATAACTCCATGAATGCTCTGAGGAAACCCTTTTGAATTCTAATTGTTAAGAAATTTTTCCTTACCTCTTATCTATAGAATACAAGAGCCTTGAGGGCTGCGGCTGTTTTATTTCTGTCTTTGTACCCCTGGTGCCTAGCACATAGTAGGTCCTCAACAAACTTGAGCCTAAATCTGCCTCAGTGGATTAGCTACAATGTTACTAACATCAATAATGAATAAAATATCATCTCTAAAAATAGGTATCAGAGCTGACATTTATAAACCTAAGGTTTGCAACATACTTTCCATTCATTTTCTTATTTGCTGCTTTCAATGATGCCATGCTACCTTTAGTCCCATTTTTTACTCATAAGGAAAATTAAGCTAAGAACATTTAAGTAATTTACCAAGGGGTCAAAGGGCTAAGAAGTGAAGCCAGATCTTTCTGCAATCAACCCTAGCATGCCGTCTGCATATCTGTGTGACTTTGGCAAGCTCACTTAGACCTCACCACTCTCATTTCCCTCACAGGGCTGTCATGAAACTCAAAAGAGAGATTGTATTTGAAAGTATTTCAAAAAGAACAGAGTAATACGCAAACATAAGTATTGTCATTTTAATTTAGGGAGGGGTGGGAGATGTCAGACGGATGATTTCATCAATATACAGAACTCCAAATATGGAAACTCTCTCTACCAGTGCAGGCTGGCACGTCATATGAAAATTATAGCTTTTGAATGGTATGTAGGGGGCATGGAAAGGTTAAGCAGTAAGTTTACAGGTCATACAGCTATGAATTACGGGCATGACTTGAATCCAAGTCTTCCGGCTTCCAATACTTGCCCACTATTTACTTCAATAGGTCACCATTCAACAACAATTATCATGGTAGGACTGGAGGCTGGACTTATAGGTTCACTGTTGTAGGGAACTGTTTGAGGACAAAACTCCTTCTACCCATTCAAGCTGGCATCTTCTATCCCTTAGAGGGGCCACTAAATGGCACCATAATGGGTAGAGCACCAGGGCTGGAATCAGGAAGATTCTTCTTCACCAGTTCAAATCCAGCCTCAGATACTTACTAGCTATGTGACCCTGGGCAAGTCATTTAGCCCTGTTTAACTCAGTTTCCTCATATGTAAAATGAACTGGAGAAGGAAAAGGCAAACTACTCTAGTATCTTTGCCAAGAAAATTTTGAAAGGGGTCATAGTCAGACATGACTGAAAAATGACTGAACAGGAACAGAAATAATTATAACTTAGAGTCTTGAAGTTGTCAAAGACACGGCTAGCAATACTCCGGAGTAAAGCCCAAACCAAACTAAACTGTAATTTGGAAGTCTCTGATTTAAAATAAATTAAAAAATGATAAACCACAAATAGAATATTACATTATAACAATTGATTCAATATGATGCCTACAGGTATCCTTACATAAGGAACAGTGGCTTTGTTTCTATTTGAGGTTGATACCGATGGTCTAGAGCACTGAGAGAACAAGTGACTTATCCAAGGTCACACAGCCAATATGTGGCAGGGACAGGATTTGAACACAGTCTCCTCAGCTTTGAGGTCAAATCTCTGTTCATCATGACATTCTGCTTATTCATTATAACTGTAATTAATAAATTAATAATTATTTAATACTAATTGTTTAGACCCCATTCACAATCAACCACCTAGTCAGAAGCGCTGAGTGGAACAAGACAATGCTTGCTTGGAGTACCTTCCTTTAAAAGAAGACAATAAGTGACTGGCATTCATTGAGTCTAAATGGAAAACAAAACAGAAATGCTCCTGGGATGGTCAAAGTGATTCCACCCAAGAAGATTTCACCTTGTTCTTGAGGTCTTTATCCAGAATCATTTGTACAAGATGTCTGGAGTTCATTCCACAGCATTTCCATAGTTTCAATTTAATAAACACGTAAGCACGCTAAGATAGGGGCTGGAGACAAACTGGTTAAAAAGGAACTGGTTCCTGCTCTCAAGGAACCTTCTCCACTGGCAATCCATAATAGTTCAATGAAAAGGAATAGAACTGCGACTCCATCACAGACAACAGGATGTTCTTGTCCTACAATCCCCCACTTGCCATCAGCCAATATCTTTTCTCCCTTTCTTGGTCAAATTTCTTAAAACTAGCCATTCACACTTGGTGCCTTCACTTCTTGTCTCACTTGTTTCTAAACTCTATAATTTAACTTCCAGTGTCATCTACTCAATGAAACTGCTCTCTCCAAAGTTACCAAGATGCCTTGACTGCAAGACTAAGATCCTTTTCTGAATCATCATTCTTCTTGACATCTCTGTAACCTTTTACACTGTCTCTCCTCTTTGGACTTTCAATGAACTGCTCATTCTTGAGGATCATTCCTTTCTTTCCACTTTGATGGATTATCATCCATGTTATGCCCCTTAATTGTAAGAGTGCCCCAAAGCTAGGTCTTGGGCTTACTTCTCTTTTCTCTATACACTCTCTCTCTGTGTGACCTCAACAGCTTCCATAGGTGTACCGGTCATCTCTATACAAATGACTCTATCTCAGAGATGGGGAACCTGTAAGCTTTGAGGCTACATGTGGCCTTCTAGGTCCTTGAGTATGGACTTTTGACTGAATCCAAACTTTACAAAGTGAAGCTCCTTAATAAAAAGATTTATTTTGTAAAACTTGGACTCAGTCAAAAGGCCAAGGATCTAGAGGGCTACCTGTGGCCTCAAGACCACAGATTCCCCACCCCTGCTCTACATCAAGCCCCATTTACTTTCTCAATCTTCATTCTTTCATCATTAATTACTTATTGGCCCTTTTCAACTGGATGTCCCACAAGCATCTCAAATTCAAAACATGAAATACTCATTATCTTTTCCTCAAAATCTTCCCCTCCTCCAAGCTTCCTTATTTCCATCTAGGGTACCACCACCCTCCCAGGCACCAGTGTTCACAGACGCAACTCTTCCTCACTCTTACTTACCCCACCAGCCAAGTACTATGGTTTTTAATCTCCATTTCAGCTCTCATATCTCCTTCCTCTCAACTCACTCAGATTCTACCTTGGTTCAGCATGCCATCACTCCTCACCTGTACTATGTCAAGCCCCTCCTTTTTGGCTTCTTTGCCTCAAGTCCACTCTGATGGATCCCTCATTCAGTGACCAAAGTAATTTTCCTTAGGCACAAATCACCATTCTATTCACTCCACCAACTCTCTGTTCCCTCAGATCAAATATAGTATTCTTTTGTCTGGCATTAAAGCCTTTCATACCCTTTCCCATTTCTACCTTTCCAGTTTTCTTTAATATTCCTCCTTACCATGTACTCTACAGTCCAGCCATACTACCCACCCCCCCACCCCCCACTGCTCCTCACACAAGATACCACAATCTTTCATTTTTGCATTGACTTCTGTCATCCCAGGGATGCTTTCCTTCTTCACTTCTACATTTTTAGAATCCCAGGTTTCCTTCAAAACCCAGCTCAAGGGCCACCTTCTGCATGAAGCCTTTGCTGCCCTTTATAAATGCTTATTGATTGACTGAAATAACTTCTTTGAAGAGCAAAATCCTAACAGCAGGAGAGAAACATAAATATAAGAGCTCATGCCTCAAGTAAGTCATGGCAGTACTCGGGTCCGGGCTAGGAAGAGAGAAGTCGCATTTCAAGGTTGGTCAGAACTATTTCAACCCTGCTTTCTAGTTTTTGCTCTGGCACGACACTCAATCAATCCATGCATGTGTGCTCGGGCCTTCCACAGAGTGCAATATATTTTATTTCAACACGGTGAACAAAGAGAATGACAGTGGTTGGTTCACCTAATGAAATACATAAACATTCCATTTCAAAGAAAGAAAAAGAAGGGATACAAATACTATCTTTTGCTACAGGCCCATCTTTTGAATAATATTTGGCTAAGGAAGTTCCCAGGCTGCAGTTAAAATAAAAATCTGCTTTACAAAAAAGGAAAAAAAGTGAAAGCTGATAGAGACTAGGAAAATGGGAATTCAATTTCAACTCTCATGCAAGGCTGACTGTAGCAAATGAAGGTCACAGCCCCTAAGTATTATAAAATGCTGTTGCTGAAGGGAGAGTTTGGATGTTTCAAGTTTGAAAATGACTTTACTTGAAAACCAGCAAGCAAATTGTAGAAAATGTAAAATTCACTCGGACATTCATTATGTAGTGTACGATGAATTGGAAATAATTTTCTAATTTTATTTTGTCACAATCCACTGTCAATCACATGTATATCAAATTTCACAAGCCTTGCATAGTCTTGATTTCATTTTCCCCTTTTTGGGGGGACTTAAGGCCATGTTCAGAGACTAATTCCACACTGTATTATTGAGACATACACTTCCTCCAGCCACCTCATGTCAAATGTGCCAATTTCAAATGAACCAAACAAGGATTTTTCTTGTTCAATGTGCTGTTATGGCAGCTCCCTACCACAGGAGGACTAAGAGAAAGGGGAGTCCTGCAGATGAATTTTCCTAGTGAAAGAACATGAAAATTAAAGAGCCAAACTACCCTGCCTGTACTGAACAACAGAACAAGAGCTAGGATTTTCTAAAAGTATCATCTTCAATTAACAAATAGCAAAGAGGTACGTGAGGCTACAGGTTTTCATAAAATCAACTCTATTCGTGCTTCTGAGAACTCCTTGGAACGAGAGAACTGGACAGTAGTGACCTTTTTTCTAGTCATTACTGATGAATGCCAATCATGACATGTAGGCTCATTAGCGAATATGGGCATCATCCACATTAAGGGGCACGGAGGCCCAAATCTTGCCAAGGTGCTGGTTAAAAATCTCTAGGGGCCCTGAAGCAATAAATAATACCAAAAAACCAAAAGTGTAAATAAACAAAACTCCAGGAATCCTTGAGCCTGCACACCAGATGTTCTTAGCTTTCTGGTAGCCAGACCTTTAGCCTTCTCTCTTCCATGATCAAATCAATACATGGTAAAAGAGAAAGTATATTAGAGCGACAACAGATCTGAGATAATGGAGACATAAAAATATGATAAAATTAATGGAATGGAATAACCAAAATAACCAAAACCAAAACAGACGATCCCACGGGTAATCTCAGAATTATAGAAGACTCTTTAATGCTAAGAAGGCCATCTCTATTTCAAGAGTGCCTGAAGGAATACATAAAATAGGAGAAAATAAATGGCACATAGCAACATGAGACTGTACTCACGGGTCATTGGACTTTGGTATCAAAGTGCCTAGTTCTTTAATGCGGTCATTGATGTTAAATCTCCTTCTTCGTTCAACTTCAATGAAAAAACAACAACAAGAAATATTTATTAGGAATAAAATAACATAATCACTTAGAACATCTCATTAAGATACTCTGTTATGGTAGAGAGACTGCAGGACTAGTAGTCAAGAGGACTGAAATTTGAGACCTAGCCCCGCCATTATGTGAGCTTGGACAAATACCCCTCGTGTAGGGTTAAGAATGGATGTACTCTATGGTCTTTCCAAGCCTAGTGACCCATGTGAATCTAAAAACATTCATGTACATCAAAAGAAGTATTCAGTCCCTCTATCTACCGTACCATGCTCCTCCACACTAGTGTGTACGTCTATATGTGTGTGCACACAAACACACACATATACACACATATATATACACGAGTGTGTATGCATCTATATATATAGTCAGTCCCTCTATTACCATATTCTTCAATGCCTACTATATGTTTATAAATGCACATAAACATACATATATATTTATATACACTATGCACATGTCTGTATATACATATACACATATACACATCTGAATATATACACATGTATAAAACACATGTGTGTATGGACTTGAGACCCTTTGAGTAGTAAAAATATTAAAAATCAAGTTTTTTTTCCAATATAATATGTATGTATATGCTGTATATATATAACTATATATAATTTATTTAAGAGAGATATATGAATAAATATATTAATATATTAAATATATATAAATATATTTTTATGTATTTATATATTCACATTTAGTAGCAATTTATTTGCATGACCCTGAGTAAATAATCTAGACTCTAAATGACCCCAGTCAAGTCTCCAAGACTCTAAGCTGCACAGGAGGTGCCATTCTGCATTGACCAAGGGAGGTTCCTCACTGAGAGTTCACTGCTTCAACATAATCATATGAGAGAGCAAAGAAAATTCCTGTCTTATTTGCAGAAGTGGAAGAAAATGAACAACAGAAATGTTTTATTTAGACGGTCACAATTAGAATCTATTTAGTACCATTTAAAATTTGATTAACCAGGGAGAAAAAAAGCAATTTATATGATAACGTTATTATATATTCAAAAGGAATAGTAAGTCATACATAATAGATTTGCAGTTTCATGTGCAATCATCTTTTTTTAATTAAACTATGTTATGGAAATACTTTGTTTTATTCCATAAATTAAAAATAAAATACAAATTTAAAAAAAATTTTTGATTAACCAGAAGGCTCAAGGAATAGACTATTTTAATTAACTACGTAAAAAAATAACTGAAAGTTAATCAGAAAGCCTTCTTTGTTCAAATGGTGTTGAAAAACATTTCTAAACTATATGAGTCAACCTTCCTGCCTTAGGACTAGCATGTATTGAATAGCACTGAATTTTTCCTTATAGACTGAGGATCTTAGAGTACCTTACAGTCATCACTCTGAAAGCACCTATTCCCACTGTATGGGGAGGGGGGGGTAGCTGTAAAATATATATCACACTATACTTGGAAGTCATTTTTTGAAAATCTCTTCCCTAGATCTCTTTTTTCCCCCCGTGATCTGTCCCTCTTTTCCTAAAATCCAGCTACAGAAATAGGTTAATAAATTCCCAGATAAGATGGTGTCTGGTGCTCCCCCTAGCTCTAGTCTATGATGCTATTGAGATTATGGGGTTCATTAAAGAAGGAGTCCTAATTTCTTGTAAGCTGCACCCGTTATTTAAGTTTTTTTGTTTGTTTGTTTGTTTTTTGCTTTTTGGAGGGCAGTTGGGGTTAAGTGACTTGCCCAAAGTCACACGGCTAGTTTTGTGTGTGTGTGTGTGTGTGTGTGTGTGTGTGTGTGTGTGTGTTAAGTGTCTGAGGTCAGATTTGAACTCAGATACTCCTGGCTCCAGGGCTAGTGCTCTATTCACTGTGCCACCTAGCCGCCCCCGTTATTTAAGTTTTAGTTTTTGAGTTTGGGTTTTTAGCTCTCAATAACACTCTTCAGAGACACTTGAGATTTTTACTTTTTAATATTAATTTCTAACTAAGAGACAAGATTTTTGACAATCTGACAATGTGATTTTAAATGATCAAGTTTACTGTTTCCTGTCAATACTGAATATTTATCTAATAAAGAACTGACTTCAGACTTCAAAGGCTGAACTGTTTGGGCAAGTCTCCATTCCATTTAAAAGGAGTCTTCCATGATGAATTCTATTGTCTAATTATCTGGTCATTTCTACACTTTAAAAAGAGGAGAAAAGAAAAAAAGACAAATTTAAGTTGCTTTCAGAAGGTTTTAGAGGCCCTCAAGTCCTTTATTTTACAGACTGGGAAAGTTAAGTCCTCGAATCATGTGTTAAATGTACTGCAGAACTGAGACTAGACTCTAGGCTCTGGTCTATTCCCCACAACGCCTCTCTCATTTATGAAAGGAAAAATGAGAAAGAAAAAAAAGGAGAAATAAGGCTATTGAAAGAGTAATTATTGGCAGATATGATCCATGGCTATATAACAAATATAATGTTAAAATCAATCTACTTCCTTATTACAGTCATATTCTAAAATTACCGATCTAGGCTAATGAAAGCAGCCCTACCCCTGACCTGTCCTTTCAACAAGATGGCCTGCTATATACAGAAATGGAGATGCTAATATCTCTTTTGGGAACAGACTTCTGGGTAAATAGCATTTTTTTTTTTTTTTGCTTTTTGGAGGAGGGAAGACAGGGCAATTGGGGTTAAATGACTTGCCCAAGGTCACACAGCTAGTAAGTGTGTCAAGTATCTAAGGCTGGATTTGACCTCAGATCCTCCTGACTCCAGGGATGGTCCTCTACTCACTGTGCCACCTAGCTGCTCCAATAAACAACATTTTAATTAAGTAGTTGAAGATCAATCTTCCCTCCCCACAAAACCTACAAACAAGAAAATAACTAGGAAAGCAAGCTGGTCTAACAAAGATTGGCTTGAAGACAGGAGAGGAAAATAAGTGTGTTCTTCATTTTTCCTAAACAACAATCTTCTTTTGTGGGGATTTTTTTTTGTTAATAATCACTTGACTACTATGAAAGACATTCATTTTCTTCCAAAACTCCAGTAGCATTTTGTAACCAAGGGACAAGCATTATCTCAATCATGCAATTGACTTAAAAACGAGCAAAACCAACTTACTTAAGTTGTGATTGTCCTTTTTTTGTCTCTCTTTGGCCAATGCCCTTGCTTCTGATTCTGTAGGAAAAATACACGCTGTGCACGTGAATGAAGTAATTAGATGTTGGAAATGCTGAAGGAACAAAATGCAATTTGCAAAACATTTAATCTTCTAAATGAGTGGATGTGAGTCTCACTTTATATGAAGAAAAACCAAAGAAATAGCATTTCCACATTCCTATCACCAATGAGATCAATTTATAATGATTCTGTAGCTACTCTGTATTTTCTTAAGTTGTTTTCCCTTAAGCAGAACGTAAGCTCCATGAGGGGAGGGACTGTTTTCATCATCTTTGTACACAGTATTTAGTATGGTGCCTGGTATATTCTAGCACTAAATAAACTCTTGCTGAATTGAATTAAATACATTTGTTCAGTCTGAATGAATTGTTCCCCAAAGCTGAATGAATACTCCTTGAATTGAAGTGGATTCAATTAAAAATATGAAGATGAGCCGGTAAGATAAGAAAAACCACAGCTAAAACTAATTTACTTGAGTAGCTGAAGGATCTGTGATTTCATCAGCATCAGTACTCACAAAGCCCGAGTATAACGTAGAGCTTTGTAACACTTCAAGGTCTACATAAACTAATATTAATTAGAGAACAACTCTGTAAGTTGATGGCTGGTCCTTGAACAAAAGACAGAAATGAAGTTCATCATTAGGCCCACGTTCAAACTGGTCCGAGCTTTGGAGGGTGTGGCTAAAGCTTGAGATCCAATGATAGAATCTAGAACCCAGGGGAATCCAAAAACCACAGTGAAGCATTGGACTAGAACAACGTTTCTCAACCTGGGGGTCGAATGACCCTTTCACAAGGGTCACAGGGGTTGCCTAAGACCATCGGAAAACACATATTTCCAGTGGTCTTAGGAACCCAGACACAGCTCCTCCAGACGTCTCCAGGTGGGTCTGCCCACATGCAGTTACACCTACATACAAGTATTAAAGGGTCGAGGCATTAGGAAGGTTGAGAACGATGGACTAGAATCTTAGTGGAGGTAAAAAAGAAACTTCACAATCTACAATGATTTTCATAATGATTCTCTGAAGAGCATTAAAGATGCATGTCACCAATATATGAGGAGACTGACCAAAGGTCAAATGGAATTTTCAATCATTATAACACTTCTCTAAAACCCATTAATTCTATTCTTAGGATACTGGGCTTTGACCTCTTGGTCAGGCCTTCATACCACGTCTTGGCCATGCCACCTACATTCTGGCTATCACCCTCATTTCCTTACCACTGTCCTTTGGACGCCAGACTTTGATAAGTGAGCTTTCTCCTTATCTTGTCCAGAAGTAGCCCTTCCACTCCCTCCCCCAAAATCTGCCCCTCCCACCCCCGCTCACTTCCAGGCTATCACTATATCAGGTTGTTGGCCATTCCTTCCTCTCTAACCTTTTCCTCTTCCCTTTATATGCAATATTCCCCCTTTTGGGACATGAAGAGGGGCTGCTTTCTTGTTTGGTTATATTTGTAACCCTAGCCCTTAGCCTAGTGCCCAACACGTGGCAAAAGCTTAATAAATGCTTGAGATAGCAATCAATTGACCAGTACAAAAACTATCACATTCACCTAACAATTAAATTACAGGGGGCTTTCACTAGATGGGCCATATCTTTTGTGACTAATTTATAAAGATGAACTTTACCATATACTGTTCACTGTTCACATTTCAAGGGCAAAGTGAATTCCTATGGTTTTACAAAGTGCTTTCTTCACAATGAGGGGGTAGGTATTTGAGGCAGATATTATTATTTTCACTTTATGGATGGGAAAACTGAGGCACTATGGTATAGTAGAAATGACAGTACTAGATTAAAGTTCCGATCCTACTACTTCCTGTTGATGTTCAGTTGTTTCTGACTCTTCATTTCTTGGCAGAGATACTGGAGGGGTTTGCCGTTTCCACGTCCAGCTCATTTTACAGATGAGGAAACTGAGACAAACAGCTTTAAGTGACTTGCCCAGGGTCACACAACTAGTAAGTATCTGAGGCCAGATTTGAACTCAGAAAGATGAGTCTTCCTGACTCCAGTCCAGGCACTCTATCAACTGCCACCTAGCTGCCCCTTCCTATTTCCTACCATGTAATTTTTACCCTCGGTTTCCTTATTGGTGGAATGGAGAAAATGTTACCTCCTGTGTGGGACGACTGTGAGGAAAATGCTTTGTCAATTTTCATAGATGCCCCATCCATATAGTTCTACGTAGTTTTATTTATAGGGCATTCTGTATAGCATACTCTATATCACACAATAAAGCTGTATCTATATATTACCACATAGATACAACCATATATGGGTCATATTTATATGACATAGAGTACATACTATACACTATTATAATCATTCCATTTTTTACCTTGTAATAGAACCACCTCCTCCAAGTTCAAATCAAAGGTCTAGCCACTCAGAGCACACTTCTTGTTGCTTTGGTTTTTAGCATCATCTAAATTCTGGATTCCTTCCATTAGCTTCACCCTTCTTTGCTTTATTTTTATAGAATTTAGTCTGCAGGCTGCTCAAATGACAAGTATTCAAACCACATTTCCTTTACAGTATCCCAGTTTTTAGGAAGTAGAAATTTGAAATCTACTTCCAAAAGTCCATATATTCCACAGAGGTGACTCTCCCATTTTTACAACACTACTTGCTGCTTGCCATTACAATTGGATAACTGTACAGGATTATTGCACAGGATAATTCTGGGATACAAACCTGACATGGTTTCTGGACTTCCAGAGATTTTCAATCCAAATTATTGATAATATACTCTCCTCAGTTTTCTGGACACACACACACACACAGACACACACAGACTCACATACATTTGTCATTTCTACCTTCATAATCTCTCTCTTACACACCCCTTTCTCTCCACCAACATACAGCTGTTCTATTGCTATCACTGCTGGTTCATCTCCTTGATTCCAATCTGTCCTCTCTCTAGTCCATTCTCCAGTCAGGTAATAAACAGATCTTCCTAAAGAGAAGGTCTGACCATGCCATACTCACTATTCAATAAACTCTAATGGCTCCACATTACCTTCCAGGATCAAATATAAAATTCTGCATGGTTTTTCATGCCCTTCACAATCTAACCTCTTCCTACATTTCCAGGCTTCTCATATTTTCCTCCTCTCCACAGCTACAATCCAATGACATCTTGACTTTCTTGCTAATTTCTTAAACAGGGCACTGCATTTCCTGACTTTATGCCTTTGCATTAGCTATTCCCCATGCCTGACTGTCTGTTCCTTCCTCATCTCTGTGTCCTGGCTTCCCTAACTTTCTTCAAGGCTCAGATCAAATATTCTCCTTCCCATTCTCCTCAACCCCATTCTTCGTGGCTTGAAGAATCAGTCCCTACTCTGCAGCATCAAAGGAAATGGTGAGAGAGTATACAACTGTTTCAACATCTGCCCATATCTATCTCTTTCTCTTGTAATAAATCTCTTGCAATAGCATAACAAGAAAACCTAAGGTCTCCAAAGAGGTAAAAAAGAAATTTGTTCCCACTATTACTCTTAAAGCTGAAACACTGTGTTGTAAGTGAAATGTAGAATTTAACCACCAGAAGAAATGAAACCAATGTGCTAATACCCACAAAGACTCTGTTCTCCAAAATAGAATTTATTGAGCACCATTAGAAAATCCAAAGCACTGGACTAGGCACATTTGGGGAATATAAAATAAATCATAGTTTCCACCCTCAAGGTACTTACAATTTACTCAGGGGAATGAAATATGCACACATAAAAGAACATCTCTGAAATTTCTTCTGTTAATACATTGGTGAAGGCATGGGTACTGAAAGAATGATCTAAATGGGATGGGTTTAATCAGGGAAGAATTATAAGAGAAAGTATTTTGAATCAGATCTGGGAAAGAATAGCCACCAGTGGAACAGGAATAAGAAAATATTAGGAACAAAACAGTGTCTAGAGCATGGTGGCAACAGACAGACAGTGCACTGAGTTAGCTAGACTAGACAGAGAAGTCATATTTGAAAGATGGAGAATTTTGATATTAATCAATTTTCCAAATGGATGCTTAGAGAACAAAAAGGAAATGAGCCCAAACTGATACCTTTTGATGAATAATTACATGACATCAAGAAATAGAGTGAAATGACTATTTACCTGTGAGCTCCCTTTTGATGTTGGGGAGGTTGGCTGGACAGGAGTTGCTGATTGCCAGCCCTGGAGGGGGCATGCCTTGGTTGCCATAAAGGTCAATCAAATTTCCAGAAACAGGTAACTGTGGGAGAAGGAAAAACCCCCAAATAATTAATTCCCAAGGACGTTCTGGTCTATACAGAAAGAGCAGACATCTCATGCGACATCAGTTTTAAAGTATCGTTGGTAAAAACATTGTCTGTGTTTTTTTTTAAAAAAATCTGGAATATTTATCCTCTCCTCTGCCCACACTACCAAAAGAAAGTGTGCGTTCTCTTTGCCTGTTTGTATGGGCCTTCTTGGCTTTTAAACTACATGGTATGTCAACCATATGTGTAATAATAAAAGATCCGAATCTGACCATAGTCACCCACATCAGGTTATTAAGAGAAATGGAACCAAAGGCATTAATCTAAAAGAAATTTACATAACATAGTAAATGCTGCTTCTTTGGAGAATAGATGTTACTTTTCCCTTTCATTACTTTCTAAAACATCTTCTAACAGAAACACAGAGTTGGTTTCTTTTCAGGCCACAAGAGGGAGCCCATTGACTCTTGTAAATGAACTAAAAACTGGCTAAATAGGAAGGAAGGGAAGGAGGGAAAGAGGAAAAATGGAATGAAGGAGGAAACAATGAAAGAACAGGAGGAAGAGAGGAGAAGGAGGGAGGGAGGGAGGGAAGGAAGGAAGGAAGGAAGGCAGGCAGGAAGGCAGGAAGGCAGGAAGGCAGGAAAGAAAGAAAGAAAGTAGGAAGGAAGGAAGGAAGGAAGGAAGAAAGGAAGGAAGGAAGGAAGGAAGGAGGGAAGGAAGGAAGGAGGGAAGGAAGGAAGGAAGGAAGACATTAAGACCCTAAAATAGCTCATTTAAAATAAAAAGGAGTTTCCAATTTCTTCTGAATTTAGCATTTCTAAGGAAATTGCTTCCCCATTCTGTCTTGACAGCCATGACTTTTAATTATGTGCATCTACAGAATTAACTTATAATGTTCTTATTCTCTTATAATGCTTTTAGTGATGAAGACAGTATGATTATCATCATAACATTATTATACTATCAACATTATATAGTCAATAATCATTTCATATTTAGGAAGACCTGGGCTCAAGTCTTGCCCCTCCCTCATACCGAGTGTGAACTTGGATAAATCACTTAACCTCTTAGTACCCCCAGGCAAACTTCTATCACTATAAGGTGGAAAGTAGGTGCCAATCTCATGGATGGAGAGAATTTCCTCATTGGGAGTACCCTATCCCCAATGAAGTCACCCTGGGATGTGCTGGTAAACATTTAAAAACTGGATCTCCAAAAAACAAAACAAAAAGCGTGCAGGACATACTTTTAAATTTAAATTATATGATTAACATTTTCTTCATCAACTTCTTAAGTTTAGACAATCAACCGATTACTCAGGCCCTAATTTGTCTGTCGCCTTTGTGATTTCCAAAGTATAAGTGCTGACACTGCAAATCGGGCCCCTTCATGCTGGTTCCAGCTCATCCCTGTCTGGTCCCAAACCAATGAATAATAACAGCAGCTTACATTTATAGAGTGTTTTAAGATTTGTGAGACCCATTAAATACATGATCTCATTTGATACTCATAACAATCTTATGATATTGGTGCTATTATTATCCCCATTGTACAGCTAAAGAAAATGAGGCTCAGCTGCCAAGTCTGGCACTCCACCATGCTGTGCTCCTTCAGAAAGCACCATAGTTCATGGGGTTTACACAATCCCTACTCCTGTGCCCAACAAAAGTGCTGAATAAATTCAACCACAAAGAAAACATTTCCTCTAGTCTGTTTCAACTATAGATGTTTATATTTTTTAACTTAATTCAGTTAATTTTGAGAACTCTTCTTATCAGACCACAGTGCTGTGTCATGGGGCATCTACTGTACTTTATTCTAAACTGTCATAACAAGCCAATGAAATTCATTAAGGACCCATTATGTGCTAGGTACTGTGATAATGCTCATGCCTCTGAGTAATGTGCTAGAATGAAAGATACAACTGTCTAATATTCCAAAGCCACCAACAAAATGATGGCTGCACTCGATCCCACGCAGCACAAGGGCTGCTTTAAGAAACTCTAAATGCAGAGCTTGGAGAAAAAGAGGTAATCAAATAAATATCAAGGTTTGCAGGTTCTTGAAGGGTTTTCATACGAAAGAACTGGATTCATTCTACCCCCAAATTCCAATAGGATCGATCAATGAGCTGGAATTACAGGAAGGCAGTTCAGGGCTCAATATAAGGGCTCTCCTCAACAATCAGAGCAACTCTGAAAACTGGAAAGGTTGCCCCAGCAGGTAGGGAGCTGCCCCAAACTAGAGATCTTCAGGGAGACATAAGAAGGGGCAGTGGTCTAAGTATAGATGAAGTATGTCAGTCAAGAAACTGTGCCTCACTTTCTACATCTATAAGATGAGGAAGTGAATTAGATGGAACCTAAAGTTCCTTCCAGCGTGAGATCTATTCTACAGTCTTTGAAGTCCTACCAGTGCCAGGATGGTACAACTACTTCAAAGTGTGTACACATGTCCACGTGCTGGGTCAAAGGATTAAATTTCAAATTACTTTGTAATTTATATGCAACCTAGCCTTCACTTTCTGAAACAGAGTAAAAAGTAAAAATAAAATAGGACAACTCAATATAAGTATTGTGAAAGAGGGGGAAGTATGAATCCTACCAGGGAACTTGTACTATGATTTTCAAACAAGTACAAAGAAAGAATGTAAACAGGGGGGGATTATTCTATCAAATGTTTCAGGTAAGTATTTGGTATCACATATGTACACATTTTTATTATATGTATGGATATATATGTATAAATTTTCATTATACGCATACATAACATGTGTACAAAAATTATTTTATTGTAAAATATCTATTGATAAATTTTATTACATGTGTACACATACACATACACATCATAACAATTTTGCACATATATTATAATGGAAAAATATAAGACCAAAAGCTACCCCCAACCAATGAGTAGCCAAAGGAAATAAACAAGTATTTTTCAAAAGAAGAATTACAAATCAATAACCCATATGAATGAATGCTCCAAGTCACTGATAAGAGAAATACAAACTCAAAATAAACCTGAGGTTTCACCTCTTACCTAACAACAGGCAAAGATGACGAAAGATAGGAATATTCAGAGTTGGAGATGTTTTAGGAAAATGGACTCAACAACTGGTGCAGAAGTGAGTTGGAACAACCTTTTGTTTCATTGTATCCGATTCTTCATGACCCCATTTAGGGTGTTCTTGGCAAAGATCCTAGAGTGGTTTGCCATTTCCTTCTTCAGCTCATTTTATAGATAAGAAAACTATAGCAAATAGGGTTAAGTGACTTGCTCAGGGTCACACAGCTAGTAATGTCGAAGGCTGGTTTTGAACTCGGTCTTTCTAACTTCCTAACTCCCAGCATGCTCCTACCACCTGGCTGCCCTGTACCGTTTACTAGAATTATGCAAATAAGATGACTAAAATGTTTAAGGACTTTAATCCAGAGATTCCACTACTAGATATAAGCCCCAAGAAGATCACTGGCAAAAAGAAAGTCTCCACAGACCCCAAAATAATTAGAGCATCACTTTTAATTGCCCCAAAGAATGGGAAACAAAATTAGATGTTCAGCAAGTGGGAAAATGATTAAAGAAATAGTAGTATATTAATATAATCGAGTATTACTGGGCTATAAGAAATGATCAATATGATGAACATAGAGAAACACAGAATTAAATGAACTGATGCAAAGGGGTGTACACAGAACCAGGAAAATAATAAACACAATAACAATAAGGGAAAGTGGAAAGAGTGACCAAAAAAAACCCTGAAAATAAATGCCGCCAAGTTACACAAAAAAAGTATCAGCCCAAAGAAGAGACAAGAGACATCTCCCCCCCCCCATGCCTTTGCAAAGGCAGGGGGGTCCACTGAGAGTGGAACAAAACTTGCTGACGTTTTAGTTTGGTTTTTTAGTGAAATGATCATTTTGAGGATAATTTTTTCTCTTAAAAATGTTTAATTTCTTTTTTTCATGTGTTACATAGGATGGTTCTCTGGGAGGGGTAGAGGAGCAATATGGGGAAAATTTAGAAAGATAAAAAATTTAGTCAAACAAAAGATACAAATAAAAATTATTTTAAAAAACATTTAACATACTAGCTCACGTAGTAGAGTTTGGTGAAGAGAACACACATGGAATACCACACTCTCCTAGAACCTAGGAAAAAAACAGGCCAAGATCCATTCAGACATATTCCTTATGCAGGGAATGAATGGATCTCCCCTCCAATGTCTTTTTTCATATCTTGCTTTAATTTTTAGAACATATTCCATAATATGTTATGGAAATTCTTGATTTTATCTATCTATATATGATATATATAATCCATATACATGTGTGTATACTACACACACACACACACACACACATACATACACACACACACACAATGTATTTGCCCAATTAAGCATGCTTTGACTTAGGGACTTGGGGAAAATTAAGAAAACAAATAAACAAAGACCAACCACTACTCTTTTCCGTCTCTGCAGTCCTCCCATTAAATGACTCTTGTTTCAAATGGGATGCTTTTTCAGAGTCAACCTTGACCTTTCCTATTCAATTGTGACTTTGCTTTATTAGCTTTGATGTTTTTGCTAAAATTTGTTAAATAAGTCGGTATTTTTAAATGCAGACATCCATAAGAATGTGAAGTTGGTCATCTGAAAATCAGCAACATCTGCCACCTCTTTTCCAATTTCCAAAGCTCCCTTTTCTCTTCTTCTGAAAGGAAGTGCAAAGAGGACCAAGCTAGGCCAAGAAGGGATAAAGGAAGTTCTCAGCACCAAGGCCTTTGATGGGCAGAGAGCGTTCAAGGGGGTGTATTCCCTCATTGGCACTGTGAGATGCACCGAAGTGAAGTCACTCTAGCGAGACAGGTTGCTTTACCCTTTCTGGAAGCTTGTAAGTTCTTTCACAAATATTCCCTGTGGCTACTACTACGAAATTCTGAGCTCAAGGACAGGCATTTGCCATCAATTTATATGGCAATAAATTGCTTAAGCAAGGGGCTAATAAAATACCCTGCACCAAAAGGCAGCTAAGGAGGGGGTGACTTACAGTCAGGAAGATCCGAGTTCAGATTTGGCCTCAGATACTCACTCTATGTGATCCTGGGCAAATTAATCAGCCTCTGGGGGACTACAAGCAACTGTGAAGACCGTAAGTCACAGGTGAGGACCGGATTAACACCAGCACAGAGAATTTCTTGCAATGATGAGAACCAAGGTCTAGAACAATGAAAATAAGGAGGAGGAGGAAGAGGAGAAGAAAAAAGAGGAGGAGGAGATAACAATGTCCTTGGATTTCACTACTATATAATAAACGGATAAGGATGATGATAATGGTGATGACAACTGGGTTTTCGGAAAGTCTACCAACAGGAGGGCCTATTTCTTCACCTGTTACACAATCTTAATTGTAAGAGCAAAGAGAAACAGGGGAGCTAAGATGGACACTTAAGGTCCTAACAGGGGCTACTGAGAGCCTGGCACCATTTGTATCAATGACCATCTTTACATGAGTCTACTAAAAAAGAGAAGCTGGGCAGGATAATCTTACTATCAAATTAGAAATTTCCCAAACATTCCAATTTATGACAGGATGCAAACCAGCATTTGGATCACTTTATATTACAATTGTTTCCTCAAAATAACTTCAGGGACCGGTCTTGGTCTTGGTCTTAGTCTTGGAAAACAAATGACAAAACATTATTTCCTGTTTCTTGGGAGAGCAGCAACCATTTCATTTTTGTCCAAACTCTCGGTGCCTAGTACAGCGCCTGGCATTGTACAAATGTTTAATAAATGCTTTTTGACTGACTTAAAGAGGTGGAGGGTTGTGGGTAGGAAACGTTGCAAGCTATATGGAACGTACTTGCTTTGTTGGCTCACTTTGCATAACCATTTTGTTTTAAGTAGGGAACAGGGACAGATGGGATAAACAGCTATGGTGTACTGAAAAAAAGATCCATAAAATTTCCCCCTCCCCCTCAGTCTAATTAAATATTGTTTACTGGCTTGAACTGCTAGTAGGAACTGTGATTTTTTTTCTATCTGACTGTGTGGTAGGGGTGATAATGGAGGGGAAAGAAGTTTTATTGAAGTTAGATGGCATAGTGGATAAAGGGATAAAACCTGGAAGACCAGGATTTGAATCCTGCCTGGGACTCTTGTTAGCTGTATTATTGAGCATATCACTTAACCTTTCTCAGACTCAGTTTTCTCATCTGTAAAATGGGGATAATGACAGAGGACTGTTGTAAGGACAAAATGAAATAAAGCAATTATCAAATTATCAAATGTCCTATATAAATGTTAGCTATTGTCATTATTATCCTTTGTGAATGTGGATATTTTGTTCATGGGCTACCCTTTCTGTTATATTATGCAATATATGAACCATGCCTCTGATTCTACCAAATCCCACCAGCACAGTAGTATTATAAAGACAATAGTCCAAAAGGGCACATACCAAGGAAAGAACCTCATTTATCTACCACCCCAGCTTGATTTGAATTGAGGTCTTTAGAGGGCCCGCTACACCAAAATGAATATTTTTTCAAGTAAGTGATCACTGCTAAATGTTAGCCTTTGCTTTCTATGGAGGTCCCCTTCTCGGGATATCAATTGGGCACTGTTACCACAAGTAAACTGGGACTTTTATGCTTTGTTTGCAATGGCACAACAGTGGCCTTGTTGTGCTCTGAGAATGGTTATTTCTAGGCTGTAACTCCCTAAGGACAGTTTCCTCTCTTAATGTTCTTTCTACCTTCTCTTGCAAGAAAAGAAAAGAAAGAAAGGGAGGGGGTGGAATGAGAAACAGAGACAGCAAGAGGGAGACAAAGAGAGAGAGAGGGAGGGAGGGAGAAAGGGAAGGAGGAAGAAGAGAGAGAGAGAGAGAGAGAGAGAGAGAGAAGGAGGCAGAGGCAGAAACTTAACTCAAGAGCAAACAAGCTAAACAAGCAAAGAGAAGCTAAAAGCCCCACTAAGCCAAGCTTTTCACGTAGGAAAAGTAACACACGTAAAGACCTAACAGTTCACAGGATCATAGATTTTGAAATGGAAGGGACCTTAGAAAATACAGAGTCAAATTCCCTGCTATTTTACAATGGACAAGCTGGGATCCATAGTGGTTAAATGACTTAGCCAAGGTCAAACAGGGAATGAGAAGTGGCAGGATCAGGATTTGAATCTAAGACGCAAGTTTTCAGACTCAATTCCATGCTGGAGTTTTGAATGGGATGGGGAGGATGGAAGGGGCCACCAATCCAAGGTTGAAACCATGCAAACTTTGGAGGGAAAGGAAATGGCTTCCAAATCGGGGCAACAGTTCTGTAGATGAAGAAGCTTTTCAGCTCTTTAATCAACATTATCTATTTTTTTCTGAAGGATGCGTCTCCTAACCCTGCATGTCAAAGATACAAACTTCTTCTCTTCTCATTTTTTTTTAACAGAATGATCTGTAATATGAAGGGCACTGAAAATAAGAAGTGATTCCTAATGGAAAATCTGTACTATGGCCAACAAAGAAGAATAAGAAGGGAAACATCTGAAGGGCGAGAAAATCTTTCTATCATATTTCTCAGATATGGTTCAGTATCTAAGACAGAAACAATGAACAGATACATGCCCACAAGCCAGTAGGATATGAATCAGTTCTCAAAAGAAGAATTGCCAAATACTCACAAACATATGAAATAATAATGCAGATCATTCATTACAAGAAAAATGCAAATCAAAAGAACTCTGAGATCTCACCCCACATTCAGCAAATTGGCAAAGGTAACTAAGGATGGGAATACTCAATGCTGGTGAAGTTGAGGGAAGATAGGCACACAAAAACATTAGCGGTGAAGCTGTGAATCAAGACGAACATTGTGAAATGACGCATATAAACTGACTAAAATATTCATAACCTTTGTCCCAAAGAATCCACAACAAGGCATATATTCCAAGGAGGTCATTGATAAGAAAGTCCCCATATTACACATTTAAAGCATCTCTTTTTATGCTAGCAAAGAATTGGAAACAAAGTTGATTACTATCCGCGGGGGAATGACTAGCCGAACTGTTGCTAAATAAACGTACAGAGGTATTGCTACTCTTTAAGAAGAGATGCCTGGAAAGATTTACACCATCTGATGTAGCAAAAAGCAGGGTCAACAAAGTAACATTCACAATGACTATAACAATGCAAACAGAAAAAAAAAATTACAAAATAATAAAAAGTAAATGTTGTAGAAGGATCAAAAACAAGGTCATCTCCAAAAAAAAGAAGATACTCCAATTCTGTTGCTTGGCAGAGGGGAAAGGCCCAAGAGTATGGAAACTGCATGTATTTTTAGACTTTTTAATGTATTGATAAGTTTATATTTTTCTCTTTTTTTCCCTAGAAAACACTATTTGTTATAGGACAAGGTTCTCTGACAATGGTGAGGAGGAAGGAAACTGGGAGGAATTTTGGTAATGTGGGAAAAAAAACCCCAAATGATATCACTAAAAATCTATACTTACAAAAAAATGGTCCTGCCCCTTATCCAATCTCACAAAGGGAGTAAATCACTTAACCTTTTGGACTTTAGGTATAAGTTAAATGATCTGAATTTAAACCTAAGTTTGGCTTGCTTAGTGATAACCAAAGTCCTTTTCTATTAGCTAATTTTTATCCTAGAGGGACATAGATGAGAGAAATGATGGTTTTCCCAAACCAAAAAGGCCACAGCCATACTTTTTAAGGATAGCACCAGGCTATCTAAGGTCAGAAATCACCTTAATGCCAAAACCAAGGGACAGTAGTAATTTAGAAATCCCTGGGGAGGAGCCCATGGTGGTTGCGGCCAGGAAAGCAGTAGCAGGCTGGCCGGCGGCGGAGGTGGCAGTTACTTGCCCGGGCCTGTAGGCAGCAGCATGGAGCGGGCCAGTCCTGGGAACGGAAGCCACGAAACTTGGGGGGCTCTTCGGGTGCAGCAGCTCAGGGAGCTGTGTTCCGGAGTGAACAATCAGCCCTGTCTGTGAGAGTGGCCACTGCTGTGGAGAGACTGGCTGCTGCACTTACTACTATGAGCTCTGGTGGTTCTGGCTGCTTTGGACCATCCTCATGCTCTTTAGCTGCTGCTGTGCCTTCCGACATGGTAGAGTCAAACTTCGCCTGCAGCAGCAACAACGCCAGCGGGAGATCAACCTGTTAGCCTATCACAGAGCCTACCATGGCAGTGGCCCCAGCTCAGGGGGCTCCATGCTTGATTTACACCTTTTCACCTCCTTTAAGCTTCCTGCCTATGAGGATGTAGCTTGCTGCCCTGGAACCCCACCTCCCCCATACAGTGTGGCTCCAGGGCCCCCATCACCCAGCTCCAGTGACTGCACCACCAGCTGCTCCTGTGCCTCCAGCTGCACCCCCTCCCCACCTGGTCCTGTAGAGGCCTCTTCCAGGACCCACCCACACGGGGTAGAATGGGAGAGTGGGGTTGGGGTAGTTACCCAAGGTCAACCTGGGAATACAGGGGAAGGAGAGAGTCCAGCAGGCCCAAATCGGTCCTGCCACCATCGAAGGCTGACTGGGAATTCAGGAATTGAGCTGTGTCCTGGTACCTGCCATGGTCTAGTTGACCAGGGTTCTGCCAAACCCGGGTGGGCAGGGCCACTCCCACTCCAGGATAGCAGTGTCTGTTCCTTAAACTCAGCCCCTTCTGATCCTGTTCCCTGCGAATTCCCAGTCTCCTCTGAAGGGCCTGGGCCTAGGCAGAGCTGTGCTCCGTATGGACCTGGAACTTGGGCCTCTCCTCCCTGATGGCATCCGTCAGCCAGAAAGGGGTTAGGAAACTTTGGCCCCTGGAAGAAGGGGCTGGCTGTGGCAATTGCATATAGGAAGAGTGGTGGTTGTCCTTTCCATACACATACCCAACACCTCAGATCTCCTTATTAAAGAGATTTAACTAAAAAAAAAAAATCGCTGGGGAAAGCCACTTGCCCAGTCTTCCACTGCAGAAGTTCTGAGCTTGCTGCGATTATTGTGTACCAGGAACAAAATCTCTGAATGTGATCATTTTGCTGAGTGTGTATCAACAAACATACACCTGTTCATTATAGTTGACTGACTATATATGACATTTTGGGGTACTCAGGATACTGCTATTTGAAACTGCCAGGTAACTTTCAGAAATTCAAGTTAGAGAAATTGCAAGACATGCCTTTAAAGGTAATTCTTTAGGCTGAGTTATAAATGCCCACTAACCCTTTGACTCTAACATTAACCTTAAGATCCTTCTTATAGCTTTGATGCTCCCCTGCTAAAAGTTATCAGACATGTGGAAGTCAGGGGGTTTACAAAAGCAAGCAGAGAATTTGAGGGGCTGGAGCAAAAATACGTTGAAGATGAGAATACATTTACTGTCTCTTAAAAAATTGATTTTGAGGGAGGCACAGTTAAAATAACACAACTCACACGGCACCTGAAAGTGATTAAATATTAAAGAACCATAAGAAATGGACAAGACAAAGACTTCAGAAAAGCATGGGAAAACTCATCTGAATGGATGAAGAGGAAAATAAGCAGAGTAGGGGAACAATGTACATCATTGACAATGATGTAAACAGAAAAAAAAAAAACAACTTAATGCTGTGTAATTATAAAGTCCAAGCTTGGCCTGCTTCGCCCCTTCACAGAAGTAAGGTATGATGGGTATAGAACATTGCAAAGGATCTCCCTCTGATGCTACCTTCTGTAAACATAATTATCAGTAAATTGTCCTTGCCATTAGAATGTAAGTTCCTTGAGAACAAGGACTGTGTTTTTGCCTTTCCCTTAGCATGCTGTCCATCAAATAATACAAACTCTGAAAATGCCATTGACTTACAGATATATACCAATAGTTACACTTGATGTCTTGACTAGTTTTGCCCAATCTTTTTTCTCTCTTTAAACAAACAAACAAATAAACAACTTTCTGATAAGGACTAGCCCCGTGGGCAGCGAAGGATAAATATGTATCTAGAAACGATAAAACTAAAATGTTTAGAAAGAATACAGGTGAGGTTTCAAGCTAGAAGAGTTGTGGCCTTGAACAAGGTAAAAGAATAAAGCCTAAAAGAAGTACTTGAAAAGCTAGGTCAGGAGCACAGAGGACCAGGGAAAGGAGAGCATCTCATTATATTATATTGTGAAATCACTATACTGTAGAAGTGAGTAAAGATTCTGTCTAGCACACCAAAGGGATTTATTTTTGGAAGTACCTATTTTTAAACACAATAAGAGTCTCATGGTAAAGTCATTAAGGAAAACTGGATAACAAAACTCGTGTATAACTTTTAAAGCGATAGGCTTAACCCATGGGAATAAGAGAATCACAAAATTTCATCACTTAAGGGACCTCAGGTGCCACCTAGTACATGAAAAAGCATCCTCCACCTCCAAAAAACCCCTACCGGAAAGTGGTTATTCAGTCTCTGCTCAAAACCTCCCAGTGAGGTGGAATCAAGAGTGTGCTGGTCAGTGTATAATGATACATTTTAATTTGCATTGGTTTTTTTTCTCCATCATTTTCTTAAGTCTCAGATAAACAAATCAATAAATCAGGTCCTGATTTGTTACATCTGCCAGTTTCCAAGAGGCAAGTTCAAATAATGAACATTTAACAATCAGTTCTCTGGAGCCGGTGGGAGCTGGCTCCAGCACACCCCTCGAGAGCCCACTGTGCACTGAAGCAGTTTGTCCTACTTCTTGATAACTATATTGAAAGATTTTCCTCATATCAAGCAGACACATCTTTTTGCAGCACCCACTCATTGCTCCTAAATACGACCCATACATATGGTTTGTGAATAGCAGTTAAGATTTTAAACTATTGAACAATAATCCTCTTCTCTCCCACCCCTACACAGTAAATTAGGGTCCTAAGGAAGTACATTACATGCCATTTTGAACATTAATATCGCATGTATCTCCCGATACTGCTGCTATGCCACAACAAATGGTTATCAAGTCTCTTGAGAGTCTGGACGCAGCTAAGAGACCATCATGCACCCAAGAGATGGACTTGGTCAGATAGACCACAGAGCCTAGTCATGATCTCCTTGTCTGCATACTTCTTGTCAATGAAATTCATGATGCCAATATCATCATGATATTGATCACAGGGCAGTGGCCTATTTTGTCAGCCACATGATTCCCAAGACAAGAATTCCTATGTATATTCAAAAAGTAAAAGAAAGGATGTAGCTGTCGGCAGCAATCCATGAATCTTTACAAAATCATGCAGATTAATACCGTATTGGCCATTTGCAATGCTGGGTCCATCAGGCCTAGGATTTCTTCATTATAGCTTGATTCAAGGCTGATTATGTCATCAATTACGTCATCCATCTGTTGGGAAAGAGTAAGGAAAGATATAAGTAAGCCAAAAAAAAAAAATGAGCAAACTAGCACACATGACATGAGTCTTCTTTTTCCCTAAGGCACAATTCAAAGCCGCTAACAAATCTTCCACAAATTTGGGGTAATTTTGAAAAACTACTTTCTTTTTCCCCCCAAAAAGGAAAGTCAAGTGAGAAGTATTTTCTTTTCTTTTTTTTTTTCAGGGAGTGGGGGAGACACAGGCAGAGCAAGTGGATTTGGGAATTCCTCAGTCATGAAGATTATATAAAACACCACAAATAGGGATCTTTGGAAACCTTAAGGTACCACATACACCACAGTGATCAGTGTTACCATTATTACTCTCTCCTTTAATGCACATTTGCAAGTCATCTATAACTTACAGTCTTAGAGAGTGCCTGCGGACACAAAAGGCTAAGTAATGGCCCAGAGTCTACACAAGTAGAATGTACGGAGGCAAGACCAGAACCCCGTTCTCTCATTAACACTAGGAAATCCTTTTGAATGATACCTGCCACTTCCTTCTTCTCCCCAGGGATTGAGCACTATTGCATCCTCTCTTCTCCTGGGAACTGGAAAAATGAAGATGGAAATTCATCCGTGGCCTCCTCAGGGACAGCCTGGCCCACTGCTGCCTGTGTGCCAAGGAGTAACCCCTGGCCCACTGCTGCCTGTGTGCCAAGGAATGACCCCCAGCTCACTGCTGCCTGTGTGCCAAGGAGTAACCCCCAGCCCACTGCTGCCTGTGTGCCAAGGAATGACCCCCGGCCCACTGCTGCCTGTGTGCCAAGGAGTAACCCCCAGCCCACTGCTGCCTGTGTGCCAAGGAATGACCCCCGGCCCACTGCTGCCTGTGTGCCAAGGAGTAACCCCCAGCCCACTGCTGCCTGTGTGCCAAGGAGTAACCCCCAGCCCACTGCTGCCTGTGTGCCAAGGAATGACCCCCAGCCCACTGCTGCCTGTGTGCCAAGGAGTAACCCCCGGCCCACTGCTGCCTGTGTGCCAAGGAATGACCCCCGGCCTACTACTGCCTGCGTGCCAAGGAATGACCCCCAAAACTTCTCCAGCATTGAGTTTGCGGAAGGGTTCTCCTAGTGACTTGTAAAATAACAATTTATTCTTGCACAGCTGCCAAAAGTTCTTTGTATTCCCAGGGGATTACATCAGGACGAGGTTATCATTACGGTTGGAGAGCTGACATTCCCACTAGATCAATTTTATTCCTGAAGTACCAAAACATCAGTTATGATGATAATAAACAACAGTGATTACATGGGCATTGCAGCAGTCACAAATACAAGGCTGTGCAAACATCTCTCTGTAAACATCCAGTGAATGGAAAGTGGTCTTCTTCATGAGTGAGCCTCTGAGAGAGAGAGAGAGGGAGAGAGAGAGGGAATGAGAGAGGGAGGGAGGGAGAGAGAGAGTGAGAGAGAGAGAGGGAGGAGAGAAAGATAGAGAGGGAAAGAGAGAGAGAGAGAGAGAGAGAGAGAAGGAGAAGGAGAGGGAGAGGGGGAGAGAGAGACAGAGGGAGAGAGAGAGTGTGAGTGTGTGTGTGTGCGCATGTGTGTGTGTGCGTGTTAAAGACTCATAGTTAGGCTATGCTGAAATCAGGGGACCTCTCACTTGTATTTCATTTTCTCTGCTTTTATTTATTCAGCCTTGCTTTCTGCCCATGACAACGGTCTAATGGATTTTTTTTTTCTCCACTGAGACCAAAAGTCTACATGTTAATTTCAAATAATAGAACATAGGTAACGTGAACTTCAATGTGCCACAGAGATGACAGTTATGGCGGTTGTTATGGTTGAGATGCTTATGTTTGTCCTTGTTATGATACAAGAGAGACCATATGATATAATAGGGGAAAAAAGTGAGCATGGAGTTAGGAAGACCTCGTTTCTGATGTACCAAAATTCTATGGAAGTCATTTAACTTCTCAGTGCTCTAAGATGTCAACTACATTGACTGATAAAGGGCCTTTCCCACTCAGGAGCTCTAACAGGATGAAATCCTAAGTCTAGCCTTTATCCACATCCTTACTTCCCTTCCTAGACTGTACTTCCCGTAGGCTTTTCAAAATGATGCCCTTTTTCTAGCACGGCAATAGATGAGAAATGTGTCACCAGAACTGGTGTATGACACTCTTCTCCAGTTTTATCCTGTCTTAGGAGAAGTATGGTATGAGAAATTCAGATAATATCCTTGCCTCTTACCTTAGGAACCCTCTCAAGAAATAGCAACTCAATACATTTCTATGCCATGTTTTTGAAAGCAGTACTATGTTTTTATTTCATTTAAAAATGTCTTCTAGACCTATCTGAATTATTTTAAACACCTAGAACAAACAAGAAAAGGCCTCTAATTTCATTTCTCTAACTATAATTTAATCACAGGAAGCTACAGAGAAAGTTAAAAAAAAAAAGTTCCTGTCGCTCACTTTAAAAAAATCAATGGGGAAAAAAAACCCCTTAAGTCATCAGGAAGGTGTGATCAGCAACAAATATAGATTCTCATTACAGAGTGTTACATCCTCTGGCTGCTAGTCATTCAGTACCTGCATGCACGATGCTCGAGAATGCGCGTTCATATTTGGACACTCACTCTCTGCTCTGTTCTGCTCTTCAAACTTATAAAACCCCTATAAAGACAGAAAAACAAAACAGATTTGCCGAATCTTTTCTTGGTGTCACACACAAACATAGATAAGAGATGGAAAACACCCCAATGGTGTGAAATAAGTTTCATATAAACTTGAAATCTGGCAGCCTCAAAAGGAAGGAATGGCTACATTTTATTTACTAGCCTAGGGAGAAAGGAAATGAATTGAGTGTCTTTTGTAAATAATTACTTTGGTAGTATATCAAAAAAAGAGGTGAAGAAAAGAAATTGTAAGGTGGGAATCCTTAGAAAAGTTAAAAATCAAGCAGAATCCTGGGGGAAGAGGGAATGGAAATTATATATGGATTTTGGGGGAAAAAATAGGATCTCCATGATTATAATATGCATAACTCATTAGAATAAACACAGACCAAATAACAATCTCCCCCTCCCGGTATCATCCCAGCAAAGCTCTCCTCCCATACACACAAAGAAACTATATTTAGGAGGAAAAAAAAAAGTCTAATATAACAATGAAATGAAAGGCTGGGTCTTTGTTTTTTATCCAAGTCAAGCTACACCTTAGAGAGTAAAGTAGTGCATTTTAATGTCTAGAAAACCATGAAATGCACAAACTATAATAAAATAGGTATTGGGGGAAAAAAGAACTTCATAAAAGTAAAGATATCCCAAAATGGAATGGGATGTCTCAGGAGGCATTGGGTATTTGAACAAAACGGGACATCATCTTCTAAGCAACGCTTTGTTCCCACTTGCCATGCAGCCCGTGGTACAGAGAGAATTTTTGGTCTCAATGGCTACAGAGCTGAGATTCTGTAATTTTATGGAATCTACCTAACATTTTTCTTGAAAAATTCCTATTAATGACATTGTTTGAATCCTCTCAAACACCATAATCTTTGACTTTCTTTTTCATTTCAATGAGAAATAAAAATAATATTCCAGATGTTCACAAAAACTGGAACTTTTCTCCACACCTTTTTTAGATTTGCTTTCTTGTCTCCACCTTCCCTTTTTCTTTTTCTCAATCATTTTCACTGTTCTGGATACTGAAAGGCTTTAATTGTTATACTGAGAAAAAACAGAGCATGAATCAGACGTGCAAACAATCTGAGAAGACAGTGGAGTGCCACATTCCACCTCGAATAGGGCTAAATCTTTAATATTTTCTAGGCCAGTGATCTTAACCTTTTTCAGACCGCAGACCCCTTTGGCAGAATGGTGAGGCTTATGGATCCCTTCTCAGCATTGTGCTTTGAAATGCACAAAATACATAGGACACAAAGAAAACCAATCAAATTGAAAGAGCTATCTTTTTTTTGGAGGTGGGAAGGTAGGGCAATTGGGGTTAAGTGACTTGCCGATGGTCACATGGTTAGTTTTGTGTTAAGTGTCTGAGGCTGATTTGAACTCAGGTCCTCCTGACTCCAAGGCCAGTGCTCTATTCACTGTGCCACCTAGCCGCCCCTATCAAAATATTTTTTTTAAAAGAAAACAAATACAGGTTCTTGGACACTAGGTTAAAAATTTCTAATTTAGGATAAGTGCCACTTCAAGCCAGGCATTCAAGAAAGGTGTCGGGAATCATAATAAGCAACTTCCAATTGCATGACACTTTGAAGTTTGAAAACTGCTTGACATCAATCAATCCACAAGCATTTATTAAGCACTATCTGTACATCTGGCACAGTGCATAGATTATTTTATGATCATCACAACCCTCCTGTGAGGTGGGTGCTATTTTTTTTCCTTTACTTTACAGATAAGGAAATTGAGGCTCAGAGGCTTACATGATTCGTTTGGGGTCACATAGCTATGAAACATCTCTGCCAGCAGCAACAGTGAAATTGCTAAGTAGGGACTCTGGAATTAAATGCACTGAGAAGATGCTACATAGAATTGTGTTGTGTAAGAAAATAGAAGAGGAGACAAGACGTGAATTACCTCTTTTTCACAGTTGGAGTTAAGAGTGAGCATAGCCATGGGGCTGTTAGGTGCGCTGCTCCCAGGTCCAGGCGGCATGACATGGTCCCCGGGCTGGTTTGGACAAGGCAAGCTCAGGGCTTGGTTGGCATGTTTATTGGCTAAAGTGGTAGAAAGGTACTGCTTTACCTGCTGCCTCTGGGCTTGCTGAATGTGGTACTTGGTGGGGTTTTCTAGATGGGTCTGAACCTGAATACAGACACCGAAGGAAAAGAGACAGAAACAACACATTATTATTTGTGAGTGGTTGGGGACTGTTCCTGCTCCTCTCCCATTTTTTTTTTTACATTAGTGAGACAACAGAAATCATTTTAAAATCAAATGTATTTTTAACATCAACTCTTTTATTTTTCATTATACACCCTGTTCATTCATAGAATATGCTATTTATTCCTCGGAGAGCAGATGTTCCTTCTTGGAGACAAAGCAAATTACTGAAATTTAAAAGTCTCTGACAATACTGTGGCCTGTATACTTACACATTTCTTGGGATTCCTTCACCTCTGTCCAGATTTTAAAAATCACTAATTATAACTAAACAGGGAAGGGTAGGGGAGATCCTGACCTAAGTAGTGGTTTCTTTTTCTTTTTATTTCTGTTTTCCCTTTTAAAGATTTTAATTTAAAATAGAAAATACGGACCAATTTCACTCTACTTTTCTCACAGAATGGTTTTTGAATTCCGAGAAGTGTCTGTTTAAGAAAGCAAGAGTAAGGCAGTCCTCACAAACAAACAGAAACATTCCCTTGATTAAATCAACCAGGGCAAATTACTTCTTCCACTTTCAAATGAACATGATTACTCAACATTTTAATTAAGACAGAACTTAACAGAAAAGGTAGTCCCAACATCCAAGCAGGTTCTTTAAAATGAGAAGCGTTTCCCTGGAAGCTTCTATATGCTCTGGTTACCAAACAAGGAATAAAGGTGTTTGTTCTGGGGTATTTTTTTCCTTGCCTTTTTAAACATTAACAAGACTTTGGAAACTGCTTTAAAATCAAGCAGTTTAAAATCTTTAAAATCAAAGATGTCTTTTAAATCACTTTTCCCCCCTTTATAAATGCTGCTCATCCACAGAAGCTACTAGAGGCACTGATGTAGAGAATTGAGCATTATCACAGGAAAAATATATTTCATTTACAGATTTAAAAATGCACAGACCATCTGTTATCACACTAAACAATTAAGAGTATTAACATATTCAAACAGTTCCAGTTATTAAAAATTGTGCAGCTACTTCATAAAAAGAAAGAGCATTTCTACTCCCCATAATTTATATCATATTCTCAAGATGAATGGTGACAGATATATGGTTTTTAAAAGGCTCACCTGGTAATGATTATATTCTAGCATTTCCAGCATAACAACGTATTCTACGGTCCCAATCCAAGCCAGAGAGAGAATGAAAATATATACCCCACTTTCGGTAATTCCAAGCTGAAGACGTATACAGAAGACACTATAAACAAGGTACCCTGAGACACTCCACAGGAAACTTCATTGCAGAGGCTCAGCTTATAATAACCTAAGCTAATTAGTTATGCGTGTAAAGAAACTGTTCACACAAGGGGCTTTTTTTGGGAAGCACCACAGTTTAGTACTAAATATTGATATTAAATTTTTTCCCCCAGCTTGATGTCATTTTTCTTCATTAATACAAAAGGACCTTTTAAGTGACGGGTTATCAAAGTCAGACGGACAGTCAGATCAAGGCCAATTCACTATTCATCTTTAGTTACAGTAGTATTAATAGACAATGGTATTTCTCTTTCAGCAATAAGATTAAGAGTTGTATGCTCACTTTGGAAAACAGACAGTGCCTAAAAACTGTAATCTGTGAGGATTTTCATCTGTCTGTCCGTGGCTCAATTACGAAGACCCTCTGTAGCTCCAGAGGAATTTCTACATTCTCGTACTACATCCCAGGTTCAGCCCATATCTCTTTCTTTATAGCTGAAGAAGGGATAAATTCTAGCTAGGTACTCCCTGCTTTGAATTTGCAGAGAGAAGGGAAGGGAAAGTAGCCTAACAGACTCAAAGAGGACATGGGAAAGCATTGTAAATATTTAATTCAACTGGAATTTTTTTTTAAATTTCCTCACAAGTTGACATACCAAGACTTGCAAAATTTGAGTGGAGAATTACCACCCCTCACCCCTCGCTTCACAAAAAGAAGCAGTTACAACATAGCTTTGATTTAGCCCCAAATCAGGAAGTATTAGAAACCACCCTGAATCCTTTTCTCCAGCATAACTTCCAGAAGAAGACCAATCGCATCTGATACACACCACATATCCCTAGCCGAAGCTGATTCATTTTAAGTCAAGTATGTATATTTCATAAATGCTTTGTTGAAATAAATACACAAATGCCTGGTGTTCACTTTTAAAACAGAGGCGGAAGAAAATCTTTTCACTGTAAAATCTTGGGCTCCACTCATTTCTTCTTACATTGATCGGCTTCACAACAACACATGCCAAAAAGAAATACCTGCGAAACAGAATTCTTGGGGTAGGGGTTCATGTTAACAAACTGTTTCTCTGAGTGGACTGGCCTGCCTGCAGAGGTTCACGGAAATATTTTCAGTTTTATAAAAGGGTCCAGACACGCTAATGATGAGGACAACAGACATTTCTAAAATAAACAGAAAATGAGGCCAAGGCTTGTAATGTGCTTATTTTACTATTGCACTTAAAAAAAAAAAGGCTAGCTACACGTTTAAAAATAAATGTTAATTCACCAGCAGATCTTTATTCTTTAATGAATCAGAATTTTGCATTTTCACAGGTCAAGGAACAGCTCCTTCACTATCTGGGACAGTAGGTGAGGTCTTCACTACAGTGAGGGAGGGTAGTGGCTTTTAATTTCAGTGGCTCCATTGGGGTGGTCATCAAATGACCCTCCTTTTCAAAATAATCTTTTTGGGAAGAGTGACTAGCCCCAAGCAGGCTCTTCTCTTGTGTGTCAGAAGTTTAAGGTATGAGGCAGAAAATGAAGTTATTACATATTTGATGCTTTTCAACGGACATTCTCAAGTTAATTCCTTTCTGTGGCTTTGAATAAAGTTTCTTTTTAAGATCAAAAGTCATCATCTGTCTTTGAAGGGCCTTAAATGCATAAATCTGGAAAGAGAGGGACCCTGGAGGTCACTGAGTCCAACCTCCTCATTTTACAGATGAAGAAATTGTGACCCAAAGAGATTAAATGATTTGCCTAGGGTTAAACAAGCTTCCAGGCGTCTGAGGTGGATCTGGACCTAGTTCTCCCGGTTTCAAGTCAAACCAAGCACTCTGCCCATCATGTCACGCTTGATGTGGTAAAGTGGTTCTCTGAAGGACAATATGGTCCCGCCCCCATCCTCAGATAAAAGTCATATAGCCATTGCATCTAGACGTTGGACACAATTCATATAGCCAACATGTTGTGGACGTAATCCTTATGCTCGAGGTAAACTCTGGGCTGCTCTGACTTCTCTCAAATGAGCGATTATTTGTAAAGGGCTTAGTAGAGTGTGTGGAACAGAGCAGGTACTTAATAAATGTTTATTCCCTTCCCCCCACCTTTCCTCTGCCTTGTTGGCCCCAGTTAGTATGACAGTAGGAACTTTGGAACTTTTCACCAGCTGAGAGTTCCCCTTAGGGGTCCTTGGACCCACAAAGCTTTTTTTTTTTGAGGGGAGAAGGTAAGGCAACTGGGGTTAAGTGACTTGCCCAAGGTCACATAGCTAGTTAAGTGTCTGAGGTCAGATTTGAACTGAGGTCCTCCTGACTCCAGGGCCAATGCTCTATTCACTGCACCACCTAGCTGCCCCAGACTCACAAAGCTTTTAAGCATATAACAGTCTTTACAAAGTAAAGAACACAGAAAGGACTCACATCTGAGCACACAGAAAGCTCGAGACCCCTGCCTCCATTGGGCTACCCTCTTCTATGTCTTCCCCTCTCTTGAGAAGGCAAAGTAGGCCTTCTTTTGTCTCAACTCTCACCTAGCCTTTAATCACCGAATGGGCATTGCCTCACACAAACTGAGACCTGGAAAAGCCCTTAGCTTAAAAAAAGGCCACGGTCTCCCACTGCAACCAGGACCGTCACCAATTGTCCTGACCTATATCTTGCCACTGGACTCTAATGACTGTGGCAGAGAGAGTGAGGCTTATGACTCCGTACAGCTCTGCCTCCGATTCACTTGCAAGTCAAGCATCACCCTCCTTGATGTCTTCAAGAATGAAGGATATATAACAAACACCCTCCTTTAAGGTCATATCCAATCTCTATAACTTATAGTAATGCACTGGGGTGGTGTGCCTGAAAGTGGAAAAGCCAGAGTTCAACTCCAAATCAGAGCTCTATGCTAAATTGTTCTCTTGCTGGAAACAATCCCCTGGTCATTTCCACTGTTGTATACGCTCACCACTTCTGCAGTCATTGTCCTCAGGAGGTACAGATCTTCTAGAAGCTGTCACTGCCCTATATATTCTTCCCAAATGACTTGAGTCTTCTCATCACAGCTGTCCCTCAGCCTTGGCTTCAATAATGCAGTGTTTGGTTCTTTAGCAGATAGGTCCTCTCAAGCTACTGAGCCACTGGTTCACAGCAAGCTTACACTGTAGCCTCATCCAAGAGGCTTATAGCTCTCTCATGAATCAGTGTCCAGATTATCTTCAGCCTATTTGAGCTAAAACCGTCCCCTCCCCACAACGGGTGTCTTCAGCAGGCTCTAGAAATGCCTCTTTCTAGAATCACTCAAATGGGTCTGTTTCTCCCTGGAGGTCAGCTCATAGTGTGTCCACAGGCACTTTCCTCTCTAGGCACAAGGCCACTGGGCCTTCAGGTCATGTCAGTACCTCCCAATAAGTCTTTTAGGATTTGGAGGGGCAACCCCACTCTTTGTATTTACTTTCTTTTTCTGGGTCAGCTAGACTAGGTAAAGCAAATTTACCCAGGCTACTTCTTACAGCCTCCCAAATGGAAAAGGGAAAAGCAACCCAGCCCTGCTGGCTGGCTGTTATTCTCAGTCTATGAATCAGCTGAAGAGGGGCAATCTCCTTTGTGAAGCTGGACAAGTGACTTCATTTTGCTGGGTGATAGTTGTCTTATCTGAGGGAGACTTTCACATAGAGTCCAACGTCCCTGCTCTGTCCTGCCTGCCTCAAAAGATTTTTGTAAGGATCAAATCTTCCTTTCTACAGCTTCCACCCAGTCTTTCCTCCAGTCTAAGTAAAACAAAGCAAACCTTTCTTCCACAGATGATCCTTCAAATACTTGAAAACAGCCATCACAGCCTCCCTACATCTTAGTTTTGCGAAGTTAAACATCCCAAATTTTATTAGGTGATTTTTGCATAATCAAGATGAGTCAAGACCCATCGCCAACCTGGTCAATCTCTTCTGGACATGTGCAATGTTATTAAAATAAGGAGCCCAGAATTCAGCATAAACACAACATTGCTGTTGAAGTCCTGACAAGATCAAAGTAGAGAAGATGATTATTTCCCTTGATCTGGACATCTACACATTTATTAATGCTGCTATTAGAAAGGCAGTGTGGTATGGTAGAGAGAAATGTCCCTGGAGTCAGAAAAAGAATTAGGGAACTGGAAAGGACCTCAGTGATCTAGTCCAGAAGGAATCCACACTAGAACATACCTGACAAGTGGTCATTCCATCTCCAATTGGTAATTGCTAAAGAGATGGAATCCACCATTGCCCAAGGTGGCCCATTCCACTGTTAGGCCATTCAGATTCTTAGGAAGGTTTTCCATACATGGCCTTTTTGTGACTTACTTGCCATTTCCCTCTGAAACCAAACACAATAAGCCTAGTGCTTCCTCCTGTCCTTCAAATATTCGAAAACAGATGTCCTGAATCTCCGGAATCTTTTCTTCTCCAGGATAAACATGCCCAGTTCCTACAACCAACTCAAAGACCTTCACCATCCTGGCTGCCTTCCTCTGAATATTCTAGTTTGACAGTGTCCTTCTTAAACTATGTTTGGGGTTATTGTTGTTGAGACATTTTCAACGTCCAACTCTGCATTTGGGGTTTTATTGGCAAATACACTAGAATAATTTGCCTTTTCCTTCTCCAGCACATTTTATAGATGAGGAAACTGAGGCAAATAGCGTTAAGTGACTTACATGAAATCACATAGCCAGTAAGTATCTGATGCTGGATTTGAACTCACAAAGATGAGTCTTCCTGACTCAGCCTAGTGCTCTATCCACTGCACCCATAAGCCACAATACCCAAAACTAAATAAAAATTCCAGATGAGGGCCAAGTGTAGCAGAATTATCTGTCCCTTTCCGTTACTGGAAGCTATTTCCTTCTGAATGGAGCCTAAAAATCACATTAGCTTTTTCTGGGTACTCAGAATTCATTTGGAGCTTTCAGTCCACTAAAACGCCCAGATCTTTTTTTGTGTTCATCTTGATTTGAACCTATTTGATACCTACTAACTGTATGACCATGGACAATTTTTTAAAAATTTTATTTTTCACTCACAGAATAAAACAAGTACTTCCAGAACATAGTACAATAAAGAAAAGATGCTGCAAATCTACTATGCACAATTTGCTATTCCTTTCAAATGTACAAAAAAATTTATCATATGATTTTTTTCTTCCTCCCCCTGCTTAGAGACAACTACTATTAGATATAAATAGGGGTGCATATATATGTATATGTATATATATATGTGTTATATATATATATATATACACACATATACATACACACATATATACATATATATAGTAAATACACATAAAAACACATATATATGTAAAATTATTCTATACATAACTATCAGTTGTTGTTGTTCTTCCCTTTGGATACAGATAGTAACTTTCTTCATATGTCCTTTGTAGTTAATTTGGGTATTTTATAATAGATGAAATAACTCATTTGTTTTCAAAGAGCAATCTGGTACTATGCCCAAAATTATTAAACTAATATAACCTTTGACCCAGTGATACTACTACATTGTCTGTTTCCAAAAAAAAAGGATTATGGAAAAAGAGAAAGTAACTATATGTGCTAAACTGTCTGTGGTGCCAAGGAACTGGAAATCATGGGGACGCCCATGAATTGGGAATGGCTGAACAAGTTGTATATGATTGCGACGCAATACTACTGTGCTGTAAGAAATGCTGAATTCAATGAATTTAAGAAAACATAAGACAATTTTTCAATGTCCAGCTCATCTTTCTACAGTTGTAAGTTACAGATGAATGGTTGGCCTAGTTAGATGGAAAGGTTTCAATAATGGAGTCCTCGATATCAGTGAAATTGTAGACCCAAGGAAGGGGGCAAGGGAGAAAAATCATATCGGAATTTTCTGGCAGTAACATCATTCATATTGTACTAGTACAATACATTTAGTACATTTGTACTACAATAAAGCTCTATGGTCTTTCACAGGATCAACTGAGAATCTACATCTTTGCCTCTACTCATATAATTGACGTTTTTGAAACACTGTTTCGAAACTGACCTATCTATTAAATGCTATCCTATTAAACTTGGCCCATTTTACCGCCTTGTTTAGATTTTTTTATGTCTTTATTCTATCATTCAATTTCTTAGTTATCCCTCTTGCATTCATGGGATTCATAAATTGAATAGGCACACTTATCTCAATGCAAGTCACCAACAAAAAACACCAAACAAAGCAAGGCCAAGGACAGAGCTCTGGAGAATTTTATTAAATCCCTCTCTAAGACTGCTATTGATCCCCGTCCTTTAGATCTAGTTATGTCCCAGACCCACCTAATTGGGTGTGCTCTTGTCTAATGCCATATCAAATGTCTTATTGAAATCCATATATATTACATCTATGACTCTGCCAGCTTAAAACACTGTCACCCTCTCCCTTGCCCAAAAGAAAGAAAAGTAACCTTGAATGAGATATTCTTGAAAAGCCTAGTTCAGCTGAGTGGGGAATAATGATAGAGTAGTAGATGGGGCACTGGAATTGGAAGGAAGAGGTAATGAGTTCAAATCCTACCTCAGACACTTACTAGCTGTGTGACCTTGGGCAAGTCACTTAACCTCTCTGTATTTCAGTCTCTACATCTGTAAAACTGGAAGGAGGGGGTACTCCATGATCTGTAGGATCTCTTCTAACTCTAAATCTATGATCTGTGAGCTTATCAATTTAAAACAAATCCTTGAATGATTCCTCCTAGAATTTTGGGTAGAATTAAAGCTACCCTTTTCCTCTTTTTTTGAAAATCTGAGTAACGTTTTCCCACACACCATTCCGTGGAACTTATGCCATTCTCAGTGACTTTTTAAAGATCAATGACAGGGAAAAACTCAGAAATCACAGTGTGGTGGGAAGAGTATTGGCTCTGAGATCAGGGGATGGGTTTAAGTCCCACACTGGACACCACCTGTATGATTTGGGTAAGTTGCTTAATCCCCCTTGGCCTCAGTTTACTCATCTATGAAATGGGGGAAGAGAACAGAAGACTAAATGACTTTGAAGTGCCTTCCAACTACAAATCTATTATCCTACAATCCCACATCTTGGGGAGAAATTATTCCAGGCCTAATCTCTTGAACGCATTGAGGTAGGCTACATGTTCTCATACCATCTTTTTTTTTTTTACCTCGCATTTTAATTCTCTATCATTTAATTTGCTCCACACTTTCAAGTCTGAAGATGATTTTACCCCATAAGAGAAAACAGAAAGCAAAATAAAAGCAGAGAAGTTCTATCATCTATTTCCCCAGTATCCATTATCACTAACCCATGCATCCAGAAGGAAAAAAAAAATGCAGGCCAGTAAAAACATGGGAATATCTAATTGATTTGATTTAATTCAACAAACATCCATTAACTGCTTATTTTAGACTTGTTTTGTTCAGTTTTTTTTTCAATGACGTGGATCGAGGCACAGATGCCTTGCAAAGTGTTGGATACAAAAACAAAAACAAAGCAATCCCCCTCCTAGAGAAGCTTACAATTCTATTGGGGAAATATATGTTCATGAGTAAACATTAACAAGGAATTTCAGGAGGAAGTAGGGGGTGCGGAAGAGAAGGGAGTAAGCAATTATGTACCACTTATTGTGTGTCAGGCAGTGCACTAAATGCTTTACAAATATCTCAACTGAGGAAGAGAGTTTGATTGAGGTGAGGGAAAGAGATCAAAAAAGCCTTAATACAGCAGGTGACGTCTGCACTGTGCTTAAAAGAAAGCAAAGAATGTTTATCAATCAGGCAACAACTACGTGCCAAGCCTTCATGAAGCCGAGATCAGGAAGAAGTTCAGCCTGTGTACTTCATTGGTATCCATGCAGGTGATAAGCCTCCAGCAAATCAGATGGATTCCTTGAGGCAGATTTGCAGCAGAATATGGACAAAAGTGGCCCAGGATAGGTAAACCTGAATGGGTCTGGAATCCTCATCATGGAAAGAAGTACTCACATTGATGAAATCTCAAATGCACTGGAGGCTGAAGTATTGATACGTGGCAACCTCACACTTCCTCTAGTTCTCTTGATCCCAAAGCAGGTTAAATGTTACTGTTGTCCAGATATTACTGTCGCCTTTGACAGGCAAGCATTAATTGCAAGCTTCAACTTGTTCATGAATTTTACATTCTTGCCGGTGTTTCAGAATCACATCATGCTACAGTACTCATTTGTTACTTCTTACCTCCATGTTCTTACTTTTTTATTTAATCTCAATTGGTTGATGAGTTCCTTATACAACCACACCAATCACTTAAGACAGTTTCATTTTCTTTCTTTCTTTTTTTTTTTTTTGGAAGGGGGAAGGCAAGGCAACTAAGGTTAAGTGACATACCCAAGGTTGCACATCTAGTAAATGTGTCAAGTGTCTGAGGCTAGATTTGAACTCAGGTCCTCCTGACTCCAGGGCCGGTGCTCTATTCACTGCACCACCTAGCTGTGCCCCTGTTTCCTTGTGTTCTGAAAGACAAAACTGCAATTTTAACAGAAAAGGCAAATTTGCCTACAGTCTTGCATCTGACTTGGCAGACCACAAAATTTACACGGTCATCAACTTGGCTACAAATTTCTTGATCGAAAAATACTGAGTCTTAGTTTTTATGAAACTTCTCTCTTCCCTTCCATTCTTGCTGTCTGTCTGTGTTTATAATTGTCTTCCCAGGTTCATATCTAGAATGGATGCTGTCTTCATTGGAGCTCTGTGAAACCTGCCAGGGAGTGTTGTTAGGTCAATTTCAACTCTATTTCATTCCAAGGAGACCTCAGAGTACATTTCGTTAAAAAAAAAAAAAAACAGTGGCTACAGATAGTGCAATCTTGCCTGTCACCAGACAGTCACGGAAAAATCTTTGGTCTGATGCTACTGTTGTTTTTTTCGATACCGCTGGCAGATGAAAGCTACAAACTAAAAGCGAATAATTTTCCACAGATGTTTTGTGTTCTGTGATACACTTTTAAAATAGTTTTCAGTTGATAAAGTCGTTATCTTTGTCTTCAGACCTGTGTACTTCTATGAGATAGATGTTGGGGAAAGGTAACTAGAACCAGCCCTACGACAACACTTTAACTAGTAGTTTTCATCATTAATATCATTTTTGCTCTGGCACTGCACTATGCTTTCATCAACATATGGAACTTGAAATATGGAAACTCCTTCCATTCATGTGGATAGGCATCCCTCTCTGTAACTTAGAGTCTTAAGAGAGCTGTCCTGGGGCACTGAGAGTGGAAGTGAATTATCTGTAATCCCAAAGCTCCTCTGTGTCAGAGGCAGGGCTTACACTGAGTGATTCCTGTGTCCAAGGCCAGTTCCTTATCCACTACCCTATGTCACCCCTCCAGCCAGATCACATTTTATTGTAAATTCTAATTTTTAGGACAATTTTGAAAAAAAAAAAACCTTTAAGATTAGGCTTTCTGAAATTACTTGGTCATAGGTTTGTCTTTGTCGCTTAAAATGGGTGAATCTGTGCCAAAATATAAAATTGAATAAACTGCTTAAGTTGAAATGAGCGTAATGGGGTTGAATCTGTCCTATATTTGTGTGTTAGCTAAGAAGTTACAAGCCAAGAATATAAGTTCTTGGGAGATCTTTATTTTCTCTCTCTTTCTAAAAATTACACACACATAAGTTCTTGGGAGGTCTTGACCTTCTTTCCTTTCTTTTTTAACATAATCTTTATATTTATATATGTGTGTGTATGTATATATAGTCTAGATCATCAAAAATATTAATAAAAAATGCTGACAATAATGACATTATTCCTATCCTAAAGGACAGTCACCTAAATTACAAAGAAATATGTTCAAATGTATGGGATATTTGAACAAAAGATTAGAAATTTCAAATAAATGATGATCCCTTTCCCAGATCTTTCTCCAGCCATCATCCTCTCCTTCCCAAGTACCATCATTCCCCCTCCCTGCCCCAAGCTATTTCTCTTTTGTCTACAAACATGCCTAAGTTCTTTAAAAAAATAAAAATAAATTAAGCTCTTCCACAGCTCTGGGATGAGTTGTGAAAACATACCTCCCTCCCTCCCTCTTTGAAGAGACTGGGGATGGGGAAAAGGGAAGGAAATGTATGGAATGTCACATATATTGTCAGACCCCACTGATGTGCTGATTGGTTTTGCTGAACTATTTTTTTTCTTTTAAAATCTTTTTTATAAGTGAAGCAGTGTGGCATAGTGGATAGAGAGGTGGCCTCAAAGAGATGGGGTGTCTTGTTCTAGGAGCAGCAAGGAGGCCAATGTCACTAGATAGAAGAATACCTGGCAGAGAAAGGAAAAAAGGGAAATGTATAACAAGACTGGAAAGGTGGGCAAAGGTTATGAAAGGCTTTGAACTCCAAACAGAGGATTTTGTTTTTGATCCCGGAGGCAATAAGGAGACACTGGAGATTATTGGGAAGGTGATATGGTTAGACTTAAAATCCTAAGGGGGATTTAGGACCTAAGGGTCCAACCCCTATCCCTACAAATCCCTATCCTTGTTGGGGAGGGTTCAAAAAATGCAGGCAATATGAAAATATATCAAGAAAAGTAAGAGGGGTGGCTAGATGGCACAGTGAATTGAGCATCGGCCCTGGAGTCAGGAGGACACACAAATCCAGCCTTGGACACTTAACATCAAAACTAGCTGTGTGACCTTGGGCAAGTCACTTAACCCAACTGCCCTCCAAAAAGCAAAAAAAAAAACCAAGTATTAAAATGTATTAAGGAAAAATAAGATTAAAAATAGTTTTAAAGTATCTCTAGCTGCTGTTCTCTCTATTCTCACTATCACTCTCTTATTACAGGTCCACATTATGACTTGTTAGTACTATTGGAATATCCTAACATAGTTCTATACTTTTACTCACTCTCTGTTCTAAACCATCCTTTATAGTTCAAAATTCTTGAATGGTGCCCTACCACCAACCCAGTAAGATTCATACTCCTATACCTGGCTATCAGGGTCTTCTGCAAGCTGATGCCACCTTCCCTTTCTAGTTTTATTTTATAGTATTTGCATATGTGTGTGTGTGTGTGTGTGTGTGTGTGTGTGTAATGCCGTGACCCTTTAATACAGTTCTTCATGTTGTGGTGACCCCCAACCTTAAAATTATTTTCGTTGCTACTTCATAACTGTAATTTTGCTACTGTTACGAATCCTAATGTAAATATCTGATTTGCAGGATGTTATTTAAATTGAACATAACCCACAGGTTGAGAACCGCTGCTCAAGTATCACTCACAGAAATCCGCACCTTGACCCTTTGCTCGGGATGACCTCCCTCCCTCTTCTATCCATGGAAATTGGTTTTCTAATGGGTAAAATATTGAATATTTATGTGCCTTTTATGTGCAAACTGGACTGTTACCTTCTTGGAAAAGTCCTCCCAGATTCCTTTAATCCATCGGTAACGGACCTTGACCCTCACACAGCACTTTCCTTAACTTTCTCTTATTCGCTCATTTCAGAGCTATCTGTATATAAAGTCATGTGCTCTCCTTCCACTACAAATTCAGCAAGGGAGGGGACCGAGCCTGACGGAGACTCTTTATTTTCCCCAACACTCGGCACACGCGGTATGTGCTATACAGAGTAGTTGTTTTTTAAATCGAACAGATAAAACTAATTTTGATATAAAGAAATTTCAATGCAACATTCACTAATAGAAATTGTAGCTTTTTTTTGCAAGAATTTGGAGAAAAGCAAAAAATGACTACTAGAAGACCCTAAAATGAAGAAAATTTAAACGTGTTATAGGGCGTTCTCTCATTGACTAGCGTTAGTTTTATTTTTTCAAAACTTAGGACTATGTGAATATAACAGAAGATAAAAATAGGAAACACACACATGTACGCATACATACACACACGCATGCATGCATACACACATATTTCTATTGAGCATTAAGATTATGAAGTTATTCCTTACATCCATTTCGTATGAAGATGAACCGAAGAAACCAGGGCTATATAGTCTGAAGGAGCTTAACATTCAGAAGGGACATGACAACCGCCTTCATTGGAAAGACTATCATGAGGAAAGGGGATGAGATTTTATTCTGCTGGGCCCTTAAGGCCAAGAAGGTGTTCTGAGTAGAAATGGCAAAGATACAAATTTTGGCTTGATGTAAGGAAACATTTCCTAATGATTAGTACTCTCTAAAAGTGGTCAACATTGCCAGCTTAGGGAGTTTGGGAGTGTGGATGTCCACTTGTTGGATGCTTTTTTTATAGAGAGGTTGGACTGGCTGGTCTTTTCCAACTATAAATTCTCCTGCTGGCAGACAGAGGTTTTTATTCCATTCTCCTTTTGTGAGCTTTGCTCCAGGCCAGGCCAGATCACACAGAAAGACCAACAGATTCTTTATGAATAGAAACCACGTATGTAACAGTTACAAGGAATGAAATAGTGCCCCAAATATCCCTGTTATCAATCTATAATGTTAGTAGCAATGATAACCTCAAAAAACTCATTTAATGTTCTAAGCTTATCTAATTCTCAGAATATTATCTCAGAATACTATGCGAAAGAAAATTATTTCAAAATCTTTTATATAAGAGTGGGAATTTTCAATATTGTCCAAGAGGTGAAGACAAATGTTCTGATACAATTTCATGGTGGATGCATTTAAAAACAAAACACAACAACCTAATAAACACCTAGGTGGCTCAGTGGATAGGGCACCAGATTTGGAATCAGGAAAACTCATCTTCCTAAGTTCAAATGCAATCTCAGATATTTACCAGCTGCATGACCCTAGGCAAGTCACTTCACCCTGCTTGTCTCAGTTTTCTCCTCTACAAAATAAGCTGGATAAGGAAATGGCAAAACCGCTGGCAGCATCTTTGCCAAGAAAACCCCAAACAGTTTGACCAGGGGCTGGACGTACATGAAAAACAGAGGAACAACAAAAGAACAACAACAACAAAAAAGAACAAAAAAACCCACAAATGAACAAAACTGAATTCTCCTTTTCTGGTTTTTGAAAATAATATTTTCCAATATTATGAAAAATTGACTCCCCTGAAAAGTCAAGTAGCTGGCTAGCCTGAGGAAATAAAGGCAGTGCTGTACAGCAGTTAGACTGCTGCACTTGGAAAAAGATCTGGGTCCCAATTCAGCCTCTTACACTTAGCTGCATAACCAGGGGCAAGGCCTTTAACTTCTCCGAGTGTCCATGTCTTCATCTGCAAAACTGGATGAGAATTCCTGAAACACCTCCTGATGGGATTGCTGTCCAGCATAGATGAGATATGGAGCACTCTAAAACCAGTAAGCTACAGGTTCAGCGGCAGTTCTTAACATTCCTATTATCATGACATCAGCTCTTCAACATCAATGCCTAGTGACCAGCCGTAGATGGTCATGTAGAGGGCCTCTGAAAAGGACTGAGAAGGCAGACAAGTCTGAAGCATTTTCATCTTCACTCCCAAGTGAATTTCCCCTCTTCCTTAAGTTAGTTACGCCCTCAGTCATGCCCCAAGTCAGCATTCTTGTAGTTCGTATCTATGGATGGCAGGCAGCTTCAGTGCCTGGCCTCAGAGACTTTAGGAAGATAACTACTCTTCCTCTCACTGTTCAGTCATTTCAATGAGACACCACTCATATTCTATGCCCTACTCCTAATGGTGTGAGGTTGTTGGTCAACAGTATGCATGGAATTTGTGGAAATGTGCCCAGAACTGGGACTAGAGATTGACAAAGTTGATAGTCACTTGGGGCAAACACTCCTAGTGGACTGTGGGAGAGGAGAAGTAGGGAGACAGACAGAGGGACAAGCAAGGAGGAAAACCTCCAAGCATTAGTTTATAATAATATTTTTTAATGCCAATATGAATTTGCTCTTGAAGACAAAAAGGGATTTCATTTACAATAATTGCAGTTACAATATTGAAGTAAGGTGATTTTGGTTCAAATGCTTATTATCTATATGACCTTAGGTAAGTCATTTTACCTCCACAGGTCTCGGCTTCGTCTTCTGTAAAATAATGGAACTATTATACTTAAGGGATACAAGGGTTCAAAGCCTCCACTGACAAGTGTGATTATCATGTGAGAGCGTGGGGAGATGTACACTTTCCAGACCTTGACTGTGTTAGACAAATGTCCTGTCCAGTTTCTAACTGTATCCCCTCTGGCTGGATAACAACAGAAATAAAAACCATAACAGCAAGTACTTATAGCAAAATATTTTCTGTCTGGTTCAGGCAATGCCCCAGTGTGAGGTCAATATAAAAGGGGACATATCCAGGCACCACCAGAATTTGAGAAAGAATTCTGGGTGGTATTAACCCAACAGCAGGCTCTGGACCAATTTGCTGAAGGAACTGAGAATGTCAAGCTTGGAGAAGAGAAGGGTTAGGGAGAAAGAACATGACTGGCCCCGAGTGTCTGAAAGGCTGTCATATGGAGGAGGGATTAGCTTTGTTCTCTTTGTCCCCAAAAGACAAAACCCTGAACAAAGGGTAAAAGTGGCAGATTTAGGCTTGATGTTATAGGAAAATCCTCCTGACTAGGGAGGATGGGTTGCCTCAGGATGGAGAGGGATCCCTCTCACTCAAGGTCTCTTAGCAGAGCCTCAGTGACCACTTGGGGCATGTTCTATAATGTGGAACTTTTTTTTCAGGTACAGGTGAGACAAAATCACCTCTGAGGCACCTTACAATTCTGACACTGAAATTCTTTGGTCTCTTTCATAGCATCACAGATCTAAAGCTCAGAAGGATCTTCAGAGCCACTGAGTTCAATTTTCCTCATCTCCACCCACTTTTCAGATTAGGGAACTGAGGCACAAAGTGGTTAAGGGACTTGCCTAGGGTCACCCAACTAATAAGAGCCTGAGGCAGGATGTGAATCCAGTTCCTCCTGACTCCAAACCCAATGCCCTCTCCACCAGGCAATACTTATTCTTCCCTTTATTATTTCATCCAATTAACAATTATTTACAAATCTTTTTTTCTTTTTGCAACATTTTAGGCTAGGTCACCTTTGGTATTTGCTTTTCATTCTAAAAAAAAAAATCTCTAGTTCTGCAGCATCCACCCATTATATGATGCAGCACTGCCTGAATAATGGACCATTGTAAGAAACGAGCCATTGCTGTTTTCAGTCCAACTAGGAGTTAGGAGAGCAACATTCCATGTACTGCAATCTTTCCACGTGTCCTCCTTTAATACAGGCTCAAGACTAGCCAGTCCCTTTTCTCATTGCTGCTATTCTACTCCTCCCACTCTCCCTCACTCCAAAATATATGTGTGTGTATTGAACCTCTCCGGGCCCCCTGGTGTCCTCACCTATAAGATAAGGGGGATGGTCTTGATGATCCCTTATCCTGACAGTAAGAGACTTCACACAGCGTTGTACTAAGATGCCTGATGTTTGGGTTGGAAGTTCCAATAACTTCCCTCCGATCCCCAGGGCTCTAAGGATAAAACAAGTGACTTTGCACACTCTTGCAGAAGGCAGAATCCGGGTTGAGTTCTGAAGGAAGCCAGAGAAGCTAGGAGATGGAGCTGAGTAAGGAAGGGCACTCCAGGCCTGGGGGTCAGCCAGCAAAAAGTTAAGAGTCAGGAAATGAAGTGTCTTGCGGGAACAACTAGGGGACCAGTGGTATTAAATCCAGAGTATACAGAGGGAAATAATGTCTGGAAAGACTGGAAAGACAGGAAGAGGCCAAGAAATTGTGAAGGACTTCATTTTATTTTATTTTTTGCTTTTTGGAGGCAGGAAGGCAGAGCAATTAAGGCTAAGTGACTTTCCCAAGATCACACAGCTAATACATGTTATATGTCTGAGGCTGGATTTGAACTTAGGTCCTCATGACTCCAGGGCCAGTGCTCTATTCACTGTGCCACCAAGCTGTCCTTGTAAAGGACTTTAAAAGGTAAACAGAGTGTTTTATATTTGATCCTGGAGGTAATAGGGATATACTAGAATTTATCAAGCAGGTAAATGATATCAAATCCATGCTTCAGGACCGTCAATTTGGAACTGAGTCGGGGGAGACTTGAGGCAGGGAGACCAAGCAGAAGGCTATTACAACAGTACAGGCATGAGCCTTGCTTCAGAGTAGAGGCTATAAAAGGGAAGTGAGAAAAGAAAAGGGGGGGGGGGGAGAATAACCAATAAATTAAACAAGCATATATGTGTGTGTGTATATATGCACACATATACACATATATGTGTGTATGTATATGTATATATACACATACATATATAAACATTTGTATGTATACATATATGTACACACACACACACAGAGCGAAAAAGAGAAAAGGAGATATTGTGGAGGCTTGTGAGCCTGGGTGCCCAGAGGATGGTGAGACCTTTGACAGTAATAGGGAGTTTTGGAAAAGGGGAGGGAGTGTGTGTGTGTGCGCGCGCAAGTATAATAAGTTCAGTTTTGGATACTTAGGCTAAAGAAGTCTAGAAGAGAGCATTTTGTGATGTCTATTAGGCAGCTGGACTTTTGAGATTAGAAGTCAGCAGAGAAGTTAGAGCTAGATAAATCAGTCTGGGAGTGATCTTCATAAAGAATGACAGCTGAATCCATAGGAGCTGATAAGATTATCAAGGTAATATATAATATATAATCTCTAACCATTGCACCACACTCCCTCTCAAAACAATAAATAATAATAATGACTGCCATTTTGCATAGTGCTTTTAAACACATGGCCTCATTTGAGTCTCATTATATGACCTTAGTACCACAGGTATTATTACCTGGTTTTACAGGTGAGGAAACTGAGGCATAGAGAGGTTAAGTTTCTTGCCCACATACAAATAATAAGTGTCAGAGAATGTGAACCCAGGTCCTCCCTACTCCAAATCCAACACTCTAATTCAATTTGTCTTTGTCTCTGAGAACCTCCTTCCCCACTTCCAAAAGCCAGAACCACTCACTGCAGCAGTCTGTCTAGCCTGACCTTCCTTTACAGTGCCCCAATCTCCAAAATTATTTCTGGTTCCTTGTCTTACAAAGCCCTCCCACCCCAAAGAAAACCATAATTCCCATCAAAGCATGGATTAGCTTAAGCCGTTTATTTTTCTAAACTAGCTAAGAAACTAAGAGTCCCTTTAATCATTTCTGGACTGTTTGCTTATTAAACTAAATGCATCTCTAATTGATGGAATTCAAGACAAGGAATGGTAGAAGGGAATAGGAGAGAACTATATGGTGGCTATAGGAGCTTCCCTTAAAATTGTAAAATTTCTTATCTTTTCCATATGAAGACAACCCAGAGAAGGGGAAGGACAGCTCATGGTTCCTGGAGCAGGGATTCTTAGTCTGGGATTCATGGATCCCTTTGGGTCTATGGATAGATTCAGGGGATCCATAAACTTGGATGAGAAAAATAATACATCTTGATTTCAATCGAATGGATTTATTTTGTAATCCTATGTGTTTTGCTTTATATATTTTTTAAAATTGACCTCAAAGTCCCTGCTAAAATCCTGCCTTCTCCTGGAAGTCCTTCTTGTCACGCCCTCCCTCTATCAATTATTTCCCGTTTATCCCATGTCTCTTTTGTACACAGTTGGTACAAGGTCATTTGCGTGTTGTTTCATCATTAGAACTCCTTGAGAGCAGGGGCTGTCTCTTGCTTTGTTTTCCCAGTACTTAGCACTGCCCCTGGCACACAGTAGTGCTTAATAATTACTTATTGCCCTGTGACCTTGGGCAAGTCACTTAACCCCAATTGCCCTCCAAAAAGCAATAATAATAATAATTGCTTATTAACCATAATTGTATCCTATTGTCTCAAAATCCCTTTTACCTTAGAATCTCTGGCTTCCTCCATGTGCTGCCCCCTAAGTAATGTTGGTTGTTTTTTTTTTGTTTGTTTGTTTGTTTTTCCAATCTACCCAGTTGCTGGAGATCTCCTCATAACCCCAAACCAGGGGATTTATTTTGTCCGTATCGTTCATTGATCTGTCTGTAAGCATATCCTCCTTCTCTTTAAAGGAAAGTAAGCTTCTTGAGGGCAGGGATCATATTATGTTTGATGGTTTTGCTTTTCATCTCCAGTGCCTGTGCTTAGTAAATAATTAAAAAATGTTTAGTGAGTAGATGAAACTATAAGAACACAGCTGTACTGCACAAGAATGAAACAATGAAGGCATGGTGCCTGTGCACAAAGCAAAGTCAAAGAAATCACCTTTTTCAAGGAACAGAAGGGAAGCCAGAGTCACCAGACTACAGAGGAACTGGTGAGGGAGAGGGGAGGGAAGGGGAGAAGGAGAGGGGTGTAAAGCTCACTTGACCAAAGCTTTACTCATCTCAGCCAATGTTAACGGGAAAAAGAGATTGCTTGCTCTTACTGGACTACAGGCCAAAGGCCTTCTCAACAGAAGCAAAATGATAATTTTATCTAACACTAAACTTTCATTTTTCCTGATGCTTTGTTTGATGAAGACAGTTCTATACACAGGAATCATAAGATTTAGAGCTGAAAAGGCCTTAGAGAGATAGATTACCCAAATAGGAACTCCTCTCGATTTTTGTGTCATACACCCCTGTGACAATCGGGGTAGCCTATGAACTCCTTCTGAGAGTGATGTCTTTACCTGCATAAAATAAATGTCTAGGTAGTACTGAATCCTATTAGACTGAAATATGATCATGAGAATACATATGTATCTATATGTACACACATCTAGAGATATAGATATGGATATGGATATATATGCACACATCCGTGTGTATATACACACAGAGGTTGATAGAGATGTGTGTACAGGCATACAAATATGTGTATGTGTGTGCATGCATGTACATGTGTGCATACATACATATACAAGTGTATAATACACACATCTATATCTATCTATTCATATAAAGATCATGAACCTCAGATTATAAATCCCCAATCTAATCCAACCCTTTATTTTCCAGATAAGCAAATGAAGGCCCATGGAGACTGCCTGCATCACCGTTGCTAAAAAGCAGCACACCCAGAATTTGAACCCAGGCCCAGACTTCAGGTCCAGGCCTTTTCCCATTCTTCCACACAGCCTCCAGTTCAATCTACAGCCATCTAAATTAAGGGGCAAAGGAGGAGGATGACAAAACAATACATTCCCCAAAGTTATCGCTCTCAAGTAGAATTCACATGTTTACTGTGTATTCCCAGTTGACTGCACTCCATACAAAGAATCTGGGGTTCTGAGCCAAGTTCTCTCTGTTCCTACATATACTTTGGTAGAGATAAATGTCTTTTATATAAAAATGATTATTTTTTCCCAAGTGGAACAGGGCGGGCCTTTAACAAAGGCCAAATGGCTTTTACGCGATGAAGGGCAGGGCCGTGTGTCCACAGGTGAAAATGAAGGGAGGCCTCTCGGCCAGAGAGGACGACAGAGGCTGCATTCCTTTGGGGGCAGCACGCTGCACAATGGTTCTCAACCTTCCTAATGCTGCGACCTTTAATACTCGTATGTGGGTGTATCTGCTTGTGGGTGGACCTGCCTGGAGTTGTATAAAGGAGCAGTGTCCTGGTTCCTAAGACCATCAGAAATAGGTGTTTCCTGATGGTCTTAGGTGACCCCTGTGAAAGGGTCATTCGACCCCCAAAGGGGTTGCAGCCCACAAATTGAGAACCACTGCCCTAGGCCTTCTACTGAGAAATTTAAGGTTCTTCTTTTCATTTTTGTTTTGTTTTTAAGAGAAGGGGAGTTGGAGGAGGGAAAAGGGAAGAGTAGAGAAAATTCTAAGCTCAATAGAACTTTTTGTTGATCAGAAGCAACTAAATGTCACGAGATTTTCTAAAGGTTAAAAGATTTTATGATTTAGCAATTTATTTTAAGCCAAACATAAGCCATCTGCTTAAAATACAATAAAGGCCACTGAATGACTTTTTTTAAATAGCATTTATGATATTCCAAATCTTGGACTGTACAGAAAGAAATTCATATCAAAAGAAGGTGCCTGGTAATTTCTTGTTGTTAGGAGGGGTGTGACTGCAAAAGAGCCCTTTGCTAGGGCTTGCAATCTGGGTTTCAGCAACCTCACTTTCCAACATGGGCATGAATTGAGCTGGAATGATGAGTTGGGAGTTTGAAATGTCCATGGGGAGAGGGACTTTGGGTGGACAGGAAGGGGCACAGGTTGGAGGGGGAGAAGGGGTACGTGCATGGGGGGAGGATGGGAGGACGGCAGACAGGATGGGAAGGGGCTGGGTGTCAAAGGAAATAAAGACACTTTACCTGCCCTCAAGGACTTTTTGCATTCCAGCTGAGAAGATAGAAAACACTGGAAAAGCAGCCAATTAACATTTATTAGAGAGCATGAAGTCAAAAAGTTAAATTAAAATAGGAAAACCGTGTACCACAAAAGAAGAAAATTTGCGTGATGCAATGGCTAGGGGAATGGACTTGTGGTCAATAAGACCTGAGTTCAAATCTTGCCTCAGATACTTGCTAGCTTTGCAAGTCACTTAACCTCTCCCAGCCTCAGTTTCTTCATCTGTAAAATGGAAATAATAACACTCCCTGACTCCCAGGGTTGTTATGAGGTCTGAATGAGATCTTATTTGTAAAGTACTTTGAAAACCATAAAGCACTATGGAAATACTAGAAACAAAATACCAGAATTATATGAATTATTATTTAGTTGGGGAGATAACATGCAAATATTTAGGTATACACAAGATACAGAAAGTCATTCTGAAAGAAACAAAACAATTTGAGATATGTTTCTGGCAAATGAAGAAAAATTAAATAGGTGTCCAACAAGGAATTAGTTGATGATGCTCAATGCTAAGCACTTAACGTGTTGAACCTTGTTTCTGTAGTCAAGAGAGACTATTTTTCAAAATAAACATAAGGTTGGCACCTCTCTCTTGTTAAAGAAAATCCTGTTGATCCATTAAATAGGGTCATGGTCGGGTCACTGCAGGAGATTATCAAGATCCAGGGTTTCCCTGTCTTGCACATACTTAGGTTCTGTTATCTGCTCTGGAACCCCAACCGTTAGCAAAAATCTGAAAGGATGAGACAACTTCAAAAGGAAGGCAAATTCCTTTAAAAGGGGATGGTTTAAACAGAAGATGTTTTTCCTTTCATAGCAATGATTCTTCTTCCTGTTCCATGTTACAGTTTTCATTTGCTCCAGGAAATAATTTCAATATGGCGCGAGGACTTTGGTCAATCCACAAGAATGGCCTATATGTTTCTTAAAAGCTATTGACGTATTCATTTTCTTTTCTTCTGGGTATGTAAGTTTCAAAAGTTTATTAACACTTATATTCTTCTCTTGCTTTGATATGAAAGGGAGAATTTTATTGGGGGTGAGGAAAGAAATGTCACAGTGGTCTTAAATGATCTAATTCAAAACTGAACACATGATCGCATCTTGAGTTAAAGAGACAGTTGACTTTCTGTTGCAGGCATTAGAAAAGATCAAATATTCCAGTTAATTAAAGAGTAAACATATCCATCAGACAGATTATCAATCAAAAATAATTATAACAAAATAAAATATGCTTATTACTGAAATTGGACTGAATATACTTCAGCCTTTCTATAGATTCAGAAACACTGTGAGGTCTTATTATAGGCCAATGTCATCATGATGAACATCAAATGCCTTTGTACTGGCCACATAGAAAACTGTCAGTTAGTAGCAAAATGGCAGATAACCAGTTTTTATTGTTCTGGACTGAAAAGCCAGAATAAACTTTTAAGGTTTTTTTTTAGTTTTCTTAAATTGTCACTCACAACGTTGTACCCCTCACTCATATAAATCAGAATCACCTTTTTTCACCTACTCTTACCTGGCTCTAGAAGGGCAGCTTTTCCTCCTGATAAATTTTTAGTGAATGTTTTGTTTTATAGACTGTGCATACATATCCATTTTATTGCTATTTTAAAATTATACACATATATATTGATTGATTGATTCTCACATATTTGCGGCCCCACGAGATTAACACAGCGGTATGATATCTGTAATTTCAAAAATGTTGGAACCACATATGCATCAAACACTTGGGAGGATGGTTAAATAAAGAGTGGTTCATCCCCAGTAGAAAGTAAACTCCCTAAAGACAAGGACTACTTTTCCTTTTTGTCTTTGAATCCCCAGTGCCCAGCATAGTGTCCGGCACATAGTAGGAGCTTAATCAATGATCATTGCATGAACCAATTAATGAAGATTGACAAGTATGAAGAATACAGAGAAAGCTGAAAGAAACTATAGGAAACTGTACTACATCACCCACCTCCAAGAAAAAAAATAATAAATAGAATCAGAAGAGCAGCTTATAAACCACTTATGACTATCAGAAGAGAAGGAGAAAGAATAGAGAAAGTGAAAAATTCTGAGGAAAATTTAGAGGCAGTGACTAAAATGCTGTTCTGATACTTTACGCATTGAAATTAATTTAATTAATTAAATGTAAATGTAAATTAACTAACTGTAAATGGTCACAAAAAAGTTTACTTAGGTTTATTATGTTCAGACATAGGATACTGATAGGGACCAAATCTGTGATTTTATTGGCATGGGGGAAACACCTGGGGAGGGGGAAAAAAGCCCTCTTCTAACCAAGGCTTACACCTTCTCAGCAAATTGTCTTAAGAGAATCACCAAAGGCACTGAGTAGCTAAGTAACCTGCCAAAGTCACAAAGTCTAAGTCCCAAAGGTGAGACTAGAACTCAGGTCCTCCGAGCTTTGAGGCAGGCCCATTATTACTATGCCTCACAGTCTTTTGTTTCCTAGGAAGTTTAAAACAGCGTCATTTTAAAAAGAAAACGTCATTTTGATTACTTCCATAGCAAACTTGCTTATGGGACTTTTAGTCAACCTCAGAGTCTTCCATCTGCTGCCTTCTCTCTATTCTCCCTATAAACTACTCAGAAAAGCAAGACAAAAGTCCCAAAGGGAGTAACACAAAGGAAGTAGCTCCTCTGGTGACAATTTCCTTCTCACCGGATGTCTTTGACAATTATATAAGCCCAGACCTGAGCAACCTCCAGTAGAACTAGAAGTTTTCGGGAAATGCCAGCCAGCCTAAGCTGCCCTGCTGGTCTCTGCAAGAGCTGCCTTCTGTACTAAAAATCCAAACTGCTCTGCAAAAAATGCTTACACCGGACTCTGCGCCCCAACTGTTATGCCCTTAGAATAAAGAATGCTGTGTTTGTCTTTGTGTTACCCCTGAAACTGCTGGAAAAGTCGGCATCTGATGTCCAATGGTACTTTGCAAATAATGACAAAAGCCCTTCTTGAAATAGCAATAAAGGTAGCACCAAAAAAAGCCTTCCATGTCATGGAAGGCTAAACTTGCTTGGGTTTGGGTTTCCCAACTGTAAAGACTGTGCTGATTTTTCAATGGGCCATGTTCATTGATACAGAACAGACCTCAAATGCCTTTTGGCATGGCATTCAGCTCCATTTTCAGGGCTTTACTGGCCAAATTATAACTAAAAAATATAAATAAAAAGATCAGGATTTAACTTGGGCCAGCTCCCAAATGTAAGTAAGGCAGATGCACATTTACTTTGGCTCCAAAATTAAGTCTTGGAGAAAAATCATAATTTGATTGATTCCTTTTAAAAACTTTTTTGTTTGTGAACTTAATCACTAAACACAATTCTAATGACAATTTCAACCACAAAAATGTTTGCTGATACAAAAAAACAAGAACACTATATAAGAAATTGCAAGCTTATGTCATTTTAAAACTCATTTACATATATACTTTTGTATATTTATGTATATGAATAAACATTATACACACACACACACACACACACGTTTAACATATACAGAGTATATACAGGGTGTTCCAAAAGTCTTAGCTCAGCTTTATTAAGGATAATAGTTTAAATCCTAACTGGTTTAGGATTTTGGGGACACCCCATGTGTATATTATATATATATATCTATAGATACACATATGTAGGAGTACACTCAATAAGAGAATAGATACAATTTCACAAAGTAGCAACAGAATTACTCTGCTTTAGGTTCTTACCCTCTTTTGTGACAGGCTGCTAAAGCCTAATCAAGTTCCCAGAGCCCAGCTTAAGAATCCCTGTTCTCTCTGTTTGGGTGCCCTTCTGCTTTTTTCCAGCATTTTCTTCTGGCATTTCAAATCTTTTTTGCGTATCTATCAGGAGAGCTAGAAAAAGAACCTCAGAGTTCATCCAAATGACCCCCTCCTCCAGTTCCTAATGCTTTTCTCTTTAAATTGGTTTGTTTACATTTATTCTGTACATGGGACATATATGCTTACTGTATACATACATGTCCAGTCTGTCAGAATGCAAGCCCCTTGAAGGCAAGCACTATTTCATTTCTGCCTTTGTACTAGCAACCACAAGCACAGTTTCTTTGAACACAGCAGGTACTTCATAAATACTTGTTAATTAATTTGCCTAATCCATCTCTCTCATTTTATAGATGAAGAAACTACAGATCAGAAGAGTTGTGAGTTTCCCAAGGTCACACAGGCCCTAAACTAGAGTCATATTTGAAACCAGGTCCTAAAAAAGAAGATTCTGCACTCTCAGTGTTGTAACATGCTACATTTACCACATCAGGAAAGAGCTCCATTATTTCAAACTTTACTAAACTTTTTAATACCTACCACTGGATAACTAAAGACCAAGGTAAACAAAACAGTACTGAAACCTCAATCTGGGTAGCCTGAAGAGGAAGAGCATTTTTCCTTTCTCTTCAAGGCATCAAATAAATCCCTTTCATTCCCAGATGAGAATACCTCTTCCAACGGAGTGAACCTAAAAGAAAAAACACAATTCCCCTTCTCCTCCTTACCCCCACCATCAGAACTCCTATGAGAAATGTACCTGATTTAAACCCTTGGCCTGGGACTCAAGCTCAGGTCACAATCCTCAGCAGAAAGTGACTGTTCCCAAGTGTCCTCGACAGGCTGCAGCTGCTGCATCTTCTGCCAGAATAGGAATGAAGTAGGCATGTATCTCAGAATGAGAAGAATCAGAGGCTTAAAGCTAGAACACTCTACAGTCTCTGTGTTGTTTTCCATTTGCCATTACTTCACTCTACTACATAGCAACAGATTGGAAGCTCCTCAAGGGCAGGGCATATGTCATTTTTCATCTCTGATATCAACAAATGTGGTAGCTAGGTGGTGCAGTGGATAAAATGCTGGACCTAGAGTCAGAAGATCCAGGTTCAAATACTGTTTCTGACGCAGATTACGCTTGTGACTTTGGAAAAGTCACAACCACCCTGGTCCTCAGTTTTCTTCGTTGTATAATGAGAGTTGGACTAGATGACCTCTGAGGTCCCCTCTGGATCTAAATCCATGATCCTTACCTACAAAAAACCTCAAGGGTTATTGTAAGGATCAAATAGATAATATCTTTTAAAGCGCTTAGCATGGTGCCCAGCACACAATAGGAGTTTAATAAATGCTTACTCCCTTCCCTTACCCCTATGACCTGTGTATGAATCCCAGTTCAGTTAACAACTATATATATAACCCTGGCCAAGTCACTTAACCACTCTGGGTCTTATTTTTCTTATGCATAAAATGAGGGTGTTGGACTTCCCCCTTCTAGATTGATGCATATGAACCTATGACCCTACATTTCATCCCATCATATTCTGTCCAAAGGTTTAATCTGTTGACATCTCTTCTGAATTTCTGCCACCTGCCAGCTGGGTCACTATGCCATCCATCTATGGCTTTATTCAGGTCACTGACAGAAGCATTAAACATCACAAGGCCAATGGCAGTTAGGGTCTCGTCAGGGAATGGACCTGCCATGTTGTTATTCCTGCCTTGAAGGTTTCCATGATCTCTAAGCCAGCTGGAGCAATGGCTGTCGGGATGTCAGGCTAAAACCTTAAACTCTAAGGAGAGCGAAGAAACAAAGGGAATAGCCGGAGCTCTAAAAGCATTTTTTCAACCATAGGAAGAACATTCAGAGTACCTGATGGAAACACACATGGATAGATTGCTATTTAACCAAAGACAAGCCACTGTAATTAATAATTAATGATTAACAGCTTTCATTTACATAGCACATTGAAGGTCACAAAATGTGGTGCCAATGTAATCTCCTTTGATCCTCACAACAACCCTGGGAGGTAAATGCTATTATTACATCCATTTTACAGTTGAGAAAACTGAGGCAAACAGGTTGATTGACTTACCCTGTGTCATACACAGGAGCAGCTAGGTGGCACAATGGACAGAGTGCCAGGCCAGGAGACAGGAAGATCTGAGTTCAAATCAGACTTCAGACACTTCCTAGCTGGGTGACCCTGGCTAAGTCACTTAATACTATTTGACTCAGTTTCCTCATCTGTAAAATGAGTTGGAGAAGGAAATGGCAAAACCACTCCAGTATCTCTGCCAAGAATACCCCAAATCGGGTCATGAAGAGTCAGACTTGACTGAAACAAATGAGCAAAACAATGACAAAGCATCACACAACTAGTAAGTATCTAAAGTCAAATTTGACCTCAGATCCTCATGACAGGGTATCAAGAAGCTATTCACTGAATCATCTAGCTGTACCCTAAGTCTAAAGGAGATTAATTTAAAAAGATACCTTTTTAAAATAAAATTTACATTTACAAAATACATTTTAGGGACAGCTCAGTGGCACGGTAAATAGAGCACCAACCCTGGAGCGAGGAGGACCTGAGTTCAAATCTAAACTTAAATCTGACATTTAATACTTACTAGCTATGTGACCTTGGGCAAGTCACTTAACCCCAAATGTCCTACTGTACCCCCTCCAAAAAGGCAAAAAAACCACCATTGTATAAAATGTACATTTACATTTATTTTTTAAAAAAAGAAAAGAAAAATGCTTTAGCAACAAATATCCCATTGAACATAAATAAGTAGAAAAATTCCTCTTGACTAGCAAAGGTTGTGTGTTCTCTACCCAGGTCCTCACGTGCAAATGTGACCTCTGGAACTGGTGCCAAGGTCAGGCATTGAAAGGTATGCTGAATAGCCTCTAAAGTTTGAAGCTGCCTACAGGCAAAGAAACATATGCAACTCGTTATCTAGGTTTTAAAAATCATATTCACAATGTGACCAGACAATGCACTAGGCACAGAATTGAGAAGCGGGACATTATCAGGCTGCTTTTCCTTCAGGAAATCAGTTAGTGCTTTTAATGATTCCAAGTTTCTCCTTGAAATAAAGGCTCAGCATCTTAATATCAATATTCCCGCTGCATGACTGTGAGTCATGGAATACTTGGGTCTCCAAAGAATTAACACTGGGTTTCCTAAAGCTCTGGAGCAGCACATGGTGGGTGGAGGGCAGACTGTAGCATACCAACCCCTGAAAAATAGTGTAGGAGAAACAGCATCCAGGATGACCTACAACCTCTGGGAAGTATATGACTGGGGGAAAAAAGAAAGGCTGCTTATGGAGAAAAAGCATGGGCATGTGGTGGATTAGCTTCCTGCTTCATTGGTAGCCATACAATGGCAAAAGATTAGGAGTAAAGCCCTCAGAAGGCTCAGTGAACCACCTTGCATGTGGAAGATTCACTAGAAAAGGGAGGTGAGAGCCCTGGAGGCTCAGAGGCTGGGAATGGGTTGTAGATGGCCCTTTGGGAGGAAATACCCACCTCAATACTGAAATCACTGAATCTAAGCATCCTGTTATGTTTCACTGGCCTCATGGATTTTTTTGTTTTGTTTTACGTGCCATGTTTCAGAGTTATAATGAACACACCCAGATGCACCCTGCTTTGATATTACAAAAACAAAGATTTTTATAATACTATCCTTTAAACTCAATTGACTCCTCTTACTATTGTTATTGTTCCGTTGTGTCAGACTCTGTGACCCCATTGGGGCTTTTCTTGGCAGAGATACTGCAATGGTTTGCCATTTCTTTCTCTGACAGAAGAGGAAACTGAGGCAAACAGGGTTAAGGGACTTGTCCAGGGTCACACCACTAGTAAGTGTCTGAGGATGGATTTGAACTCACAAAGATGAGTCTTCCTGATTTGGTCCAATGCTGTATCCACTGTGCCACCTACCACCCATTCTCTATCACAAAATAAATATTCCTTTTAGCTTAAATAGGATCTTCAACATAACAGGCATTTACTGACCAGCCATGGAGTAATAAAGAGAGTCAGTTTTAGAGTCGGGAATAACAACAAGAGCTAACATTTACATAGTGTTTTAGGATTTATAAAGCATGTTAGTGCATCTTAGTTCATCTTCCTAACAAAGCAGGTACAATTATTATTCTCTTTTTATAAAGGAGGAAACAGAGAGGTTGTGACTTGCCCAGGGTCACCCAGTGAATGTTTGGGGCAGAATTTGAACTTGGGTTCCTAATTTTAGGATCAGCATTCTGGTTACTGTACCACAATGCTGCCAGAAGACCTGGGTTCTAATCCTCCCTCTGGCTGTCTCACCCCAGGGAAGTCACTAACATTGACCCCAGGCAACTCCCTAACACCAGAAGCTTGCATAAAAAGTGCTCAAATCCTTTGGTACAAAAAGTGCCTCACTGAGAGCATCTGTGGATGGAGGATGTCACAGGACCAGTTTTGAAAAAAATGCATGAGGCAGTGAGGTAACCCAGTGAATAGAGCTGGGCCTAGAGTCAGGAAGATCCTAGCTGAAATCTAGCCTTAGATACATACTGTGGACCCCATTTCCTTATCTGCAAAATGGGGGTAATAATCATACCTACTTCCCAAGGTTGCCGTGAGGATCAAATAATATAGGTAAAGCATTTTGCAAGTCTTAATACCTATATAAATGCTAGCTGTTAGCATTCTTATTATAATAACTGCCTTGAGGGACATGCTGAGAAGGGGTAAGGCTAGATGTTGCACAGCCACTGGAATGGGGGAGAGAACTGGGCTGTAATGGGCAAAGGGTGGGCATAGATATGTAGGAGAAAAATTGACCACATATAATTCATCTTCCTAGTTTCTGATTAGAGACTCCAAGTGTTAAAGATCCAAAGACAAAACAGGACAATCCAAGTCTCCAAAGAGGTTTGGTGCAGTGGCAAGGTGGTACAGTGAATAGAGCACCAGCCCTGGAGTCAGGAGGACCTGAGCTCAAATCTGGCCTCAGACACTTAACACTTACTAGCTGTGTGACCTTGGGCAAGTCACTTAACCCCAATTGGCCTGACTTCCCCCCTCCAAAAAGCAAAAAAAAAAAAAAAAAAGGTTTGGTGGGTGAAAGGATTGGGGAAAGGGGGCAGAGGTGAATAGGGGAAGGTTGTTTCTGTTGTACCTCTCAGATTTTAGATGAGATCACAATTGTACATAAATTATCTATTTTCATTAGTCAGTTATTTATAATAAAAGACCATCCTATTCTTTTACAAGGCAGCTAGACGGCAGAGTGAAGGGGACTGGGAATGGAGTCTAGAATATTTGGGTTTTAATCCTGTCCAAGACACGAGCTATGTAACCATTTGAAAGGATCGCTGCCTAACTTATTTCCATTAAGCTCCAAAAAAGGTATTTTGAAGTTTCTTTCAGCAGAGCAGGATTATTCCATACAGTCAAATTCCATTTGAAAGAAAAACAAACATTCAGGGTTTTATTTACAGCTCTTCACTTTGATGAACAATGGACATGGGTATCTAAAACTCCCCTATAGGACTATATAAGTAAGAAACAGATCAACTGCCATTCGTTTATAAAAGTCGATTTTTAAGAAAAACCTCCCACCTAGAGTGCAAGCTGCTTGAGGTCAAGAATTGTTATTATTATTTTTAACATACTCCCCAGTGCCTAGCATAATGCCTGGCACACAGGGGTCTCTTCATAAGGACTTGCTAAAATGAATTTAATTCCAGAATATCTAAATAATTTTAAAATCAAGCATCATAATGCTTCTGTATATTCAGAGAATAAATAAATACTTGGACAAAGGGGCACTTGTTTATGGTTAAACAGGCAGTGGCAGAGACAAATAGAAGCCTGGAATGACCTCAGATGCAAATGTTAGTAAATTCATTACAAGAACCTTTTAAAAAATATATGCTGTTCATACTGTCCCTTCTTCATTTTGCAGTGGTCTAAAGATACCGACCAAAAGAATCCCCTGACCATCAATAGCTGCCTAGCACCATATATGCTCATGATACAAAGACCTTGCCCTCAAGGGGTTTCCAGTTTATATGTACTCATATTTGGGGGAGGCTGAAGTCTCTACCAACTGGGGGGATCATAAGCATAGGTTTCAAGTAGGATCTAGTTATATCTGAGCTAAGCTTTGAAGATAATTAGTCCTCAGAAGTAGAAGTGAAAAGGAGGTAGGTATGGCCCCAGTCTTTGCTATATTCCTGGGTAATAGAACAATGCAAGTTATAGCTACCTCAGAAATAAATCAATCCACTTGAGGACAGGCATACAAAGAAGACTAGTTCCTATATATCTATAGATCTCATTAAGGTTTACAAAGCACCTTCTATGTAAATCCATCTCGTTTGATCCTAAAAACAAAAACAAACAAACAAAAAACAGGGCACTAGTTGGCACAGTGGATATAGCAAGGGCTCTGGGGTCAGGAAGATCTGAGTTCAAGTCTGGTCTCAGGTACTTACTAGCTGTGTGACCCTGGGCAAGTCACTTAACCCTGACTGCTTTCAAAAATAAAAAAACAAAATCTGGAAGGTAGGTGCTGTTATGATGTCCAGTTTACAGAAAAGGAAGCTTCATCTGAGAAAGTCTAAGTCAGGATCATACAGTTAGTCTAAGGTGGAATTTGTCTTCCCAACACCAGGTCCAATACTTTAGCTACTAGCCCCCAGATAAATGAAGAAAGGAACATGAGGCAGATTGAAAAGCTTCCAGAAAATATTCCAGGCTCAGAGCCCAGCATTGGAACATTAAAACAATGGTATAAGCTGATGGTTGTTTAAAGTCAAAGGTAAAGATGTCTGTTGAGTGGAACATTGTGGCGGGGGGAGGAAGGGATTATGGGAACACAAAAAAAAAAGCTAAGATCTCCCAAACAAACTTGATTGAGAAAGACCATTTTAATTCAAGTTCAGAATGGAACAGGCTTTTCTTTTCTTTTTTTCTCCCCCTCATTTAAGTGCCCATAAGCCATTAGATGCCACAACTAATAAAAAGAGTAATATGAAATCTATACTGTGCCGTCGCCTACAGCCTGTTACAGCTTTTATGTCATTCTGAATCTGGAAAGGTTGAGTAAGCACTGCCACAAAAACAATTTAAAGGCATTCGTTTTATCACACTATTAACATGTTCATTAGAAATATCCTAAAATCACTGACTTAGTTTACATGACAAAGATACAGGCTCACTTGCTGCTGAGTAACTTGGTTTTATCCCCTTGCTCAATGAGCAATGAGGTTATTTATGGCCAGATGGAAGCCACTGCTTTATAATAAAAGGAAGAAGCCACATCACTGAACTTGATGATTGGGCATCCTAGATAGGTGATGGTCTGAGTCATCTTCATGCAAACTCAACTATGCAGTCTCTGAGCTGCTGGGGTTTTTCCCACCTTTTTGCACCTCAAAAATTTTACACTGCAAAAACGGAACAGACAAGCTACAGTGGATGAAATGCATCTCCTAAATGTAAAGGGTTAAAGGTACTATAAAGCACCATAAACAACATGTGGTGTTCTTAGTGGGTATTTCTTCATGGTAATGTGCATCCAAAATAAAATGAGTGTTTACTTTGGGTCACAGAGTAAACTCAACTGAGAACAATTATTTTGTTAATTCAAATTCAAAATGAGAAATTAAAGCTCGGGCTTCATGGCCAATGGCATACAACTAATCTTCATGGCTATATAGAATGTTGACCACTGTGCTGGGACTGCTGTGTGTCTGCAGAACATTGTACAAAGTGGGAAGTAAAAAAATAAAAGAATGCATTTCATATTCGGTTTGTGGAATCCACTTGTTTTCTGGTCAATTCCTATTGGGAAAATTCCAAAAAAAGTCAGATATGGTTCCTTCCCTTGTGGGAATATACATACTTAATACAATTATACATACAATCTAATGGAGGATATTGGACAGTCTCAACTAGGGGTGTCTGGCTCTTAAAAAAAATGTACACATACTTATAAGTTTTAAGTTCATTGTACATTATCAATAATTTCCCCATAAATTTCTTGAAATTTAGACAATCAACAAAACAATTAATCTGATACACAGCATTGATCAATTCCCAAGGTGTGATTGCTCACACTGAAAATTTAACGATGGGTGAGCTCCTCCCCTCCCTGCTGACCTTTCCACTGACTGGTCATGGTCTCTCAGAAACACCATTTTAAGGAAGGGTCCCCTAGGTCAGAAATATTCACCCTTTCATCCCTCTCTGGCCCACTCCAACCTATCTTGACTTCTTCCTCTACCATGAGCACCTTCCCCACACTAATACCTCCCCCGCCTCCATTCTACTTCCTTCAATGCATTATCTTCCCATTACAATGTAAACTCCACTATCTCTCTTTTTGCTTTCATGCCAGGCATCATCTGGCATATACATTAAGTACTTCATAAATGCTTACTGACCTATGAGAATGCCTTGGTAGTTGCCTAAATGGAAACTTTGCCATAACACGGCTTTGTTCTCTCGAGGGCTCCCCATTTTTATCTTCATTTTTCCTACTTACCTTTCAGGCTCATCAATTCAGAGCTCAGAGGGACCCAAGAGATCATATGGTACAGCTTCTCTATCTATTCCTCAGGAAAATGGGCCAGAAAGGAAGACCGGTGAATGATTTTCAATTCTCATTTTGCTCCCTCCTACTGCCATTGCTACACAGGCACATAAGTCCCTAAGTAACATTTTTCCAGAATACTGGCAAAAGATGTTAGAAAAACAGATGTTTATAAAATCAGCAATCTGTGAGGGAAGAACATAACCTGGGTTCAGAGCCTGCCTCTGATACCTAATCACCTGTTCTGACCTAGAAGAAATTGTTTTTATCCACCTTGAACTTCTGTTTCATCAATTACAGAGAAAGAACTGATAAATAAGAATTATATGTAGAATGATTGCATATACATACATATATATACATATTTCTATACACACATATTTATGCTAACAGTAGCCATCTCTAGAGTAGGAGTGGAGAGAGTGGGGAAAAAGAGGGGGGAAAAGTTACATGATAACTTTATTATATATTTTAAAGGAATGGCAAGTTGTGCATAATAGATTTGCGTTTCATTTGCAATCACCTTTAAATCTAGTCTACTATGTTATGGAAATGTTTGTTTTATTTCTTAAGTTCAGAAAAAATAAAAAATAAATGAATGGATGGATAGATGGATGGAAGGAAGGAAGGAAGGAAGGAAGGAAGGAAGATGAAGGCGGTGGCCTAAATAACTTCTGAGGTTCCCCCCCCCAGCTCTAGAGGAAATGATTTGCTCAGCCTAGAAAGAATAATCTACGCTCACAACCTCTGCTTCTTCACCATCTACTGGATCCTCAAAAAAAAGGTACAATTTGATCTCTGACTCCATCATTCTATTCAATTCACTCTCTCAAATATCACCAGTGTCGTTTTAATCTAAATCCAATGGTCCATTCTGTCTTTACTTCCTTTGACCTCTCCACAACATATAAAAACTGTTGACCATACCTTCTTCCTCTAGAATGGTCTTTTCTCCCCTAACTTCTGAGATATTCCTGTCTTCTGCTCTGCTAAGCTCTCTTCAAGTCCTCCATACATAAACTTCCTCCACCCTCCCCCCACCAGATATGACTGTTCTAAGTCCTAGGTCCAGTTCTCTTCTCACTTGCCACTGTCTCCTTTACAGATTGATTCCCTTGGCTAGTTTCCTAGTATAGAGAAGACTATTAAACCTTTCCAGCAGGATCTTGGTGTCTTCTTTAAGCTTTTGGTCTTTTTCATTAAGCCCAATATCTGATCATATGTTAAGTCCTATCAATTCTAAGTCTAACATCTAACACATTTGTTTCCTTCTCTTTGATCATTAAGAATAATAGCATTTATATAACACTGTGTTCTTGATATTATGCAAAGCACTTTACAAATATTATTTCATTTGATACTCAAAACAACCCATGCAAGGTAGACACTATTATCTCCATTCTTACAATTGAGGAAAATGAGGCAAACAGGTGTGACTTGCCCAAGGTCACATAGTTATTAAAAGTCTAATGTTGAATTTTAACTCAGGTTTTCTTGATTCCAGGCCCCATGTTCTCCCCACTGTGCTGCTGAGTGCCTCTTTTCCTTCACTAAGTCAATCACCCTAACTCAGACCATCATGACCTCTCCCCTAAGAAAAAAAAAGAGGCTACTGTCATAGCCTCTTAACTGATATCCACGTTCCCTGTTTCTCCCATAGCAAATCTCACCTTCAATCAGTTATCAAAACAATTTTACTAATCATCGTGTCGTTTCCTTACTCTAAGATGCTCAATCGCTCCCTATTGCATACAGAATCAACTACTTAGCCCGGCATACAATCTGGCCCCAACTTAGTGTGTTAGCCTTATTTCACTTTACTCTCTTTCACGAATTTTACATTCCAACTAAAGTGCCCATGTTCATCCCGCTTCAGCCTGCTCTCTTTCCCCTTTGTGCATTAGTATGTATTCCTAGACTCTCTTCCCCTCTCTTCCTTCTACAAAGATCAGCAGGTCCCACTTCTTCCTTGGAACATGCTCTTAATCCCCGAGCAGCCCCTCGGCTGCTCAGATTTTATAGAGCACTTAGTCTGGATCTCTTCTTTGTTCCATCTCTCTTTCCTTTGTAGTCTATTTTTTTGTCTATGCAATGTCCCCTCCCAGCCCCCAACCCCCAGAGACATGCACCCAGGAGGCTATAAACTCCTCAAGGGCAGAGGTGGTAAAATTTTGCATCTGTCTTATTTCTAGAGCCTAGAAGAGTATCTTGCATATAGTAAATATGGTTACGGTTCATTTAATTTTTAAATTTAAAACTGCTGCATTTTTATATGCAATAGCTTGTTTGTTTGATTGAATGGATGAACCTCTAAGTATTTTAAAAGTACCTACTACGTGCCAGCCATTGCACGGGGAGTTGGAAATACAAAGATTGAAGGTGCAACTGTCTCTGTTATCAGGTAGCCTGCATTCTAATGGGAAGAGGGGGCTACAATGTAGGAAGACCCACGTGGTACAATGGGAAAGCACTGATCCCATGACTGAAGGACCCGGAATCAAATTAGGGTTTAGATGCTGCCTACCATTTAACTCTGGGCAACTCATTTAACCTCCTGGGCTTCAGTCTCCTCATCTGTAACAATTAGGAAGAGAGGGTTGAACTACATGGCCCGTAAGGTTTCTTCTAGCTCTAAATCAATGAACCTCTGGAAAATTATTTGATGAAATAAACATTAAACAAAATGGAAGAGGTTAAAAGAGGAAGCGGTTGCTATACTCTCAAAACACATTGTCTCTCTTGCATGTATGAGTACACATACACAATCTGCTCTCAGGGGAATTCTGAGAAGCAAAAATACACATGTAGGAAGCAATAAACTGGGCTCTTCTCAACCACTATTCCCACTATTTTCCAGATGGTGGGGGAAAAATACATACACATGCACACACACATGCACATTTTAAGATTCATTTGTTCTCCTCCTGAAGTAGAGAAAAGTTTAAAATTTCCTAGAACGAAGTCCAACTAAGTATCACAAACCACTGATAACTCAAAAGAAAGGCATGTTCACTGGAGGACAAAGAATTGAGTGTCTGATAGCCTTGGTCTTCCAGAGGTTATGAATTCAAGCTCCAGTAGTTAAAAGTAGTATTTTTTTTCTCAAAAGATCAAACCAGGATCATTTTTTAAAAAAAGAAAAAGAAAAAAACCAAGGCCTCCAGGCTAGCTCTCAAAAGATTCTATTTTAAACTCTGATAATACCACGTCCTAGCTGTTTAACTCTTCCCTTGGATGAATCAAAATGAGCTATCTGTAGAAAACACACAGGATGACCATTTATAAATATTAAGAAGCATGAGAAGGGGTGGGGGGAAAAGTCAAGTTTATTACGTTTAAATTCCAAATTAAGAGTGAATAAATGGGGCAGGAGGGAAGCAAGAATTCCTCCCCCCCCCCACCCATTGTCCCCTGCTCTAGTCAGACAACATCTAGAAAACCGAGTTCAGTTCTGTTCCACACGTTCTAAGAATGGCATTATCCAGGTGAACAACATCCCTAGGAGGGGAGTTGGGGAGGAAAAGGGCCTTCTTCAAGTCCTATGAGGGTCAGCTGAAAGAAGTGGAATATTGAGCCTGAAAAAGAGATGACCTGAGGAGGTGGGATAGGAAGAGTTTGACCTAACAGCCCAGCAAAACTAGGGTCAATGAGGGGAATTTTCAAGGCCAAATTTAGGCTAGACATCAGGGAAAATTCTTAACAATTAGAGCTTTCCAAGGTAAATCAGGCTCTTTCCAGCTGTAACGAGTGCCTCCTCCTTAGGCAAAGGCTGGATGACGGCCTGTTAGGCAGGTCATATGGGGGATTCGTGTTCAGATTGGACTGGACCAGATGGCCCCTGAGGTCCCTCCCAAGACAGAGATTTGTGATTCTGTGAATACGCTTAAAGAAACAACAGAGTCTTAGTTCGGGTGTTTGTCAGTGGATTATTAGGAGTCACAGGAAGACATAGGTTCCTTTGTCTCTACCACATCCCAGGCAAATCACTTAAGTCCCTTAGGACCCCACAAAACTCTCCTAAGATTTTACGTTGCAGGCGGGATGTTGACCTACGTCAGAGAAGGGATTTTTCACAAAATGATAGAAATCGCAGGACTGGAATAATAATAATAATTAATAATAAAGAATCCTAATAATAGCTAGCATTTATACAGCACTTTAAGGTTTGCAAAGTGCTTTATTTATATTATTTCATTTGATCTTCAGACAATCCTGAGAGTATGGTACTATTATTCCTATTTTACAGGCAGAGGCAAAGTGACTTGCCCAGGATCACACAGATCTGGGGCAGGATGTCAACACAGGTCTTCCTGATTCTAGTACTAGGGTTCTACTCATTGCACCACATACTTACCAATACAATAATATGATAGTAGCGATGGAAGTGATAACAGGAGGCTTTTCATTTTCAGAACAGAGGGCTTCTGGTAGAGTGACAAAGCATTAAAAGAGAAGAGGAAGAATGTCTTTGGTCCACGGGTCAGACCTTGCCTGGAACACCCCAAGAAAGATGGGCATGGACCATACCTAAGTGGCAAGTGCAGATGTTCTCTGACCTAGACCCATAAAGGGGGTTTGCAGACTGATGAAGGAGGGGGAGGAAACTAAGCATTTATTAGGCACCTTCTTATGTATGTGTCAATGCTTTACAGATATTACCTCATTGGATCTTGGAGTCACTGAAGCCTTTACCTATGCGATGAGAGAAACCATCTCTGGATGAGGATGCCAAAAGCAACGAGAAAACAAAGCACAAAGAAACTGAGGGAGAATTTACCAGGCGGAAATTAGCTGACAAGACCATTAAAGTTCATGACTAGGTCTGGTAAAGGAAATTGTATCACTTAAGACATTTAAAACAAAATTCTGCTGAAGCAATGTTTTTTCAAAAAGTTCAACGTACTTCACATACAATTTGCTTGGTCATCACATATTTTTATCATTATCAGAAGTAGTACTGTTATCATTATTGTTATATTTATTTGATATAAAATTATATAGTTGATCATATGATACATAATTATATTTTAATTATAGAATTTAAATAATTATTAAAACTTTCTGGAGCAATATGAAATGGGTCACAAATTTTTAAAAAATTTTATTACTATTAATAGATATTTACATAGTGCTTTAGTCACCTAGGTGGCGCCATAATGGATAGTGTACCAGGTCTAGAATCTGGAAGATTTATGTTTGTGAGTTCAAACCTGGCCTCAGACATTTACTAGCTATGTGACCCTGGGCAAGCCACTTTGTCCTGTTTACCTCAGTTTCCTCATCTGTCAAATGAGCTGGAGAAGGAAATGGCAAACTAATCCAGCATCTCTGCCAAAACTCAGACACAACTGAAACAACTGACCAACAATATACTACTTTATGATTTATAAGTAATAACAGCTAACATCTATTTAATGTTTTATGTCTTACAAACCCACACATATATTTTTACATATTTTAAGTGACAACCCTTTGAAGTAGGCGATAGCATCTATCTATTATTGCTGCTTTACAAATGAGGAAACCGAGGCTGAAAACAATGAAATTATTTGCCTCAGATCCCACAGAGGAGTGAGCATCTGAGACGGGATTCAAACTTGGATTACCATGACTTTAAGTCTGATATGCCATGGAGTTGCCCTTTCTGGACCATCTGATTTGATCGTTCCCCAAAAACCTGTGAGTTCAATAGTACCAATATTATCATCCCTGTTTTATAAAGGAGCAAACCGAGACACAAAGGGGTGAAGGTATTTAACTATGACCCAATAGCATTTAAGGGTCAGAATCAGGATTCAAATCCAGGTCCCTCTTGCTCAGCACTTTATCAAGTGCCTGGCAAAAAAGAGTCACTTAATGAATGTTTGTTGATTCAACTGACCCTAGGTTTAATCCCTGATCCACTACCTCTCCACTCTAAACTTTTCCCTAAAAATGACCTTTCCACTCAAGGTTTATTCATTTTAACAGATGCTGCTTAATAAGAGATAAGAAATTTTGAGCAAATCTCCACCCACCCCCAATTCTTCACTCCATAATCCAGTTTTATTCTAACTCTCTTAGTGAAGATTTTTCCTTTCCCTATTTACTGCAGGTAAATAATATTTATCCAAAGAATTATTTCATATTCCTTATTCCCTAAGCTCTAATAAATTGTCTAAAACTATAACTCAAGAGTTCCGTTGCTAGAGAGGAAATACCCCTTTATTTCTCCCTTTCTGCTCTTCTCTCTCAGTCTTGTTGGTTCTGATTTGAAAAGAAGGTCACTGGCTTTTTATGTGTCAGCCACTGGTGCTCCATGGATCAGTCCTGATGAGATCATAGCGATGAAACAGCAAAGCCACCAGGCAGAGAGGAAAGATGGGGAAGCTGAGGAAGGAATAGGAGAAGCATCTGGATGATAATGGGACTTAACCCATTGATGTGGATTTGGACCTCTCATTAAGAAAGCACAGAAAAGAAAAGGAGGGCAATGAGGATGAGGAGGAAAGATGGATGGGTCATTTCCCTCTCTGACTTCATAGGTGATGGCTTCCATTCATTGAAGTATGGTCAGCTCTTCTCAAGGTAGGGGACTAGGGATGTGGAATCACAGACACATCATCAGACATAGCTGCTTTTGTTGGGATGCTTTCCCCTCTTTCTTTCTTAATCCTTGTTACAAGAGATAGCTGGCTAGGAAAGTGAAGAGAGAAGGATAAAGGAAAAAAGTGAGAATAATGTAAAACAAAAGGTATTTTAAAACAAAAAATTAAAAGAAAAAAGGTACACGAGAGTAATGTAAAAACAAAAGGTATTTTAAAAGAAACCACGTACAGTATGAGAGTAGTGTCTGGTATATGAGCCTCGCCAACCTTAAAACGTAGGCAGAATAGGCACCCGCTTACCCTGTTTGTACTTCTAGACCACAACATAGTGCTTTGCATATAACAAAGGCAGTTGGAGGGAGAAGTTCATAGAAGTCTGGAGTCAGGAAAACCTAAATTCAAAACAGCTTCCCACACTTACTAACTGTGTGACCTTGGGGAAGTCACTTAATGACTGTCTGACTCAGTTTCCTCATTTGTATGATATTAGCACCTACCTCCTGGTATTGCCGTGAGGATTAAAATGGGATCAGATCTGTAAAGAGTTTTGTAAGCATCCAAGTGCTACATAAATGCTAGCTGTTGTTATTACCATTATTAGTTGCTGTACATATAGTAGAAGGGATGTTGAATTTGGAGTCAGAGGATTTAAAATTCAGCTCTCACATTTGTTACCTCTGACCACTCCCCTAACCTCTCTGTGCTTCAGTCTGCTCCTTGGGGAAAGGAGGGAGTTGGACTCTTCTGTCTCACTCAACTGAAAAAGTGCATTTTGCTGTGGATCTGACAGATGCTACAAAAATTTCAATCCCTAAAAATATCATCGGTTTAGAACTGGAAGAGACCAACAAGGTCATCCTCCTCAACCCCTTGCTTTACAGATGAGGGATCTGGGGCTGAGAGGAGTGATGTGATTGCCCAGTGTCACCCAGAGAGTGACAGAATTAGAACTTAGGTCCTTCACCTCCAAATCGAGCAATCTCTCCACTGTACTTAGCCACCACTCTCTAACTTCCTCACTAAAGAAAGGGAGAAGAACCTGACCTGTGATTTATTAGGTATAACAGACTCCCAGATGAAGAAATTCCCTCTACTAGTGCAGAACATGGCTGTCTTTAGCATTTTTGAGAGTTGTGCAGAGTACCTACCAAGAGTTCCATAGCTAGTATGTTTCAGAAGCATGATTTGAACCCAGGTCTTTCTGAATCCAATGCCAGCTCTCCCCCTACATTATCACATGTCTGAAATTCCACCATTACAACTAAATTCCATGAAGTTTCTTCTCTGGGCCTGGATAGTGATCCTTTTAAAATGAAAACACATGTGGTAATTATATGACCTTGGATAAGTCACTTAACCTTGTAATGTCCCAGGAAGCAGTCTAAGACTATTTATCATGGAGCCTTGGTGGAGAGAGTTTTGTCATTAGAATGTTCCCAGTGAAAGAACAGGTTAGGTCCAAAAAATAAAATGAAATGAAATGAGAACACTTTCTAGGAGGGGTATTATAATAAATTATTTCACACTAGAGTGTTAATGACTTAGCAGATCCACTGTGGAGTAAGGGGCAGTGTGAAAGTAAGAATTGGTGATAAATCCCAGAAAGGTGCCAGACAGAGAAAAGTCCTCAAAAGGAAGGTGAGGGACACTAAAAACCAACTTTAGGCACTTCATATTTTTACCTGGTATCTGTCTAGACGTGAGCAAATGTACAGAGGTCCACAAAAGCTTATACTCTGAAGTGGATGCAGTGAGATGCATAAAGAACAGCAAGTTAGCTGATTTGGCTGGGTCACAGAGCTCAGGAGAGGGGGCAGGGCTGGATGGACAGATCTATGATAAAGATTTCTTGAATGAATGAATGAATAAATGATACTTTTATCAACTAGAATGGGCATGTTCTGAGGTCTGTTTTAAAATGCAGCATGTCACTGCTACAGGAGTACAGGACTCTGAATTTGGAGGACCTTGGCTTAAATTCTAACACTTAAGATCTGACTAGCTTCCTCATCTGTAAAATGTACATAGTAATAGTTATAATATTTAACTAGATTGTTATGAGTCGCAGTACACAATAGGTGCTTAGTAAATATTGTTATAGAATAGCTGAAACGAAGCATTACGGCATTCTTCTACCACAAAATTATATGTCAGTTAAGCTTATTCATTATTATTCCCCATAATAACTTTTAATAACAATAAAAACAATGGCTAGCATTTATGTAGTACTTTGGGCGGAGGGGCAATCAGGGTTAAATGACTTGCTCAGGGTCACAAAGCTAGTAACTGTCTGAGGTCTAATTTGAACTCAGGTCCTCCTGACTCCATGCCCAGTGCTCTATCCACTGAACCACCTGGCTGGCCCCATTTATGTAGTACTTTTAAGGTTTGCAAAGTGCTTTATATCTCATTTTATTCTCACAACAACCCTGTGAGATATATAAGGGCTATTATTATTATTATTCCAATTTTTAAAGATAAAGAACCTGAGGCAGAGCAGGTGTAATGGTGAGCAAAGTCATACTTTGCTCCTTGTTTCAGCTATTCAAGTGCCTTGGAGGCTCGCCTTTGATTGTGTCAACTTTTTGTTGGAAACAGTATACATTCGTGTTGCCCTTACTAGGTCTAATGGCATCACACAGAGCCCATGGTGGGAGGAGCTTGCCCAAAGAAAAGAACAGAAAGCGTGGAACAGGAAGGGTAGAACAGGAAGGAGTAGAGCAGAGAAAAACTGTAGCATGAGCTGAGACTAAGCAGGACTGAGAGGGAGAATGTTTGTGATGTCCAGCACTCTGTGTGCCTTTTCTGTCTGTGTTAATGTTACTTTCTTAGAACGAAGCTTTCTGTTGTAAGAGGACTGATACAGAAGCCCTGAAAGAACTTTACAGCTGTTTACAGAATTCCTGAAAGAGGGCTTTACTGCTGTTTACAGAAGTCCTGGGACTTTACTATTGATTTGTGTTTGATTTCTCAGACAGAAGCTTTATCTGTTGGTTTGTCTTACTTTTTCAGAGAGAAAGTGAATTGAGATGATAGTGCCAGCAATGTGGGTAAATACTGTTGTACCTCTGCTAAGTCTAATTGTGTAAATATTACTGCAGCTCTGTTAAGCTTTTTCTTCCTAGAAACAGAAACTGCAAAGGACTTGGAGTGGAATAGTACCAGTGGGCTGAGATATACAACCATAACACAGAGCTGCCTGTGTGTGAATCCAGGCAACAGAGCTGGGAGAGCTGCCTCCCTGTGAATCCAGGCAACAGCTGGGAGCATGGAAGAAGAGCCATGGTGGAAGAGGAGCCATGGGGTTTGGAAGTCAGCCTTGAGTTGAAAGTTAAGAGTGACTTGCTCAGGGTCACATAAAGTAAAGGAGACTTTACTTGGATACTCAGTGCTGACTGATAGTGTAACTTACTGTGACCTAGGGGTAGATGAAATTTGTACTTTCTGTTAAGGATGATTGACTTAAGGAAGATTACCCCTTAAGTTTGATTGGCTTAAGGATTATTGGAAGGCAGCCTCAAGTCAAGATGAAAGAAGACTTGACTTGGGTACTCTATATTGATTGCGGAGATTGTGACTTAGTGAATGCTAGGTTTCATTTAAGCCCATGTGGCCATCTTAGTAATAAGTTGTTATGGTATATTGTTGTGGATATTGTGCTTTAGTTTCTTGAATGTTTTACTTTAGTTTATTGCTGAATAAATAGAAAATTAGTCCTCAGGAGAGGTGCTCATGATTGGCTTTACAGTAGGTGACTTGTCTAAGGTCATAAAACCAGTAAGCGCCTGGGGTTGGATTTAAATCTTATTCTTCCATACTCCAGGTACAATACTCTATCCATTTCTAAAGAACTATGCATCGACATTAAGGTGTAAGCAGAGTCCCAAAAACTTCCTAAAGCCCCCAATTTTCCCAAAGGAAATATATTTGAAGACACCATTAAAAAAGTACAGTAAGTTGAGCGTGCCACCACTCCCATGTCACTTTTCTCATTCTCATATTCCTTAAGGTCTTCTGGCTGACTTTCAACATCTCTCCAATGAGCCATCTGAGCCAGTTAGCTTTTTGATTAACAAAGGGATAAACACATAAAAGATATGAAGTCTTTGTGCCAGAAGGGCATTTCAAAGTACAGTTTTTACACGAATTTATGTCCAGTAAAACATTAAACATTACACATTCATTTAAAAACTTGCTTTAAAAAAAAATTAATCAACTCTCTTCATGTTGTCAATTGGTAGATCAACTATGACACCCTCCTATATGCCCACTCAGGAGTCTTACATGTAACCAAACTCAAATAAGAGAATAATAGTTGAATTCCTAAGAAGTAAAGAGAGAATCTTCACCATCATAAATTCCCCTAAGAAAAGACTGGATCCAAGAAAACACCAAGTGTTTTCAACAAAAATTATAATAAGCACAATACTGTATTAAACTAACCCCATTGCCATGGCCCCAAATCTCATTATCACCTCTCTACACAAAGGCCCCCTAATTGGGCTTCTCTCTTCTAACTCTCCATCCATTTTTGACACTATGGCCTGAGGAAGCTTTCTGAAGTCTAGCTCTGATCAAGACACTACCTTACTCAATAACTTCTAACAGTTCTTTTTCTTTTGAATTAAGTCTAAATTCCCAATCCAGGAATTCAAAACCCTCCATAATATGATTATCAACCAATTTTCCCTTCCTTTTTTTCCCCATTCTCCCCAAGTGTAACCCCAAATTAAAGGCAAACAGAAATTCCCAAACCATGCACCACATTTTTCCATCTATACTTAAGGTTTCGGTGATTGTTATCCCCTCCTTTTGCCTGGCCTGCTTTCTCCATAATCTCTACAGTTTGGAAAACTCTGTCTTCCTCAAGATCTATCTCAAGTTCAGCCAGTTGTTTTTTCAGTTGTGTCCTACTCTTTGTGACCCCATCTGGGGTTTTCTTGGCAAAGATATTGGAGTGGTTTGCCATTTCTTTCTCCAGCTCATTTGACAGATGAGAAAACTGAGGCAAACAGAGTTGAGTGACTTGCTCAGGGTCACATAGCTAGTAGCAAGTGTCTGATGTCAGATTTGAACTCAGGGAGATGATCTTCCTGACTCCAAGCCCAGCATTCCATCCACTGTACCACCTTGCTGCCATCTCAAGTACCAGGTCCTTGATGAAAATTGCCTATTATCTTTCCCAGTCTATTGTGGATCTCTTTCTCCTTTGAAGTTTATTCATATCCCCCCTCTCCGCATTTACCCTATCCTGCTTTGGACTTGTATTCTGGGGATCTGTCAACTTGTCTTTTCCCATGTACCAAATTATTCATTCAATACTCATTTATTAAAGCGTCTCCTATGGACCAGGAGATAGCAGGTACTAAAGATTGAGTAAAAAAAAAAAAAGTACATCTTTTTCTCCAGGAACTTACACTCTATTTGGGGAAAATAATATGCGCATAAAATACATACATATGGACATTATAAGCTCCTTGAAGGCAGGAACTAAGTTTTATTTATCTATCTATTCTCTTAACTACCTAGATAGGTGAGCTGTATACACAGTATGCAAATACCAGATGAATATTTATTTCAATATTTGAATGATGCAGTCAAAGAAAGTTAATACTACCATACTATCTTAATGCTGACCGTGGTAGCACTGTGAAAATGGCAAAACACCACAGTGACTGATCCATCATATCCAGTGCTGTTCACTCTATTTGGAGTGATGTGTACAGTGATGGGTACTGAAAAGAACAGGACGGTAGGAGGACTGTAGATCATGTCTGAGAAAGATTGTTTGGGGGAACAGTGTGAGACTAGGACTAAATATCCAATTAATTACAAAGGACCTATGAAGAAAGATTCTCTCTGCATCCAGAAAAAAGACTGACAAATAGAATTATATATAGAAAGATTTTACACACACACACACACACACACACACACACACACACACGTCTAATGGTAGCCACCTCTGGGGGGGAGAGGAGGGAAGAAAAAAAGGGAAAAAAAGAAAGTTACATGGTAACTTCATTATATATTTTAAAAGAAGAACATACATAATAAATGCGCAGTTTCATTACAATCATTTCTTTTTCTGTTCTATGTTATGGAAATGTTTATTTTATTTCTTAAGTTCAAAAGAGAATAAATTAAATTTTTAAAAAAGGCTATTGGAAAGAGAATTATTTTTCCAGGAATGGATTGGACTAGATGCACTATGAAAGCCCTTCTCACCCTGAGATTCTCTGATTGTCTGATCTCTGATTTCACAGCTGTGGGCACTCCCAAATAGAGAAATTACAAGTCCTTTACAATTAAGTAGGCAATAGTATGAGAGTCACTATACCAAAAAAAATATATATATATTGTGACCCTGAAGCCAACCTACTGATGAAGGAACCCCTAAACTCAGACGGTATTCCAGACAATGGACATGCATGTTGTCCTCTACTGGGACAGCATTGGTTGATTGCTCATTGAGGAAGCATGGTGTAGTAGATAGAGAGCTGGCCTCAGAGCTAGCTAGAAGACCTGAGTTCAAGGCCCACACAAACTGGCTATGTGACCCTTGACTAGGCCCTTACCCTCTTATGGTTACAGGCATCTCCTCTGTGGTCTGTAAGTTGCAGAGAAGGTGCCAACTACTCCACTGGTAGAAGGAGTTTCCTAAGCCAATGAAATCTATCTTGATCCACTAAATATCCAACTTTATTTCTTCTACTAGTTGAAAGTCCTTTTTAATCTTGGCACTAATGCTGTATTTTCCTGATCTGTGTGTAGCTGCCCATATGGAAAATTTATAATGCTTACTTTGTTTTTATTGGGGGACAGAAGTAACAGCTTAAAAGTGATTTGCGAGGAAGAATACCTAATGGTAAGGGAGTATCTAAGGCTTAGTAAACCAGCTGTATTATTCTGAAGGTGATAGTTGATAAAGGTAGCAACATAAAACAAATGGAAAGGGAAGATTTATGTGTTAAATTAGTTACTGAAGAGGTATGGGAGAAATCTGAGTAAAAGACACTGACAAAAGGAGGGACATGTCCAGGGATGAAAAAGTCAGACACATTGAGAGAGCCCAAAACCAGAGATGCAAAGGACTGTTTGCATGAATGGATTGGTGGAAATGAGACTGAGGTGAAAGGCTAGTGACATAGAAGACTTTTCATTAGCAGACTAGTTAAGTTTTTACTATTATTATTATTATTATTTAGGGGAGAGATAAGGAGTTAAATTTTTTTTCTCTCCCAACAGCCTAAAAGGAATTGTTTATCAAAAGGGGTGGGTGGACAGGAAAATGATTTCAAATTGTAACATAATCATCAGTTTAAGTAATATTTTCCTATAGCTGATAAAATAATCAATTCTGTTAAAAAGAAAAAGAACTGAGTTTCAGAATGGGCTACACATCCTTTGAAACAACTGATTTTCTCTCGGGAGAGGAGCAGGAAGGAAATGACCAACTAGTAACATTTGCCCTTGGTTTTTCTCATTCACCACATATGTTCAATGAATAAGAATTTAACAGTCACAGATTTCACTGTCATGAACTGCAGATTATTTCTAAAAATTTCAATAAAATATATATTAATGGAGGGAACTTAAAATAGATTTTTATTGCTATCCTTTGTTTTCTCATTATCTTCCCTTCCCAAAGAATAATCCTTTAAAATGAAGAATTTTTTGAAACAATAAAAAAGAGGAAGAAAAAAATTTCAGTTAAACTGATGGATTCATAAAAAAAATCACTGACATTTTATGCAATGTTCCACATATGTGAAACCCCCCCCCCCACTGTCTACTTCTGCAAATGAGCAACATGGGGTGTCTTCTCGCATCCCCTTTTTGGGGCAAATTCTTGTTCTTTGTAATTTTGCAACATTCAATTTCAATTGTTTTATAGCTAATTGTTCTTTCCACTGTCCTTGTGGTAGTCATTGTGCACATTGTTTCCCAGGTTCTGCTCACTTCACTTTCCATCTGTTCATGTAAGCCTTTTGAAAAGTAAATAATCTCTTCAGGTCCCGTTTTCTAAGTGCTTCAAACACCTCTTTGTTATTGAAGGTTCAGCTTTTTTTCATTTATTGTTAAGCTCAGATTTGCATAGTAGGTCATCCTGGGCTGCTCTTCAGAATACATTATTCCATTCCCTCCTATGTTTTCTCATGGGTACAGAGGAGTCTTGCATTATTCATATCCCCTTTCCTTTCTATTTGAAGGTCTTTCTCCTGATTGCTTGCAGAACTTCTTGTTTCTGAATTGATTTATTAAATTTAACTGCTATGTGTCTAGGAGTTTGCAGCCTTGGGTTTTTTTCTGAAGGTGATCTGTGAATTCTTTCCATTGGTATTTCGATTTCTATGGTCAGAAGTTCTGGAAACTTTTATTATTTCCTGCATTATTGTCTTACTCTGTTTTGTCCTGTCATATTCTTCCTTTGTTGTTGTTGTTGTTCACTCATTTCAGTCTCCAACTCTCTATGACCCCATTTGGGGTTTTCTTGGCAAAGACACTGGAAAGAGTTGCCATTTCCTTCTCCAGCTCATTTTACAAATGAAGAAACTAAAGCAAACAGAGTTAAGTGAATTGCCCAGGGTCACACAGCTAGTAAGTGTCTGAGGCCAGATTTGAACCCAGGAAGCTGAGTCTTCCTGTCTTCTGGCCTGGCACTCTATCCATCTGAGCCACTTAAATGATACTTAGGTTCTCCCTATGAATCCTCTCTTCAAGATTAGTTTGTTTTGGTTGCATGGTGAGCATGTTTGCTTTTAGGGTTTGTTTTTTTTTTGGCTTTTCTCCTTTCTTTTTTTTTCTCTTCTTTTAGACCAGTGGTTCTCAACCTATAGATCATGACCCCTTTGGGGGTCAAATGACCCTTTCACAGGGGTAGCCTAAGACCACCGGAAAGCATATATTTCCGATGGTCTTGGTCTTGGGAACCAAGACACCACTCCTCTATCCATCTCCAGGTGGGTCTGCCCACAAGCAGATATGCCCACATATGAGTATTAAAGGGTCACGGCATTAGGAAGGTTGTTTTAGACTGTCCTTTACTTGTGCATATTTGTATTTCTAGGCTATTGTTCTCTCTTTTATTTGGCAAGACTTGCCATTACAAATTCTACCTTTTTTTTTTATTCTGTCCATTATATTTGCTGTAAAAGCCATAAATTTTATTCTCATAATTTTCATTTCTCTTTTGAACCACTTTGGAACAGCCCGGGGTAGTTCCATGTTCTCCTGAAATTCCATAGGGTCCTCTGTTTCATCAAATGTTGGATTATTTTCCTTTATTTTGTAACATTTATTCATATATGTTTGCGGTCATTTACTAGAAGCCATATTTCCTTCTGTTGTTAATGTTTTCCTTATTGATTTATCTGCTTTGGTTCAAATGCCTGAAGTTTTCTTCTTCCTGATATCTCTGGTTAATTTCAGTCTTTTTTTTCCCTTCCTGATTTTCTCCTTTTTACTTTCTGACTCTTTCCCCTCTGATGGTGGATTCCTTGGGAGCTGGATATCAAAGCATCTCAGCTTCCTCCCATATGAGGCAATTTGTGGTTCACCAGCCTTGGTTTCTGCCCCAAGTAAATTTTGTGTGGTCAGAATTGGCACCATCTGGATGCTCTGCTCTTTTTCTCAGGCTTGGTGGAGTTCTGCATAGTCTATTCCATCCTTTCCTCCACCCTCATCTCCAACACATAAAGTATCCTATCTTCTCCAACACACAAAGTGTTCAAAGAACTGCTATGATGATGAGTCGCTATCCTGCTGTTATGAGGCTGTTCTCCCTGGAACTGGCAATCAATGATAGTAAATATTTAGTAAATGTATATTAACTATGTGCCGAGCACTATACTAAGAGCAGGGAGCACATATACAAAGAGGGAAAGGGGGAAGGGGAGGGGGAGGGAAAGGGAAAGGGAGACAGACACACACAGAGAGAAGAAAGATGGTTCTTGCCTTCGAGGAGCTTCTAATCTAAAGGGGAAAGTCGATACAGAAAAAGAAAATGAAAAAGCAAGAGTAGAGGGGAAGGTACCTGATATGCTGGGATACTGGAGAAGTCAGAGTAGTTCCAAAGTAGAACAGCCTGATGAGAAATGAGTTGGTATCTGAGTCGAGCTCCCTCCTAAATGGAGATTATGGATTTCATGGCTCTACCTTACAATCAGAGGGGCAGAGGGTGGTGATGAGGCTGATAGGATCTTCTATGATGTTGAGCTTGCTGGAAGTATTGTGGAAAACTCCGCAAGTAGTAAACGCAGGTAAGAAATGAACAAATGCTCTGACCTGGCTTCTTCCTTAAATGGAGGTTTAAGGATTCAGCAGTCTACCCTCCAATCAGAGTAGCAGGGAGGACAATGATGGGATCTTGTGGGATAATGAGATTTTCTCAATAACAAGCTTCCTATGGCTTATGGAGAAATCAGAGAAGTTCCACAATAGTACAGCCACAGAAGAAAGGAGGGTGTGCAGAATTTTTTCAGTGCTGGTGCTGCCAGGTTGTGGATTCTGCTAGGCTTTTGCCTAGAAGGGCTACAGCCACACTGGCAATCTGTTGCGGCCTAGTTCTGAGGTCTCCATGGCATTGGAGGGAGGGGGACCCTGTAAACCTATGTTGGGTCCTCTGGTCCGCTAGTGCAGTCTCACTTCCAGTAATGGGGGAGGAGTATAAAGTGGACTCTGGGTCAATGGGCATCTGTTCACAGATTTCTTCTTTTCCCTTCTTTGGGATTCTGGGTGGCCTAGACCATGGTAATAGCTGAAGCTGCTTTATCTTTAGTGCATAATTTCTGTTTTAGAGAAGTTTTTGAAGTCGTGGTAATCAGAGAAAATGTCTAATCTACTATCTTGTTGCTCAATTGACTTGGAAATCTCATATGAATCTGATGCTCTTTTATATTCATCATACTCACCATTTCTTATAGTACAGTAATATTCCTTTACATTAATGCTTTTTTAAAATATTGCACAGGCCAAGGGTGAAAAGCAAGATAACCAAAAATAACTTAAATGGTACTTTTCTTTTTTTAGAATTAAAGAACTAGTGACTCCAAGATATAGGTTGTTCTAAATGTCTTAGTGCACTTTTAACTTATTAAAGCAGAAAACTGCATTAAGATTTTTCAGATAACCCTATATATCTCAACAGCTATTAGCATCTCTACATACCACTCATATTCACCTCAACAGAATCTAATTCTGGACCATTGGACAAGAAACTTTTGTTAAAATGTGTCAAAACATTCAGTCACTTCTTGAAAACTAATGTGTCTATCCAAATGCCCAATCAAAGAAATTCTTCCCATGAGGAACCAAATGGGTCCATTTGTGGGGATACAACAATACGGTAACAATATCTTACTACACAATGAATAAGAGAGCATGAGGACAAGTTACCAAGTTACTGGAGGGTTATTACAACTTGTGTGTGTCAGAGACATACCAATATTCACCAAAGAAGATACGTCAGGTGTGTGAAAGTGAAAGGTAGCGTACAAATCAGTGACTTTCTAAAACAAAAGACAGATGTATGGGTTACCCAAGCAGAAAGAAATACAACTAAATTTTAACTCTAGATACAAAGGCAAAGCATAAAAATCAAGGTCAGAATACAATAGAGAAATAAATTAGCAAGCATATATTAAACAATTTCTCTTTGCCAAGGACAAGGGATAGATAGCAGGATAAATGTTAAATTGTCCCTGCCCCTCAAGGAACTTACATTCTAACAAAGGAGACAACATGAAGCAGTTTCAGTTGGAGTCTGGGTACTCCTGGCGCTGTCTTCTCCAGAGGTAACTGGAAGGTATGAGGTAAGTAAGGAAATGTTCCCCAAAAGGACAACAGGTGACACCATAAACATACCATGATGATATCCCTGAAAAGTGGCATCGAAGATTGACCTAGAGGACTAACGGCCTCATCTTATACGCTGTGTAAATAGATCTTCTTTTTAAAAGTCAGAGACCACTTTCATTTAATGGCTTTTTAAAATAGCTAATTGTTTCATATTCCTCACTATAGGAAGTTAGTGGCATGAACCGAAGATATTGCCTCTAGGCTGAAAAGTTAGCCTCTAAAAAAGAGATAGTGGCTTGTTTCTACTGATGTCAACATCTTCTTTTGAAAGGCATAGCACAGATAATACCACGTCAGTAAACAACAGCTTTGATGTCAGCATCTAAGCCCCAAGGGCTGGCTTTTCTGAAATTAAAGAAGAGAGGATCACACAATCCCTAAGAAGACCATTGGATTCCCACCTCACTCAATGAAATTTTTACAAGAATGGACTTCAAAAGTAAAAATTAAATGAAATAGTAAATCAAAGAAATAATTTCTCTAAATAATGTACCGGAATATCTCACAAGAATTTATTTTTCTCCCCGCAAAATTTTACTCTAAAAGTTTGTTTATAAATCCCACCACTGATGTAATTAAGTGTGTTTAGAAGAGGTCATACACTATTCATTAAACCAAAGTCGTCTAAGCCTATCAGAAATTTGAATGGAACAGTTTTGCATTAAGGTCAGTTATTTTTTTAATAGCTAATTTATTCTTTTTTATTAAAGAATATTTTTATTTTTCCAGCTACATGTAAAAATCATTTTTAATTCATTTTTCATAGTTTTTGAGTACTAAATTCCCTCTTTTTCTTCTTCCCTTCTTGAGAAGGCAAGCACGATGATAAAGCTTATACGTGTGCAATGATGCAAAACATATTTCTATATTATCCATGTTGCAAAAGAGAACACAGTAGGTGTTTTTTTTTTAAATGTGTCAGTTTGAAGGAAAACAGACTCCTGGATAACTACACATCAGAAATTAAAGAGTCTCATATGGTACAAGGGATGGAACACTGTGGTCTACCTACTTTGTTCTCAGCATGTTAGGCCCTGGTCATTGTATTAATTCCATCTCTACCACCCTGCTCAATAAGTCTACAATGTTTATGTCAATAACAGAGGCGAGAGAAAGTCATGGGGATTTGATTTCATACAAGAAAGAAAGTTATAGAGCCATTTCATTTGCTATATGAATTATTTGTTATTCCTGTTCAGTCATTTCAATCATATCCATCTCTTCATGACACCATTTGGGGTTTTCTTGGCAAAGATACTAGAATGGTTTGCCAGTTTCTCCAGCTCATTCTACAGATAAGGAAACTGAGGCAAACAGGGTTAATTGACTTGCCCAGGATCATGTAGCTAGTAAGTATCTGAGGCCGAATTTGAACTCAGATCCTCCTAATTGCAGGCCTGGTGCTCTAGTCACTGAGCCACCCAGCTGCCCCTAATTTACTTGTAGGATCTTATTTAACATAACCCCAAAGCATATGTGGCTAAAGTCAGAAAAAAAAGACAATAAATAGCCACACAAGGGAATAGATGAGTTCGGGCTTTTTAATGCTCTATTTCCATCAGCAGTGATAATGCAAACACATTTGGGCCCTACCACCTCAATTTCTAAAATACCAAATAAGAGAGTGCCAATAACACTTAGAAGATGAAGTCTGGAAAAACAGCTCTCACTGACAGATACTGAAGAAGCAAAGACATGCTGGAGGAGGACGGGAATAAAAGCATTCAAAGGCTGATTTTCAAGGAGTTACAAAGACAGGAAACACAAACATCACAGAATTTCAGATGGGTGTGTGTGTGTGTGTGTCTCCAGAGGTTGTCTTTTTTCAGATGGTACCTAAACCAGAATCACCTTACAATGTCCATAACAACTGTCCAATCCTGACTTGTTGAACTTCATAGACTTCCAAAAGAATACTCCAAAAGGATGGAAAAGCTCATAGTTCATCAACCAAAGCCAAGACAACTAAGAAGACATCAAGAACAGCTGCTCTGCCCCTTATGCCTTCTTTCTTTGCATTGATTTAGAGCTAGAAGGCACCTCAGAGACAACTACCTAGTCCACTTTCCCTTCATCTTGCAAATGAGGGAGACTGGGGCCCAGAAATCTGAAGTGACTTATTTGAGGTCACATAGAGAAGTGGGATTTGAACCTGTGTTTTTCAATTTCAAATCCATTGCTTTTCTTTTTTAAATTTATTCTATTTTCAATTTATGGAATAAAGCTTTTCCATAACATAGTATAATAAAAAAGATAATTGCACATGCAACCACAAATCTACTCTGTTCAGCTTGCTATCATGTAAATGTCTTTTTTTTTTCCTTTTTTTCCTCCTCCTCCACTCCCAACACCCTAAAGACGTCCTCTTCCACCCAGATTAGAGTAAGGTTCCAACATTACCAGCTCTCCACCCTCACCTGCTTCCTCTGGATTAGTTCTTCCTTTCACACCCTATTTTTGATGTAATTGCTTCTTTTTACCTTTTCCTCCCCAACTTTGTTTTTTAAAATCACCCCATCATATACAACTCAGCCCCAACCTTTCTTTAAAACTATCTCAGTAATGACATTTTTAAGAATATTAATTACATATATACATATAATTAATATTCTTAAAACTATATAAATATATAAAACTGTATAAAAATATATAAAACATATATACGTGCATATATATATATATATACATATACACACACACATATATACATAATAAGCAATCAGTTTGAACTTAATAAGTGCCTTATAATTAGTTTCAAATGTTTTCCTTCTGGCTCTTTTATTTTGAATGTTCCATTGAGTTCTGGTCTTTTTGTTACAAATGCTTTCACAATGCCATTTCTACTTTCCACCCTAATCTCTTCCAAAGTCATGGAAAATGAAAGCTCTTTCTCAGTTCTTTAATACTTACAATTTTTTTTATTTCTTCATTTTACTTATAAACTACAAAAATTCATGTGCCAATGAATGATGGTTATTTAAAAAAGAAAAACAACATCATTGTAAGGGAAAACACAAACTTAAAAGAAACAGCAGATGGCAAGGAGAATCACATGACCGAATTTTAATTTCATAAATGTCTAGATGCATATTATGTCATTCCTCCTTTCCGGTTAATCATTAGAACACGAAACACTCGACTTACCAGAAAACTTCATACCTAATTCAGGACATGCCCAAAAGAAAAAGAAATTCTAAACTGTTAGCACAGTCTATGATGATGACATATAGTCTAAAACTATTTAGCCTTATAAAATCTTTAGGAGACTGATCTGACGAGCTGACAAAGTGCATCCTTGATGGAAACAAAGGAAGAGGAAATTTCTAAAGACAATGTTTTGTAATAGACCAAACCTTTATGGTCACATGGATAAAATGGTATAATGCTATATCTTCTCTCCCTCACCTTCAAAAGCATCCGACTACATGGAATAAATGCAAGCTTGAAGGCTCTCTTCAATGTCTCCCAATACATGTTAAAATTCTACAAGAAACTATGGTACTTGCTACTGAGGATTTAAACATTCCACAACAAAAAGACTTCCTATTGATTGAGGGTTCTTCAAATATTCCCAAGTCACACACTACAATAGTTAATAATAATAATAATGGTTAGCATTTCTACAGCAGTGTAAGGTTGGCAAAGCATAATCTCAGGAAGTAGGTGAAGAATGATTTCCATTTTATAGATGAAGAAACTGAAGCAGAAAGAAGGTAAGTGACAGGATCACAAAACCAGTAACTTGAGTATTCCTGACTTTAGGTCCAAGTCACAGTCCACTGTATCACCTAATCTGAAGGGGAGAGGGAATTGTTGAGATGCTGATAGCAATGGGGGGTGGGGGCGGAGAGAGAGTAAGGGGGTAAAGAGGGAGAGGGAAAGAAAGGATGAAAAATCTGAAAATACACAGGAAAAAAAGCAGAAGAAAATTAGGAAAGGAATATAGATAAAATGAGTATTTACATAGCACTTTAAAGCTTGCAAAGTGCTTTGGATAAATTAACTTACTTGATCTGTGCAATAACCCTGTGATATAGGTGCTTTAATAGCTTTATTTTGCAGATAAGCTGCATGAAGCTTCATTTTGCAGATAAGAGAATTGAGGCTGACAAAGGTTAAGTAACTTGCCCAGGATGTCCTAGCTACTAAGTGTCTGAAGCAGTACTTCTGACTCAAAATCTGATGCTCTAGCCACTACGACAACAGCCTTGCTGCTACTATGTTCAATTTAATATATACTTTAGAAATAATAATCTATACATAAGAGAGATTCAGTTTCATACCCCACCCTGTTTTCTTCATATATAGAAATGATCATGTTTGAAAGTCTTTAATTTTTTTTAAAGAATCTAGAAGAAGAAATTTTTGAGTGGATGAAAAACACGATCAGCCCAGACTATACCACACAGAGATATGATGCCCCTTAGCTAGGCCCTGCAGATGGTCAATAAACTAAGCCCATAACTAAGTAGGAGTTGGAGAGTTGGCTAGATCTCATTTGGGGAACGTGTCAATGATTTCAACGACCTTATAAGAATTGCCATTTCACTGCTACAAAATGTTCTCCCAGGGATGCTATGTGGCTGTAACTCACAGAACACCATGATCTTAGGAGAATCAACATCATGAGTAAACCAAAGGACAACGGAAAGTGCATGGCGGGCACAAGGAGGTTGCAGAATATTACCAACAATGATCTATGGGCAAGAAGTGGCATAAGAGAGATCCTGGGGCATGGAGAAGATGGGAGGGAGATGGTAATGTCACAAAACAGGAATAACAGAAAACAGCCCAACTGACACAACAGTATTCCCAAGATATTAAAAGAAACAAAGGAAAGTCCCCAGTGTGTTTCAGACACTTATGGAAAAGCAGAGACGTGAATCTCACAGTATGAGAAGTGATCCCTTGGTTTCAGTCTGCATTAGGAGAGAAGTGCCCAAATGGATGAAATCATGGATCCATAAAATTATCAAAGTAACAAGATGACCTCATGGTATGAATTGTAAAGATAATTTACCACTTCCTGAGGGTTATCACAACCCCAAGGCTTAGGGAGGAAGGGCTCTCAACTGACAGGATCTTCTTCACCCAAGTCACAGCTGTGCACACTCTTTGCCCACCAGATAACCATCTGTAGACTCAGGCAAGTCTGTTGCCGTCTGATAGGCTGAGAAGGCTTGAAGTATATCTCCAATCTATTAAGGGATAGTACAGCGGCATTATTAGAATATTATACTTATGAGAACTCTTATGAAATGGTCCTAGACAGTCTCACATAGGAGGAGAGACTAAATTGGCCTTCAGAATCATAAGTCAGATGTATTCTTATCCTTAATTTAAGATGGACTACTCAGATCCTTAGTCCACTGTAGAATAGCCCAATACTGGGCCCATACTAATGTCATAGTTCTCTAAGTGGAAAGGGCACATCTGTCATTACTCCATATGTATACAGGATGAAGGTGGAGGGAAGCCAAGGTGGAAACTTGATAAAGAAGGAAAGAAGTATTTGGCCCAAAGGAAACTGGAACACTCTACCCACCAACAGGTCAAGGAGGAAAGAAGTCCCCTTGGTATGACTAAGTGACTACCTTGATAGAGACTAGCACAAGAGGGTCTCTTAGTCAAGGTTTTCAGATGAATGAATGAATGAATGAATGAATGAAAAAGCATTTATTGAGCACCTATGTGCCAATTGCCATGTTTAATACAAACACAAGACACTCGCATACTAATAGAGGGAAATGACACTTATAGGGAAGAAGTGGCCAAGATACCCTACCCCCACCCCAGGCAATGGCAGGGATGATGAGTGGAGCCATAGAGCAGTTTACTGTCATGCCTTCTCCAGATCATTTTTTTTTCCCAAAAAACAAAACAAGAGGGAAAGCAGGGGCAGGTGAAGGGTAACAAAATTACCCTGTGCTCTAACCTTCTTGAAAGCAGCTTCCTCATCTGTAAAACACAGATAACAGCAGCATCTATCTCACAGAGCTGTTGTGAGCCACATGCATTATACAGTTTTTGCAAACCTTAATGCTTTATATAAATGCTAAACATTGTTATTGTTGTCACAAACTATCCTTTAACTACCAATCATTATTATAAGTTTATATCTTGAATCCAACTCTAATAAATGGACCAAAGAAAAGGGCCTAATCACAAGTTTTCAGTGCCTGAAATTCTCAGTCATTCAATTAGGCATTTCCCAAGGGTCTCTTCTGTGGCAGGAGTTATGCTTAGCATGAGATACAATAACTACTAAGAAAATGAAGAATGGTTTCATTGGTCCTGAAAGGAGACCACAAGTGGACTAAGAATAACATTTCGTGATTCATTCTCTTCTTAAATGACCTGTAGTTTGGCATCCTGAATCTGGAAAGCCCAGTAATCTAACACACCTTAGTTTATATTGCTACTACTGCGTCTTGATCACCGCTGAGCAGCCCTCAGTCCATCTTCTCAAATCTGTTTATTAGTACAAGAGATGGGACAACATTGAGGAAATGCTTATTTGAATAAATGCACCTAGAACATTTGGATATCATCAGAGTAGCAGCCAAGGGCTGTGTTCGTGTGAAATCTTCAGGCTTTAAATAGCATCCTTTTCAAATATGAGGACTAACAAGGGCACTGTAATCAGTGCTGCTACCACTCTCTGGGGGGGAACGAGGCAAAGTTTGAATCAAACAGCCCTGGCTTCCCTGGCATCAGGAGATGATGGGACTTCAGCCCACTCCAGAGATGCTGACTTGGAGAAGTGAAAACACCAGTTATACAGGTAATATATTTTAGAACATCCAGTCACAAGACAGTCATGGAAAATAAATGAGACCAACCATATCTAGGTAAAAAAGTGAATGGGAGCAAAGCCAGTATACTAACCAAAGAATACATAAAGCTCCACTGCAACAAACATTTATTAGGTATTTACTGTGCAAGGGGAAGAAAGGTTGAAAACAACATCCTCACTCTCAATGAGTCTGCACTCTGAGAGGTGGATATGTACATTCAGGTCAAAGGAGAAATCTTGACAAAATGTCATTAGGAAATATGAGAAGATAGGGATCATATCCAACTTAGGAGGTATGAGGGGGAATCAATTCAATTCAATCTAGCAAACATTTATTACATTGTTCAATCCATTGGTTACAACCCTTCTATACAACCAGACTAACGTCCAACGTAAAATATTTGCAGATCCTATACTTGATTGCATGCTGCCATAGGGGTTGAGTTTCAAATTTTCTCTGAGTAGGAGGAGAGAAAATTTGAAACTCAATGGATTGTGGAACTGAATCTTGTAAACTAAAAGTAAATAAACAAATTAATTTTTTAAAAAAGAATCAACTAAGGTTCAATATGAATGTATATGTAGAGCCCATATCAAATTACACACTGTCTTGAGGGAGGAGGGGAGAGATGGTGAGAAAATTTGAGACTCAAAATCTTATAGAAGTCAATGTTGAAAACTAAAAATAAATAAATTAATTAATTAATTAAAGAACCAGTGCCAGGCACTGTACTAAGTACAGGGGAAACTCCATGAAGACAAAAAAAAAAATGGAACCAATACTAATCCTTAAAAGATTTCAATAAACAAGGAAGCAGCACAACACAAGGGAAAGAAGGCTGAAGTTGGAATCCAGAGAGCGGGGTTCAAACCCTAGCTTTGCTACTTTCTGTGTGATCCCAAGCAAGTCACCTTACCTGACTGGGGCTCCATTTCTTCATCTGTAAAAGTGAGAGAATATTAGATGATATGACTTCTAAGGTCCATCCCTTTCCAGTACTAGTGACCAGATTAGGAGTGTGTTATAAGCACAGATATATTATACATGCATGAAGGTTGGAGAAGGCAGAATGAGATCAGAGAACTGGCTGACAGTATTCAACCAGTCAGTCAACAAGTACTTATCAAGCACTTATTCTATGCCAAGAACAGTACTAGATTGGAAGCTCCTTGAGGGTAGGAACTGTCTTTTGCCTCTTTTTGTATCCCCAGTGCGGAGTGCACTGCCTGGCACATAGCAGATACTTAGTAACTATTGACCGACTGACTTACTGATTGGATATTAAAAAAAAAAAAGACCCCAAAAATCCCTGCCCTCACAGAACTGCCATTCTAATGAGGTCAGGGACAGCGTGCAAATATGTGCTTATACAAGATAGAAATAGACATATAAGTAGATACAAACACACAAGGTATAAGTGGAAGGCAGTCTCAGAATGGGGCACTAACAAGGGTGAGTAGGGCTGAGTAGGAAGGGCCAGTGGTCCAGTTTGGCTGCAATATAGAGGATAAGGAGCAGAGCAGAGTGAAGTGAAGCCTGATATACAACTTATCTGGTTCAATTATGTGGAATTTTTAAAAGGCAGGAATTTCTTTCCAAAAATGCACTAATACTTCTTTTCTTCATCCAGGAAAGGAGTTCTTAAACTGAAATGATGATTGCCAATTTGCAGTTCTTCTGTTCCAAGGAGATGGGGATGAGGTGGAGGAGAGAACAGATTTGGCTAGAGGCATTTTTCAGAGCACCATGAGACATGCCAACTGGCATCAATGGAAATCTGGCATCTAAAGTAAACGTTAGCTTGGTGTTTAGATAGAAAGATTACAACCTTAAAGGCATGAGTGGCTCTGCTGGTTGCATATCTGACACTTTGGGACTAACATGGCCGTTATAAATATTCTCGAGTGTTTAACAATGCAAAAGAACCAAGAGGCCATCACCCCCAGCAGTCCAGTTACTATTCTAAGCATTCAAATTAAATTCCATCAAATCACCTTAAGCCAATACAGTTTGACAAGCACCTCACATACAAAATCCTCAACAGGGTGGACCTTACTTTACTCCCTCCTCCCCTTGACTGAGAAGACAAAAGCTAGCACAATGGTGATAAAAGAAAATGCAGTAGGTCACGAAGTTAATGGGGAACTAGAGACTGTCCTTCATGATTTGTAAAAACACACAAACATTGGGGGCAAGCTACAATCACCACACAATATTGTTTTTGTTTAAGAGCCAAGTTACAGACTTGAAACCTGTTGCTAATGAACCAGCAGGCATTATTTTAAAACCAACTAGTTTCATGAAATGAGCCAAGAGCTGAAAGAGGCAGGGCTAATTACCAACATTCCTTGATGAATTACCTAACGGTGTGGGGTAAAGTCTATGTGCGTCTACGTCCTGATCCCCAAATTTATCCCTTACTTATTTCCCAGGAGGTAGGAGAACATGTGGCTAATTAAGGCCCCAATCAAGACAGACAAAATCACTCAAGGTAAAATTTCTTTTCTAAAAAGTAAAGGGCTCTCTGCCTGGTACTTATTAATCTAATTTTTACAACTGCAGTAGGCAAACCAAAGCTAATCTTGTCACCATCAGACAGGTTGAACCTGCCAAGCACTGCTTGGCAAAATGATACATATTTGTGATCTGGCCAAAAAGACTGTACTTAAGCCTCTCCCGAATGGCAGGAATGTCTCTCTCTGGGTCATTACTTCTGTTCTAGTCACCGTTACACATACGGGTCCCAGCCCTAACTCCTAAATTAGAACGGTTCCAAAATGGATATACAAGAGAGAAGTAGACTCATATTACAGCTAAAGAGCAGACCAGTATAGTACAAATGACAAACTTGCATTTAAAGTTTTGGTCATTCAACAACTGTGAAATTAACAACAGTCTGGTGACTGCAAATATTTTTACGCCTTTTTAAATGTCAAGATCTTTACCCCCACCATCTTGCCTCCGGTGAAAAGTATTAAGAATAATGTCCATTATACGGATGTGTCCCACTTGACACAAGAAATGCATTCTTGAAAAGTTGAGTGCAAATGAGGCTTCTGAAAATGTCATCTTATTTTAAACACACCAAGGGCACTCTCTATGAAAGGGAAACCTGCAATGACCTTTTTTTGTGAAGTAAGGAATCATCTTGTAATATGATTAACTACCACTGAGTTTAATTTGTTCCGTTATTAACATTATTTTGATTGATCTGTTTGGTTCATAAGCTCAGGTTGGATGTGGGGGTATTTTACTCTTGTAGAGAGGAGCATATCCAGAAGCTAAGCGTGACATGCCACTATCTTCTCAAGCAAGTTCTGAGCTCTGCAGAAGTTCTGAGTTGTGGTTAGGAACTAAAGCTTCCTCCAGATTCATACTAATATGACCAGAAGAGAATAAAGAGAAACACATTCAAAGGCAAGATCCAGGATTCTTCCCATGACTTCATCAATTTGGGCAAAGCCATTAATTGCTTTACAATTTTGTCAAAATGTAAACCACATCTCCTTAGTCTATTAAAAAAAAAGACAGTCATATTAGGGCTTTTATTTTAATTTTGTATTTGTATACTGGGTCTCCCTATCTCACCCATGCTGGCAGTGCAGAAACCACTAGGGTTCAAACTTGCTAGTGGATCAGCTTCATGTTATAAGTTGCTTTACTTCCAAAGGGGGCAGGTTTGCCTCTCCATGGACAGTCTGGTATCTTCTCTCCCCTGCCCCTTTCCACTCTGCTCTCATGGGCTCACCATATTGGAGCCAGTCAGGACAAACACCTGATTGGCTTCAGACCTGCTGTAGCTCAAGATTCCAGCCCCTGAGACCCACCACCTTCCCAGACTCCTCTCATAGCAGGATTACAGATGTGCATGTTACATCTGGCTTTTTTGGCTTTTGTTTTTACATCAAGTCCAATAAGGATGCTGTCTCCTGTCCTTCTCCTAGGAATCCACATGATGAGATGGAAAAATCTATGCTCTTGTTAAATGTCCCTTTCCCTACTTCATTCATGAAGTATCTTGACAACCTCATGAGTCCACAACCTGTAGAATGGACCAATCTGCACACGTCTTAGCCACAATAGATAGACAGTGAGTGGTTCTAAAACTGAATGTGAGGAGGAAAGTAGGATAGATTACCTTTGAAGATCTATATGTGATTTGATGATGCCCAAATTTCTCCCTGAAACTGAGGGCCATCTTTCTAAGATCAGAGCAAGATTTTTTTTAACATGTTCTTACATGGCTGTAAGCAAAAGAACACCTTAATCTCTGAAGAATTAAATTTGAAGGTCATAAATTTAAAGTAAAAAAGTTCAGCCCTCAAAACAAATCTTATTTTACAGATGAGAAAACTGAGGGTCAGAGCCATAAATGGTTTTCAAGGATAACAAAGCTAATAAACAGTAGAAACAGGACTGGAACATCTATCTTCCTAATTCCAAGTCTACTGTTCTAACCACTACACTATATTGTCTGGATTTCTTAACTGATCATAAAGGTTTCCACGGCTATATTTTTAAAAATACCCAGATTAAAGGACTAAGTTTCAATAATTTGAAAATGAAGATGACTTTTGTGGCTATGTCATTGAGAACTCTGGAAGAGAAATGATTTCAAACAAATATGTTTTTGGGGAGATGCAGGAAGGGAAGGTTCGAAAGAGATTTTCATGGTAAAAGGCATTTGACCAGCAAGAGGTGTTCTAAAACATTTAAAATTACAGGCTCTCAAAATCTTTCCTAATAGCTAACAATACGATAGCACAGTTCTCTGAATCTGTTAAACCACATTTGTTATTTTTATCTGATATTTCAGAGAGTCTTTCTGGCAGAGCCCAAGTAGGGACTTGATGTATTCAGATTAAGGATGGCCAACTGATTCAAATTCTCAAGAAACATGTCAGTTAAGATGTGAGTTTTCTGTTTCTTTTATTTCTGACTCTAAGCTTATTCTGGAAAAAAAAAAAAAGACAGGAGTATACCAGTCATTATAAGAATTTTTTTGGACAGGGCCTGGGTTCCTCAGTCTTGATTTCCTTTTGAAAGTTTGAGCACTGCTGTCTTTTCTCAGAATTTAGCCCCCCTAGATTCTTTTGAATTCATGATCTCAACACAACTTAGTAATGCTCAGCATACTAAGGGAGAGATCTCAAAGCATGATTTGTGGACTTGTCCACAGTGCAAGTGTTACATCCCTTCTGCAGGTATGAGTGTTCCAACTATTACATAGGAGGAACAGCAAATTTCAAAGAACAGTCAGTACCCTGTATGACTTTACTACTAAAAATTCACTAATTATAGCCAGACTCTAATTTTCTTCCATTTCATTTTAGCCGGCCACCCCATACAACAGGAATTCTAAAACCTACATTCTCTGACCTTGGTTTGTCTGTTTGTTCTTAATCTAACTGATTTCCTTTCTAATCCTACAAATTTTGTTTTATACATCTAAAAACATTATTCTGAGACAGAGTCTATAGATTTCAAGAGGCTGCCAAAGAGGTCATTGACACAAAAAAGGTTGAAAGCCCTGGGTTAAAGCGTATACTTCCAATCATCTCTGGTTACCACTACCAAGGAAAATGCTAAATATTATGGACATTGGAGCAAGGCACGCTGAGAAAGATGGCCTTCTTCTGTAGCAGCAAATAAGAACAGATGGGTCAGGTGAAGTCCCAAGACCTTTGACTCTACCTGTGATTGAAGGAGCTAAGTCTGAGGAGGCTTAGAAATTCTTTCTTCCCACTGTTATATGGCCCCAGATTCCATCTCCCTCAATAATCAAGCAAATTCAAACTGTTCAGAATTTAGAATCCATTCCCCTACTGACCAGGACAGCTAGCCATATAAAATATGCTTTTTGTTTATACAAAACTCAGTCTACTATTTTCACTTTGGTCTGTTGGTTCTGAGTAGTTTATAAAATAAACATATGCACTCACTTATTTATTATTTCCCCCCAAAATCTGAATTAGTTGGATGTTTGACCAATAAAATATTGAACAGATTTTTGAACTGTTTTTTATATATGCTTTTTAAAAGGCAGACTGAAATTAATGAAAACAATGAAAAATTAATTGAAACAACATCTAACTAAATAATTTTAAGTCCATGCCAACACAGCAAATCAAAATGGAAGGTTAAAAAACACAGGAAACTGAGACAGCATAGTTAATGAAATTTAAAAATCAATCAACTATGTATTAAACACCAACTCTATTTACCTAGCACTACAGTGTCAATTATATAAGACATTAAAAAATACTCCATTTCCTGAGTCTGTGTTGTAGTTATAAGCAGAGGGGAAAAAAACCAAACAAAACAGGGTTTGGACATTTTTACTCCATGAAAACAAAGCCTGTTACCAATGACTGCTGACTCAAATAAGCAGGTTCCCCATTACATTTCATCTTCTCCTCTTCCAATATTATCTCCTTGTAAGTAGGTATCATTTTGTCTCCTTGTTTTTATATGTAATGCTTACATATAGTAAACACTTAAAAGTTTGTGCGCTCTCTCTCTCTTTCTCTCTTTCTCTCAAGCTCCATCCCCTCCCTCCCTCCTTCCCTCCCTCTTTTTTCTGCTTGGGAGTTCTATCCAAAAGCAAAAGAACTCTTACTACAGAATGAAAAACAAGTCATTTGGATGCTCCTTGCCTACTCCCAGCCAATTATAGTACATGTATAATGTGGTCTTGAGAGAACAAAGGACGTTGGTGCTCCAAAAGGTTTATTTTCACCCAATTCTGCCCAAGTCACTGGACAATGAGTCAAATTTTGCTAAGTTCCAAAATCTCAAAAGAAATCTTTTTTTTGCAAAGTTGACAAGAACTATAAAGATACATTTGCTTCCTTATTTTATGAACACCGAACTTCAGTCCTACTATCAAGACCAAGATCTTCTTTGTCTAGTCCTGGGATTAACAGAAATGATAAAATTAAAAAAAAAAAGAAAGAAAGAAAGAAAGAAATTCCCTCAACGACCATACGTGATTTACCTCCTTGAATCTATAAAAATAGAAAAATATAACTTTTTAAACTGCTACATAAAGCACTGGTGATAGCAAAGAAACTCTAAAAGAAAGAATTTTATTCTTGTTCTAAGGTAGCTGGCTACACATGAGACTGAAACGAAGAGGCTGATGATCCAGATTCAGTGAAGAAGCAAGTGCTTTCTGTGAACAATCCCAGCTATATAGATGGGATAGAGGAAACAACTGAAGGATGGGTGTGGGGAGGAGAATGCCTGAACCTCATTAGGAGAGCCTCCCTACTCTTGAATCCCGATCTGCAAATTAGTCCCTGGGTGATTTTGTATTTGTCTTTTTCTAAAACTGGGGCTCTTCACTGTTTGGGTCACAAATTCCTTTTGTTATCTAGTGAAACCTATGGACCCTTTTTCAGAATAACATTATAAAAGGCATAGGATAACAATGGAAAACAACTGTGTTGAAATTGATTGCCAAAATTTTTTAAAAGTCAACATTTCAGAGATCCCAAGCTAAGAACTTTCAAACTAAGGGAACCATATGATAATAGATTAGACCTGGAAGGAAATTTAAAGGCCAAAGCAAAATCAAAATTCCAGGGGGATTGAAAAGTAAGCTGTCTTTGCAAAAAAAATTTTCCATTTTAAATATATTCTGCTATAATAATGCATGAGTCAAGAAAGTATCTTGCCTAACTAACCAGGAAAGTTAATTTCTTAACAATGACAAGAGAGAAATATCCCAGACAGAGTATTTCTGGTTAGATCAAACAGTTCTAAAGAAAGCTGAAAAAATGAGAATACCATTCGGTAAACATGAAGCAATATCAATTTCATCCAGCATGCAAATGAAGAGTCAATGTAATGAATAAATAAAATCCATTATTAAATATCAGTTAATAAACAGCATCAATCTAGGCTGATACAGAAAAGTTGTGCGTAAACCCAGAAACTAAACAAGGATAGAAAAGTTCTCATTTCTGATCTGTCAGCTCCAACACCAGGTTTCAAGGCTTTATAAATATTTAATAAAAGATGTCAAACTTAACTCAAATGAATACAGTATTTTCAAGTTTTCAAAGTATTTTCCCCCAAAATGTTAAAACCCATAAAGTACCTCAGAGAAATTTTAATCCAACCACATTTTGAAGATCAAGAAACTAAGCCCCAGAGGGGCTCCAGGCCTAGCTCAAGGTTACACAGCTAATTAGTGGGGAGAACCAGCCTGAGAACTCGGATCCCCAAGGCTCTATGACATGGGAAGATGGCTTGGGTCTAGTACGAGACGACCATTAGGTATTTTCTAACCCAGTGACTATGCATTTAAAGCAAAAGTATTCATAACCTGATATGTTCTTCACAAGATGTGGACCTAGTTTTTTTTTTCATTGTACTTTGTGGTAACAATTCTGAGATGAAGGACTCAACCTTGCTTCTGTTAAAGCTAAATATTCATAGGAGTTTCTATTGAGAAGGAGGTATATTAAATTTTCAGGAAGAAAAATTAATTGTAAAAACAAAACAATAGAAAGATAGAAAGACAGAAAGACAGACAGACAGACAGATAGATAAATAGATAGATAGATGACAGACAGATGACGGACAGATGACAGACAAATAGAGTGAGCCTGTTGATTTCTGAAACCACTCTGGTTGTATTCAATTATATTATAGAAAATACCTGATACTGGCCATTGAGAACAAACAATCAAAAATAACACTGCTATCCTTTTTATACAATTTTGTTTACATTAAAATAATCTAAAATTGATGCATATTAAATTTTCAAACATTAGCAACAGCAGCAGGATATTTGCATTTAACTATGTGTATATATACACATATATATATTTTCATAGAGTCAAAAAATGAAAAAATAATGCATTTAAATTCTCTCCATTAAAAAAAAATCAGTATTTACAATATTTATTTCATTGGCTCAGATATGTAATTCATGCTCCTGGGAAAAAAAAATTCCTACTAAAACATAAGAATTTGTAAAAGTCCTGGCTTGAAAAAAATTTCCATAAAAGATACTCTGCTTTAAGATGTTAGCCTCTTAGGACAATATCTAAACAGTTTTACTATTTTTCTGTTTGATTGTTTTAACTTGTGCGTAATACATCCTGCCTCGATAAATACTGAAACGAGATTAGATACTGTTCTGAAGAGTGGCCATTTGTCTTCCTAGCCTTATGAACTGGTTCATTAGTTCTTCTAACTGAAATATAAAATGCAATCCCTGGATATAAAGAACATCAAATAAAAAACGGATACTTATTGAACACTTGCTTGAAGACTTCCGTCTCACAGTTCAAATAATATATTTGTATTTTAACTTCTGACCTTTTGTCACAAAGGATCTAAGTTCTATATTGGCACTAAAGACAAAAATACGAACAGGAAACAGTTGCTCACCAAGAAAATGAGTTGAATGCTGCTCAAAACAATGGATGAATCAACATAATCGTTTTCGCAAAGATACGGATTTATTTGCACGTATGTTGCATGTGGTTGTAACAAGTTCCTCCAACTCTCCTACCACATACCACTTTCATAAAGTGATGTTGATCTCAATCAGCATGTAATTAATATCAACATCAACTCCCATTCTTAGTGTATGTATGGCATTACCAGATTACTACTGTAAATATCTTCTAAAACTTTGCATTGATGGCCACTGAAGAAAGTGAGCAGCCACTGCATGGAGAAAAGAAACAGACTTTTTCTACAACTTGAATACAAGTCCTCAAAGTGCAGATAACTTGCAGAGTAAGCAACATTAATACTACTTGGTGATTAATAGAAAATAAATCAACCCAGTGGTAGGATTACCCATTTTAATTGAACTAAGATGAGATTCAATTCACCCATCCTAAATCATAAGTAAAAAAAAACAAAAAAAACAAAAAGAGAGACAATGAATTCACTAGTAGTTGTACACCAATTTTTAAAAATGCTAAAACATGAGAAACTACTATTTAAAGACACCATTTATTTTAACATTGGCATTATGACATTATTTCCATTGATTCTTCTTTCACCAACGCTGAGATTCCTGTATTTCGGAAAAGAATCTTAAAAAAAAAAACCAATGAGTAACATTTAAATTATTCAACAGTATCATCTCCCTTATCCTAAGTGGCAATCATTGCTAGTGAGTTTCATAGTATAGTATTTGTAGTGTATTCCTAGCCTTCTCAGGGAAGATATAGTCTCTCTTTTACACCTGTTTCAAAGTAAGATGCTACATGGTAGAAGAAGTTAAATGCCAACAATGAATAACTAATGTGAAAAGTAAAACTGTTAAGGGGATGGCAATATCTGTCACACACACACACACACACACACACACACACACACACACACACACACACAGACCCCAAGGGAAGAAAGGGGTTTGACAAGTAGGCAGAATCCAATTGGGAGGCCAGGGGTTTTTTGGTTTTTTCTTTTGTGTTGTATTCCTTATTCAAAGGATCACAAATGCACATTTTTCAACAAAGCGCATTTTTCTATGTGACTTTCTCTGGACTTCCCATGTGTGAACCAAAGTCTATTTTTAGACCTGCTACAATTTTCTCCAGTAATTAGGAAGCTCTATGTCCCCTGACAGAAAGATACCAGCAAGCCCCTGCAGCTTCTTGTCTAACAAGAAATCAAAAGCTACCAAAAGCAATCAACTCATTTGAGTAAAAGGATTATGATGGCTGGTTATAAAAGGCTTTAAAAAAAAAAAAGACTCCAAATTTAAGACAAAGGAGAATTTATAAAGAAGTTAGGTTTATTTTTTTTTAAAAAAAGCATTGATTACTAACAATAAAATGTAAAAACAGAAGTGAAAATATTTTGGAAGTTTGTTGGGTTTTTTAATATCTTAAGAGATACTTTGGACACATTCCAGGTTTCAAAACTTCCCCAAATAAAGACATTATTTCAATAAACAGTAATTTCAGTAAACAGAAATTCTAACTTCAATAAAAAGCGATTCCTCCTCAACAGTTAAAATTGAATATTGACAATTTCTCTGATATTTTCTGTGTTTACTGTTTCTTAAGGAACCCTTGCTGTGTTCTGTATATGATGCACTTAGTTAACCCCAAATATGACTTAACAGGAAATAAAACTAAATAAAACAGACTTAGCAAAAGACAATACATGGAGGGGGAAGGAGGAAGGAGCTAATAACATATGGAATTTTAAGCCTGTGTTCAAAGTACATTCATTAAGCAGCAATCAAAAAGATGGCCAAATCTGAATCACAGAAATGACAGTTACTAGATAGCTGAAGGCATGAGGAAAGGTGACAACCTTAATATTACATCCAGGTACATCATGACTATGGGAAATCAAAGTTCATCAGAGTTTTTGACAGCCCCTTCAAAGTAAAGGGAAGAAACCAGACCAGAGTGGTGGGTTGAAGGGGGAAAAAAGTACTTAACGTACCTTAAGGACTTCCATTGGCACCTGGGTGGCAGGGGGAAGACTAGTGGGGACACTGACGTTAATAGCTGGTGTCTGACTCACAGGGACTCTCTGTTGCATGAACTGAGCAGCTTGCTGTTTCTGTTGCTGTTCCCGGCGCTCTTGCTCCTGCATCTGCTCACGCATGAGTTGCTGGCGTAGCAAAATCCGTGATGTCATACTGGAGGAGCTTAGCGGAGGCTTGGAAGCCCCAGGATGCTCCGTGGAACTGCTATGGGGGAGCCAAAAGAGAACACAGTGAATTCCCTAATGAAACACCTCTTTTGCATTGGGGGTAAGAGGGGGTGGTGTTAACTGAAATTATACTGAACTATGAAATTAACTTTTGCAAATATAATCAGTAACAAAATGGCACTCAACATAATTGGAATTCAAGAGCTGATCGGATTTTAGTCATTAGTAGTTGAATTAAAATAAGTTAACTTGATTACATCCAAGCATTTTTATTATGCAGCTTAAACGTGTGTGGTTTTTTAAAAATTTTGTATCAAACATTACTCATTAACAGTAAATATAATACTGCCATATGTGGTGACAGGAAATCGGCTTCTTAAGGGATTTTTTTTTACACTTTTATTTCTTTCACCCTTAAATATAGGCTGCTTGATCCTCTTGCTTTCTAATTGAATCCCTACACCATGATTAAATCATTATCCAAATTCCATGAAAGTGTCTATTAGGCAATACCAATAATTAATAATTTGGGGGAAATATATGAAATTAATTTTCTGAATTTCTATTAAAATGACATGGGACTGGAAGAAAACCCATTTTTTAACACCTAGTTAGCACCAATTAGTGAAGAAGAGTAGGTCTGTATTGGGGAAGTCAAAGCCTTGTTTAGCAAGGTCTATTAGTGTAGAGCTGCCTATGGGGTGGAAGATAAGAGGGAAGAATGAGAATTTAGTTGTTCTTTGCACAGCTTTAGTTTCATTCTATTATTTCTGAGAGGCTCTTAGACATCACTTGGGAATGTCATCAGCAGTGAGCTTTCTCTCTAGGCAGCTCACCTCTAACTCTGTTAGCCACAGTTTCCTTCTGCAAATTACCCAAATATCTAGAAACATAGGATTCAGAATTTAGCACAGTTCCTGGTATATAATAGATGCTTAAGAAATGTTCACTGGATCACAGGTGAAGAGTGAGAAGAAATCCTAGTGATCATTTAATCCAAATCACACATTTTAATAATGGTTAGCATTTAAATAACATTTCCAGGTTGGCCAAGTATTTTACATAGCATCCCGGTTGATACAACAACCCATAGAGAGGTGGATGGTATTGTTATCTCCATTGTAAAAGCAGACAAAGTTTAAATGATTTGGCAGAAATGTACATATAGCATCTTATCCTGACTCCAAGCCCATCACGCTCTCCACTGCACTAAATGACCCATCTTACAGATAGAAAAAGAGCCCCAAAGACATGTTCAAGGTCACACAAGGTAGAGAAGACCAGAAGCAGTCTTTGAACCTGAATCTTTAGATTTGCCAAGCCATTGTTCTTCCCCACTATACTACTACGTCATCCCAGTTACCTAATCTCTTATCTTAAACCACGGATACAGAGGAAAATGTCAATAATTCTCTAGCATACATCTAGTTTTAAATTCCATTTTACCCATAAAATATTAAAGTTCATGTATATCTAGCAATGAATGAATGTCACTTTTCAACCCTTTCATTCTAAAGGCAGGTGTAAATTGAACAGAAAAGGTACTTGGCAGGAGAAAAAAATCTGAACTTGACAAAAATGGAATTCTTAAATAGAGCTAGGTGCAAGGCTCGCCATCCCCTTATCCCACAGGTGAATCACTAGAGTATTAAATTCTTGACATACTAGACAATTTGCATACCGAAATCAGGGCGCTCCTTAGAGATGACAAAATCCTGCACTGTTGACATAGGCTGTGTCAACAGATACATTTTAATCAGTTTAATAGCCTCCTTAATGGTAATGATGGTGTAAGCCTGTGGGTTTTGGTGTGGGGGTGATGGGGCAGGTTTTGAGTCCATATGCAAAACACTCTCAGCTCAAGACAACCCGACTTCCTTACTATTTCTTCTTTAAATCTGGTACTCCTGGGGATGCGATGGAAAAAGCCTTCACTCCCATACTTCTAAGTAAAATGTAAAGTCCTTGGGGGCACGGACTTTTTTTGTTTTTTTTCTTTGTATCTCCAGAGGATAGGAGAAGGGCTAGAATAATCAGTTAATCATTGTGGGTTTTTTTTTTAATCTAAACAAATATGGTTCTGGTTCTTTCTTGATCTGTTACTGATGAGCCAAATCGATCATAAATTAGTTTGGTCAATAATGAAGTCCCTTCAGGTGGGTTCCTTACAATCTGGTAAATGTAAGACCTTGGACTTAGCTGGAATACAATATTCCCATGGCAAGCCCAGTCAACCTATTTGGACCAAGCAGTACTAGTTGTGAGAGGATCACAGAATCATAGATTTAACAAGTCTGGAAGGAACCTTAAAATTTGTCATCAAGCTCAATCTCGTCATTTTACGGATGAAATCGAGGCTCAAAGAGGCTAAGCAAGTTGCCCAAGGTCACATGTCTGGGATAAGACTTGAAGTCTTCCTTCATCCTCTCTCCAAGTTCAGCACTCTATCCTCTATGCCATGCTCCCCCTGAAACTTTATGCGGCTGCTCCATTTGAGGACATGTAGAAAAAGAGCTGCCAGTTCTTTTGTCCTTCGGAAATGCACACCATGCAATGATTTTGCAAATTGGATGGCAAAAGCCCTTTTGAACAGGGATGGACACACACAGAGTCACCCCTCGAGGGAAGAGTTCATAGTGATTAGCTCTAACTCTCCTCCCAATTTTAATGTAGTTAGGAAGAATGCAGAAAAGTTTCCAGCTTTCCTCTAGAGTAATCCTGTGTAATTGATAGCAAGAAAAAAAAAGAATTTAGTCTTTAAAGTCTTCCAACCCAGGAGTCATCTCCTTGAACTCTAAACATTTCACCCTGAAACCCCATCACAGAACTGACAAAGTAGGAGCTTAGGAAATTCCCTTATTCTGCACCTACTGCACCAATATCCCTGACTCTAACAACAGTGGCCTTCAGGCACTACCAAGTATAGAATAAAGATGATATTGCTCCTTTTACACACCCTTAGAAAGAATCTAAGAATATACATGAATAGCTTCAATTATGCACGTCATCTTTGAGGCAGAGGCAGAAGAAACAAAGTCCTGATACCAAACAATAGTTCCAATAGCTAAGGGACCATAAACTTAAGAGCTGATTTCTGCATTCAGCATTGGCTTCCTGTGGGATTACAAGATTCAGATTGGAGAAGGAATCTTGAAAAATCATGGAGCTCAGAAGAGCTGAGACCCAGAGAAGCAATGTGGCAAAGGCACAGAGGGAATGTCACATGTGCAGTTAGGAAAACCTGACTTCAAATCCCCCCTAACCCTCAGCTTCCTCATGTCTAAAATAGGGAGGATTATAACACCCACCTCACAAGGGAGTTATCAAATGAGATAATATAATAAAAGAGGTCGGCAAAACGGAAAGCGACATCTAGTGTGTTCTGGCATTCTGATTCTTAATCTCATCATTTTTCAATGGAATCCAGGTAGAACCGGTCCTGAAACAAACTGTTATCTTATTATCACTCTTGTATAAGGAATTCCCTATGGACACAGGTAGATACAACGGCTATTTATCATCATCATTATCAATTAACTGCTAGTCAACTAGAAATTATTAAGCACCTATGTGCCAAATACTGTACTAGAGAGATCAAAATAAAGTTTCTTCCTTTAAGGAAATTATAGTCTATTGTCATCATCATTATTGCTTGCCCCAAACCCCACAGGTAGTTAGTTATTTGGGGAGCCAGGATTTGAATCTAGATCTTCTTACTCTAAATTTAGTGTTTTTCCCACAATGGGCTACTTTAGTGATTCAATTTTCCACATTTTGTTTGAAAGACCTACCAGGAAACTTTGTAAACCATCTCATTTTTTTTTAACCTATGTTATATGATCCTAGTTTTACAGCTGGAAGGCACCTGAGAGGTCATCTAGTCCAATTCCCTCAATTTAGAGAAAAGGAAACTGAAGGCAGGGAGTAATCGGCAAATTACAGGTTCAAATCTAGCTCAGCAAACTCAAACTCTAGAACCATTCCCACTGTTATTTTTTGCTTAGAATACAGAAAATTATATTAAATAAGCAAGCTAAACTGTCGACCCATTTAAGATCACTTAGGCAACAACAGACATGTTGGCATTGATTAAAAAAAATGATCTCTTCAATATGTGACTTGAATGAAAGTGTCATTTACATAGGAGGATGGTTTCCTCTTTGGTTTTTATTTTTTGAGAACAATCAAACAGGATTTTCTTAAGTACAAAATTTTCCTTAAAAATAAATAAAGAAGAGAAGAAAAAAAATCATCTGACTATTCAAAGCCTGTCAGGTTGAAACATTCCCAGGGAGACTGATCCTTTTGATAAAACAAGAGAAACCCTCTGTGCTGTAACTAACGGGGCCGGGGAATAATCGCACTAATTAGCTTCTCCAGGCAAGTCATTGACTGTGATACTTGGGGGGAAAATCCTTTCAATTAACAGTAAAGTATTCTTAAAGCATCTTACATCAAAATCAGTGCTTCCTGACTTCAGAAATGTTCGGGTGACAGGGCATTTTAAGAGGGCTTTTTTTTTTTTAATGTCATAACTGAAATATACAAAGAGAGAAAGAAAATGAAAGGGAGAGGGGGAGAGGGAGAGAGAGGGAGGGACGGAGAGAGAAAGGGGGAGAAAAAGAGAGAGAGAGAGAGAGAGAAAGAGAAATTGTAAATTAATTAAAACCCCTTCAGAAGACATGTAGCAAAGCTTAGCTAACCGCTATTATTTTAATAAATCTTAAAAAAAAAGTGTAAAGGCTCATTGCAGTTACTTCACTGAACACCCATCCCTCCAAGATGAAAACTATGCGTGAAAGATGACTCCTGGATTCACAGCTTGGCTCTCAGTCTTTTCAACATCCTTTCCTCCTGGAATAATTGAATCTGAGATGATCACTCTATAAACAATTTAAAATGGAAATGTGTAGCTACTTCAAGATATCAAGTAGGAAGAAAGAGAATTATATTATGGAACTGAAACGGGGGCCTTGGGGGCTGTGAGAATGCCAAAGGAGAAAGGACTTTGCCTAGATTTTAAGGAAAAGGCAACATAAGTTTGGGAACATACTCAATGAGGCACAAAGAGAGTTCTACAAATTGGCACAATTAAAGAACTAAATGACCCCTTAATGGGGCACATAAAGTTCAAGCTTCATCTCCCCACCAAAGAATCCCAATTCCAGGAAACCGATTTACTCTAATCCATCTGTAAAACTGACAGCACATTTAAAGCAACCAGGCCTGAGATGCCAGCATGTCCATGAATCTGTCTGGATAGCTGCTTCACCTTTTTGCTACTAGGTTCCAAAGGGAAGTGGGGGGGGTGGGGGGTTGGGGGAGTGGGGGGGCCGGGCGGGCAGGGCCGGACACACAAATGTATACTTTTTAGAGAAAGTTTGAAGCTCTCCCCACCCCCACCCCAAGTCAAAACTTGGCCAAAAGCACTGAAGGCAAGAAAGAAACACATCTCCCCTTACAGCCCAGAGTCTGCAAGGAAAATCACCAGCCAACTTCACACCTAGACTTTTTCAGGTAATTATATTTCTTCACCTACTCCCCAGATTTCCTATACTTAGCCATACCACACTGCATTAACATCATAGGGTCACAGATTTCCAGCTAGGAAGATCATCTAGATTTACCTCCCTCATTTTACAGAGGAGGAAATGAAGTCTATGAGGCTATGATTTATTCACATTCACACCAGGTAGGAAGTAGCAGAAACAGGATTCGAACCCAAGAGCTAGGGAGCCAGATCTACTTCAATTATCAGATGATTAAAAGGAATGAGTATTTATTAAGTGCCTACTATGTGCCAGGTACTGCTAAGTGCTTTATAAATATTAATATGTTTGATCCTATCATAGCTTTAGAGATGAAAGCACCTTGTAGGTCACTTAATTCAACTCCCTCATTTCCAGATGAGGAAACCTATGGCCAGAGAGGCTATGACTTGGCCAAGGTCATACAGGTAAGTGGCAGGGCTAAGTAAGTTTCAATCCCAGATCCTCTTATCCTAAATGCAAGCCACCCTTCTACTGGACCCCACTGCTTCCCTTTAGGACTATGGAAGTCAGTTGGTTCCAGGAAGAGCCAAATCACATCCCAAAGAATGGGTTGATTTCCAATTTGCTTTCTTACAGAAATACAATTTGTGGTACCATAGGACTGGGAGGTTGGAGTCACACAATTGGGATTCAAATCCTGCTTGCATCATGGTGGACAAGTCACCCTCCCTAAGGCTCAGTTTTTCCAACTAGAAACTTAGGGATTTGGATTTAATGATCTCCAGGGTTTCTTTCAGCAATGAATCTATGATCCTAAAAATATCTGCTTTTATAAAAACTTACATTAACATAGCAAACACTCTACTGTGTAAGGAAGGTTCTATAAGTTAAACTGTCCCCATTTTACAAATGAAGAAACTGAGGGCAAGGGATATTTCTCATGATTTATAATGTCAAGTTATTCCTTCCCAACAAAAGGTGCTCATAAGCAGTTCTAGACTCCTTCAGGTTAGACTGATGGGAGACAATCCATTCAGAATTCAGTTCAATCATCCAATATGGTGGTCAGAGATCAACAGTGGAAGAGGCATCAGACGGTCAAGGTATCTCATCAAGAGGACCCCTGGAGGTATGGAAAGAACACTGAACTCAGAGTCAGGAGTGACTGAGGTTCAAAGCAGACCCTGGCATTTGGCCATCAAATCACCAAGTCACCATCCCCCTGGGCCTATTCCCTTTGTAAAATGAATATGACTCTTATAGTATCTCCCAAGGTTGCTACAAAGACCAAATGAAATAATGAATGTAAAAATGCTTTGTAACTCTTCCTAGCTGACCTTGACATAAAGCTGCCTTGTGCTCCTGAATCCATCATTAACTAGCATTATGACTAGAAGGATCACTGTCCCCCCACAGGCCTCAGTCTCCACAACTCTAAAATAATACTGATCTCTGTGACTTCTAAGGTGTCTAAAATGGCCAAGAAGGGAACAGCAGGTAGGGAAGCATCATTCTCCCCAGCTGCTTCTGTACGTATTTCCTCACTGGATTTTTCCTAAAAAAACAGAGGAGAAATGGGAGCCCAGATAGGTTCAATTCATGCTATTTTAAAGTACATATTTTAAAGTGTGCATAGTATTTTGCCCATATTAGCTCATTTGAGTCTCACAATAACCTTGTGAGGGAGGGAACACAATAATTATTATCCACATTTTACAAATGAGGAAACTGAGGCTCAGAGAAGCTGTTTCAATGGTCACATAGACAGAAAGAAGGAAGACTTTGAATCTGGGTCTTTCTGCCTATTCTGTGTAATTCTCATCTTTGCCTTTAATAAATGTGTCACAGGGGGCCAGCTAATATTGTATAGTCGTTCCTTTTTTTAAATTTTATTTATTTACTTTTATTTTACAACATTCAGTTCCACAATCCCTTGAGTTTCAAATTTTCTCTTTCTCCTTCCCTTACCCCCCTCCCCCACGGTGGCACACAATCAAATACAGGATCTACAAATACCTTCACATTAAACATTACTCAAGTTGTAAAGAATGATTATAACCAATGGAGTGAACAATGAGAAAAGTTGTTTATCCTTATAATGTTGCTATTGTCCTAGTTCTGCCCACTTCGTTCTGCATCAGTTCATCCAAATCTTTTCAGGTTTTTTTAAACCATCTCTTTCAATATTTCTTATATCAGAACAGTATTCTATTATATTAATACACCACAATTTATTCATCCTTCCCCCAAAATGATGTCTTTTTCCTTGGTTTGCATTTTCTGCCACTAAAAAAAAGAGCCATTATAAATATTTTGGCACATATGGGCCTTCTCCTCTTTCTTTGATCTTTTTAAGATATAGGCCTCCTTGGGTCAGCTAGGTGGCGAAGTGAATAGAGCACTGGCCCTGGAGTTAGGAGGACCCTCATTCAAATTTGGGTTCAAAAATTTAAAATACTTACTAGCTGTGTGACCTTGGGCAAGTCACTTAACCCCAACTGCCCTGTCTTCCCTCTTCCAAAAAAACAAACAAACAAAAAAAGTATAGATCTAGTATTGGTATCACTGAGTCAAAAAGATATGCACAGTTCAAGAACTTTGAGGCTTCCAGGAATGGTTGAACCAATTGACACCTCCATCAACAGTGTTTCAAGGTGCCTGTTTCCCTGAAGTTTCTCCAACATTTATCATTTTCTTTTGTCTGTTTTGTCTGAGGGGGGGGGGGGTAGGGAAAACCTCAAAGTTGCTTTGATTTTCATTTCTTTAATTATTAGTGATTTAAAGCATTTTTTTTTTCTCACATGGCTGTGGACAGATTAGATTTCTTCACTAGAAAATTGCTTGTTCATAACCTTTAACCATTTATCATTTCAAGTGTGATTCTCATTTTTATAAATTTTAATCCAGGGTGTGTCTAGGTGGCACAGTGAATAGAGCACCAGCCCTGGAGTCAGGAGGATCTCAGTTCAAATCCAGCCTCAGACACTTAACACTATACTAGCCATGTGACCTTGGGCAACTCACTTAACCCCAATTGCCCAGCCTTCCCCCCTCCAAAAAGCAAAATAAATAAATTTTTTTAAAAAATTTAATCCATTCCATATATATCTTAGAAATAAGATTCTGGCCAGAAAACCTTGCTACAAATATTTTTTCTCCAGTTATCCACTCCCCATCCAGTTTTAGTTGCACTGGCTTTGGGTGTGCAAAGACTTTAATTCTATGTAATCAAAACCATCCATTTTCTACGATTCTCTCTATCCCATGTTTGATCACGAGGCCTTCCATGGATCAGAAAGGAAATTTTCCCCTTTCTCCTCTAATTTATTTATTCTGTGACCTTTAATTTCTAATTTGTCTCAAGAAAATAAGACCTACTATGTGTCAGGTATAAGGATGAAAAGAAAGGCATAGAGAGCCCCAGCCCTCAGGGAGCCCACAACCTCATGGGGAGAGACAACATGGAAGCAACTACATACAAACAAGATATAGACAGGAAAAACTGGAAATAATCTCAGAGGGAAGACACTAACATTGAGGAGGGCCTGGAAAGTCAGCTTGAAGAAGGTGGGATTTAAGATGACATTTGAAAGAAGCCAGGAAAGTCAGGCAGCAGAAATGAGGAGGAGGCAGAGAATTCTAGGAATGTAATCATTTGAAGCTTACTGTGATAGATGGGTGAGGTACATGTCTACACCTACTTTCTTTGAGATTGCTTTCTAGTTTTCTGGGGTCCTTGGGTGAATCTCAGCCTTCCTATGCATCAGCGTTCTCATTTGCACAAGGGAGAACTGATCACTTCTAGTTCTAAATCTATAATCCAAACACATTCTGCAGACAGAATAATATCTTTGAGATGCACTTCTTATTGTTTTCCAAATATTCATGGATACCATTAATATCTAACCCAACTCTTTAGGACCCAGAGGGAACCTATCAGAACTCAAGTCTTTCATTTTCTTTTAGACCACAATAAAATACCAATTCACTTAAAAATGTCAATGGATTTAGACAAGTTTTTGTTATCATGTATTTCTCAATAAATACTAATAGCACAATGACTATAATGTAGAGGTGTACTTTTTAAACATTAAAAGGAGATATTTAATCTCAAAAAACTTTGGAATTGTTAGATCTAGGCCCATTCTCTCTCTCTATGGCTGGGGCAACAGAGGACCAAAGGAGCAAAGTCACTTAGTTATATGACTGAATAGTTTCGGAATACACGCCGGAACCTAACTCTTTTCATTCCTGATCTATCCACTAGATCACTAGTCCATGTCAAATCTGATCATTCTAATCACATGTAACACTAGATATGACCCCAAAGTCTCTTGCAATGAAGCCAATAAACTGGAGAACATATGGTATGAAAGAGTTGCCTCCATCTTGCCCTGCTGGGCTGGGGCTAAACTAAGGACCCCAATGACAGCCTAAGCATCTGCTTAATGCATCTGCTGTGCAAGTGGCAAAAGAGTCAAGTTAGGATACTTAAACAGACAGCCAACAGATGAAATCCATAGTGCCCTCAATTTATTTTGTTTAATACCAAAAAAAAAATGTTTTAAGTCTTTTAAAATAGTTCCAAGTGCATGAGTCATAAAGGACACAGATGATGAGCGGGTTTTTTTTTTTTAATTACAGTCTAGACACTTACCATTTCAAGTTGCCTAGCACTTCCTACTCTGACTAAACTAATCCAGGAAGACTTGTCAGATCTATATGATGCAGAAAAGCCACCCAAGAGAAAATGCTTCATGACCTTCGGTGAGCTAGAATTTTGCTCCATGAGCACTTGGAAGGAATCAGGCCCTTGACTTGGATGGTGAGCATACTCTAAGGACTCTAAATCTCCCCATGTGTTTGCAGGAACAAATTTAAGAAAAATTCTCATTGAATAGCGAAGAATTCATCACGGAAAGTAATTGTGATATTGGAACTTTCAGCTCCCACCTGTATTTCAAGGCTCCCTGTACATTACTGTCCTTCACACCAAACAAACAAGCACGGCTGCTGTTTCTCATAGACAATGGTCCATCCCCTTTTTTGTGTCTTTGCATCAACCATCTACCACGTTTTGAATGCACTTCCTACTTACCTCCAATGCATGGAATCCCTAAAGCTTCCTTTAACATGCAGGAACCAACTCTTACAGAAAACCCATCCTGATCTTCCCAGACTAAGGCTAATATCCTGTCCCAACACTGCTTTGACCATCTTATGCATATATCTTATACTTAATTTCCTGGGCACACATTGTTTTTCACCCCCCTCCACAAACAAATGTGAGCTCTTTGAGGAAAAGATCTTTTGTTTCTTATATTAATATCTCCAATGCTCCATACATAGTAGGTGTATAATAAATGCTTGTGGAATAAAGGAATTGAATCTAGTGGAGATGATGATGGTGGTGATGAAAATGATGCTAGCAGCAAAAGAACTGCTCTTCACATTTATTTAGTGCTTTTAGAGTTTGGGAAGCACACTGCAGTATTTCATTTAATCTTTGCAAAGCTGGGAGGCAATTGCTATTATCAGCCCCATTTTAGAGGTAGGAAAATTGCTACTCAGAGGGGTTGCCTATGTCCCCATGACTAGGAAGGGTCTGAGCTGTGATTCAAACTGGGCAAATGGATTTTCTAACTCCAAATCTGGAAATATATTGACTACATGATGCAGCTGAAAGAATGCTGGATTTGGGACTCAAGTAGACCTAGTTTCTGATTCTTCTGTCTCCGCTGTATGTCAGTCAGTCAACAAGCATTTTATTAAATGCTTACTCTGTGTTGAGTACTGTACTAAACATCGGAGACATAAAATAAGGCAAGAGCACACACACAGGCCCTGCCTTCAAGAAGCTCACATTCTAATGGGGGAGGCAACATGGAAAAAAATTACATATATACACACATGTATGTACGTGTGTATGTATATTATGTATTATTACAATATAGTGTGTATTATAATATTGAAAATATAATGATATATGTGTATATACATATACACATATGATATTGCTGTTCAGCTGTTTTCAGCGATTTTAATTCCTGGGGACCCTATGTGGGATTTTCTTAGCAGAGCTACTAGATCAATTTGTCATTTCCTTCTCCACTTCTTTTTTACAGATGAGTAAACTGAGGAAAACAAGATGAAGTGACTTGCCCAGGGTCACACATCTAGTAAGTGTCTAAAGCCAGATTTGTACTCAGGAAGATGAGCCTTCCTGACTCCAGGCCTGGTGCCCTGTCCACTTCTCAGAGGGAAGGCATAACATAGAAGGAAACCAGGAAAGGCATCCAAGATGAGTTTGAATAAAGTCTTAAAGAAAGCCAGGGAAGCCATGAGGCAGGGATGAGTAGGGGAATCTCGATCTTTTATATGTCTAGTGATCTGTGACCTCTCCTATCAGAATGTAAATTACTTGAGGGCAAAGGGCTGGTTTTGCCTCTTCTTTGTCTCAACAGTGCCTGACACATTCCTAAATGCCTATCCATTGGCTGACTGAACCTGGTTCTGCCATGTTCTGCCACTTGTTATCTCACAAGAATCCCACTGGATTAGACAAGCCCTAAGGTCCCTTCCAACCTCAAAGGTCTGTGGCTATTTTAAAGTCAATTCATGAGAATTCAGGGAGGTTTCAGCCAAGTAGATAGTGCTGAGGTTTCTGAAATGACTCAGCAGTATTTCCTGACCCTTAGAACAATAACCAAAAAAAAAGATTAAAACTGTACTTCCAACTCACTGATTTCATTCAGAATCTAACGACTTCATTTCTTAACTTTTCTTCACTTTTCTTCAGTCAAAAGTGGAAGACCCATGCTCTTGGTGTCCACTCAACAATCATCTTTAGTTAGATGAGTCAGTCATATGTTTGGTAGTTCCGGCTACATTTAGGTGCCACACCAACCCAGAAACCTCTGAGCATGTAACACCAAATACAATCAGAATCTGAAAAGGCATTGTTGAAAACAGCAAAAGGACAAAAAATACAATATGTGACCAATATCTTTCCAGCAAGTTTCTGTCTGCAAAGATCACTTTTTTGTAGTTCTTTGCTGCATTTTCCAGCATGTTTTCTTAAATTAAATTTCATTTCATTCCAAATCCACGTTGCCTGCCCCCCTCTGCATGCGCCAAATATCAAATGAAATATTTGTAAAGTGCTTAGCTCAATGGCTGGTACGTAGTAGGGCTTATTCCATTCCATTTCCCTCCTCACCCCCAACTGGTAAAGAAAAGCAAGTACATAGAGTCAAACAAAATAAATTCACTCATCTTCATGTTTTCAGCATGCTTTTGAAACTTAGGTAAGAGGTAGTATGGTATAACAGATAGCAAGTCATCCTTGAATCTGGGAAGACCTCAGTTCATTTCCCCCCTCTGACACACAGGTGGCGAGAGCCTTGAGTAAAGAGTAACCTCTCAGTGCTCGATGACGTTACATTACAGAAGGGGTGCTGATAAGCATTAGTAAAAGGAATTTTCTTACCTGGACATTCCCTATCCATAGATCCAGTTACTATCCATAAATACTAAAGGAAATGGCTATCCTAGCCTGAGAATCTGGTGTGGATGATTCTGATGGGACTCCCATAACTGGGAGCCCATTCCCAATAAATGAGATTGGACCTACTAGCTTCTAAGGTCTCTTCCATCTCTGATCCTATGATTTCAGCAAACCTTTAACTCATATATAACTTAGTAGACAGGTCCTAGAGAGTTGTCTGTGATACAGAGGCTTAGTGACTCTGCCATATCACATAGCTACTAAGAATCAATCAATCAATAAACACTTAGTAAGTGCCTACTATGTGTCAGGCACTATGCTAAGCCCTGGGGAGACAAAAAGAGGCAAATCACAACCCTTGTCCTCAAGGTACTTATGATCTAATAGTATCAGAGGAGAATATAAACCCAAGTCTTCCTGACTCTAAATCCCAGAGGTCCATGTACATTATCAGTATGTTCCTAGAGACTATCATTCCAAAGATGTAATTAAATATTTCATGTAAAAGACAGAGGAGGGGGCAAGAGGAGAGAGACAGAGACAGACAGACAGAGAGATAGTTCTGACCATTTGGCTCAATCAGTATCTCATTTTATGAACTTGGGAAGCCATTAACAATGGTAAGATGTATTTATGAGCAACTACTACCAGTCAGAAAGCTTCAAGCACCCAATTTCTCCAACCTGAAAAGAAATCCTCTTGGACTCAAGAGACAGGGTTTGTCCTGCACAATCTCTCTGATGGTACCCTCCCATGTCCACCCCCCACTCTCAGAGACTTCAGGTCTTGAGTTTTTATCTATACTTTCTTTCTATCCAAGCTTATTCTTTGTCAGGAGAGGAAGGATTTGATAAATGAATCCCTAATAAGGTACTAAAGACTCCTCCTGAGTTGTACTATGTTACTCTTCCCAGGGATATGAGAATTTTAACAGGGAAGAAAGCCTGGGACCAAGAAAAGGAAGTTCAGAGAGGAACAAAAGCAACAGGTCAATGGGAAAAGGTAGGTAGTTTGGTTTTTTTGGTTTTTGTGGGTTTTTTTAGTTAGGGTTTGGAGCTTTGTTTTGTTTGAGAGTTTTTGGGTAGGTCTACTGGGATTCTCCAAATTATTGTACTACAAAGACCAGAAGTGCCATCACCTATTCTGATCAAGGGTGCCAGTGCAGCACTACCAAAAATGATCAATCAATAAGCACTTCTAAAAATGTCAGTTATGTGGCAGGCACTCTGCTAGATATTGGGGGTACAAAGATTAAAATGAAACAGTTCCTCCCTTCAAGATACATTCTGTCAAGGGAGGTGGCAACTAGGCAAGAAATGAGACAGCAAACAACTGGCCCCACAATCACAACAGCAGCTCCTACTAACTAACAAGTTATAGAAGTCTAATAGGACTGTATCACTTGTGTATCTAGGATCCGTTTTGGCTCAAAAAAAACCCCCCATAAATATTGAAATTATGACAAAACTATAAACACATATTTTATGTATATAATGTGGAAGAGGGTTCAATTGACCAACTGATCAACTGATCAACCCACACGAACGGATGAAATGACGTGGCAGAGACAGAGAGAAGTTGATGTCACTGAAATTTATAATCCCTATAGGAAGAACAAAGATGTTCTCCACAATGCACTTAGATACGTATGGTGCCATTGGCTGGCAAAAGATCAGTCATAACCCTGGAGGCCTTTCAAAAGCTAATTCATCAACTATAAAGCCAGTGAAAAGAGAACTTTGTGAAGGGTGACCCTTGGCAGTCAAGAAGAATTGTTGGTCAGTCCTTTTTTCAGTTGTTCCAGACACTTTGTTACCCCATTCCCGGTGTTCTTGGCAGAGATACTATAGAGGTTTGCCATTTCCTTCTCCAGCTCATTTTACAGATGAGGAAACTGAGGGAGAGTTAAGTGACTTGTCCAGGAACACACAACCAGGAGGGTCTGAGGCTGAATTTGAACTCAGGAGGAAGAGTCTTCCTAACTCCAAGCCTGGCACCTTCTCCACTGTGCTACCTAGCTGCCCCAGTTAAGAGGAGAGCTACCCATCAAGGAAGAACTTTGTCCTTGAGAGAACCTTTTCCCTTGTGCCACAATCATGGGGCACTGGAAATGGGAGAGGTTTTCTTTCTTCCTCCCACATCACCTTCAGTCTTGGTGCTTTGTAGCAAAGCTATTCATCCGGCAGAAGACATCACAGACATCGGGGAACAGTGCCGAGCACAACAGGTCCTTGAAGCCCAGAAGAGTGAGCCGCCCAGCAGAGACGCCGCACCCAGACAGAAGGGATGTGAAAATATGATGAGAAAAGAGAGGACGCTGGGGCCTCGGAGTAGAGATGTTTTCCTGGCCACGTCTATTCAGCGCCTGTGTGCCTCACTCGTCAGAGTCCTTACTTTTACTGCGCACAGTCACTCTGGCCGCGGACCTTGCCCGTAACCGCGGGAGAGTGCGCCCCCAGCCAGACGGCTCCCTCTTGCTTTGGGTTAGTCACATTTACTAGCTCACTATTAAAGGGGGGCGGAGGTGGCTGGGTAGCTCAGTGGATAGAGCGCCGAGTCTGGAGTCAGGAAGACCCGAGTTCAAATTCAGTCTGAAACATCTGGCAGTCATGTGAGCCTGGGAAAAGTCATTTAGCCTCTATTTGCCTTAATTCGCTAAAGAAGGAAACGGCAAACCACTCCAGTATCTTTGTCAAGAAAATCCCACGGGCAGTATTAGCGCACTATGGTCCGCCGGGTCACGAAGAGTCGGACATAACTGAACAACAAATTAAAGGAGGGTACGTTGGTGGAAGCTTGTGACCTATAGTTTTAGGAGTACAGACCGACACAATCGCTACCTTTGAACTTACATTCCCATCCCCATCCCCCATAGAGCCAACTTGCAACCTGAAAGTGCCAAGTATGGCAGGAGGGACTCTAGAGACAGCATTCCGCTTCGTTTACATCATGACAAGCTAGGGTGCGCATACTGCCCATCAAGGCGGAGACTGAGGTATTATACAACTGCAACCATTACTGCACCAAGATGTCTTATAATATCATAGAAATGATGAACAACGGAAGGACATTCCATAAAACTGAAGATTCTGGAGGGCAGGGTCAATTTAGTTCTTGCTTCTGTATGCCCAGGGCTTGGCCTGGAGGAGGTGCTTAACAAACATGTGAGGGCTGAATGAATGAAGCAATGAAGCAAACATATTAGCTAGAGGCTCTGCCACTTAAAACATAGGGCAAAATGATCTGGGTGGAAGCTTAGCACAGAGAACTAATGCTACACGTCTAAAAACCTCTGCTGAGCAACCTGGCTCACGAGAAGGAAAAAAAATCATTAAACTGCTGAAGATTCCATATACTTTCTACGTCTGATGTTTTAATTCCACTTCAATTTACAAGCATCTTCTAAGGGCCTAACTGGGTAAACACCTAGATTAACAGAGTGCATGGTGGAGCAAATGCTGAGTCAAAGGACATGGGTCTGCTATTTGTACTCAGGGGTCTTTGGTGAAGTCATTGGTCTCTTGGAGCCTCAGTTTCCCCAGATGTAAAACAAGTTTGAAGTGGATGACCTAGAAGGTCCCCTTCCAACTCTCACCCTACAATCTTGTGCTCTTATGACAGGAGGGTAGCACATGAGTAGATGTCAGGTTCTTGATCCCTGACCTATCAGAAGGCAATGTGGTACAGTAGAAAGTGTCCAAAGTGTAGGACCTGGGTTTGAATCCTGGCTTTTCTGTTTACCACTCCAAAACCATAGGAAAATTGTTTCATTTCTCTCTCTCAGCTGCTTAACCTGTAAAATGAGGCAGCTGGACTCAATGGTTTCAAAGGTTCCTGCCACCTCTACATCTATGAGCCTTTGATTTCAAGATTTAAAAATGTGTTTAGAGCTTCTAGTACTGGCTGCCAAGAAAAGTAACAAGGAGAGTTTGTTTTTCCAGGTATGGCACAGTGTACCTGAAAGCTGGCCTTGGAGTCAGGAAGACCTGGCCTCAGACACATAAGAATTGTGTTACCTGGGCAAGTCAGCGTCCTGAACAACTATCAAAGACTAGACATTAGAATAGGGTTGATCTGCATTAGTAGAGGGACTTTGCACACCACGGAGTTCTGTATATAGATGGAATTATAAATCTGAACCCACTCTTCCTCTTCCTAAATCCTTTCCCTCAAGATTTTGAAAAATAGCCCTTATAGTTGGATTTCAGAAAAACCTAGACTTACATGAACTGATGTTGAGTGAAGTGAGCAGAACCAGGAGAATATTGTACACAGTAACAGCTATAGTGTGTGATGTCTGGTTTTGATAGACTTAGCCCTTTTCAGCAACACAACAATTTAAGACAAGGGACTCATGATGGAAAATGCTATTCACATCCAGAGAAAGAACTATTCTGAATGTAGATAGAAGAATGTTAGTTCCTCTCTCTCTCTCTCTCTCTTTCTTATTTTTTCTTTCTCATGGCATTTCCCTTTTATTCTGATTCTTTTTTCACAAAATGACTAATGTGGAAATATATTTAATATAATTGTACATGTATATCTCAGATCAGATTGCTTGCTGTCTTGGGGAAGGGGGAGGAAGGGGAGAGAAAAAAAATTTAGACCTCAAAATCTTATAAAAGTGTACGCTGAAAACATGTCATTTGAAAAAATAAAATACTATTAAGTGTGTTGGAGGGAAGTGGGGGGAGGTAGAATAACCCTTAATTACTTGTAACATTTTCTTCCAGGCCCTTCTTTTTGAAGATACTATGCTAAAACCAGACTGATAAGGGTATTAAAGATCAGCAGCATCTCCTCTCTTGCATGGAACCTGATCACCCTGATTAGGGGAGACTTAGTGTTTTCCATAGTTGTGATAATGACATAACAATGCTATCTATTGTCTGGTAACAACACTACAGGCAGTTTTTAAAAGGGGAAGAAGAGAGGTAGCAGGATATAGTAAGTAGATAGAGAGCCAGCCTAGAAGCCTTCATTCAAGTCCCTCCTTGAATAGTATATGGGCTGTGTGGCCTTAGGCAAGTCACTTAACCTGTGTGTGTGTGCCTCAGTCGATTCCACAGACCAGTGGTTCTCAAAGTGTGGTCTGGAAACCTCTAGAGATCTCTGAGATCCTTTCAAGTACTCTATAAGGACACTATTTTCATAAAAATACTAAAATGCTTTCATTTCTAATACATTAAAAAGCGATAGATATAATCCAAAAATACAAAAGCTATATTTGGGAAGTGAGAGCGAGAGAGAGAGCTTTCAATCATTTTTAACAGTGTAAAAGGGTTCTCAGACCAAAAAAATTGGTAACTATTGATCTAAGTCTAAAACTATAAAATGCAGTAGAGATGCTGGTCTGAATTGGCATTTTCCTCATTGGAAGTCCCCTATGAAATCACAAGTTCAATCTAAAAAAAAAAAGAAAGAACTACTGCCAAGGTTAAATATTTTAGTCAACACTTTACTTGGGTGAACCCCCTAAAAGATATGTGTGTATGTATGTATATGTATATATGTGTATGTAGACATATACAATTTTTTAAAGTATATTAAATGAAATTTTACTTAAATTGGCTTTATAGCTTGATTATTCATTACTTGCAACAAAACCACTTTGAAATTCATTACAGCATTTTTCAGTAGCCCATTTTGCTTTCTGATAGGCCAACCTAACTTAAAACAGCCAATAACTAAAAAACAAAACCAACAAAAAGCAAGTTGAGTGGTATCCATTGGGCTCCTTGCTTGCCATGGGGAGGGGAATTATCCTAGTGAAACAGCATTCTGTTTCAGGGGATCTCCACAAAGTCTGTATAGTTGCCTGAGGCATCACTTTTCAGTCTCTGGACAAAATAATACAATTTCCATTACTCATGATGACTATATGTATAAATCATACAATCTACTGTGACCATTCTGGTTTCTAATACACTTCATTAATAGCATATGTTTTATTAAAAAGGAAGGAAAGCAGATAATAATATCTATTTGAAACAAAACTAAAGCAGCAGATTTTTTTCTTAAAGCAAGGGAGTCAGAATTCGCCCTGAGAATTCTTTTCTGTGGCAGCCACTAAATGTGGTCAACTTTATCCTCTAATTAAATCCTAGCATTTTGGGGGTGTGTGTGTGTGTGTGTTTAAGAATTAAAGCCTATAAATAGAACTGTACCATTTAGTATTTTTCCATTTTTCTTCCTATCTTTAAGCCTGCTTTCACAAGCTACTGCACAGAAAGCTTTCCCAACTTAATCAAAACCGCTCTCATGACCCAAGAACATTCAGTAAATAATGATTAAGCTTGAGAGGTGGCTTTTGCATGAGTCTTGACTTAATAAAATGGCATAAGTTGATTTGCTTGAATGCTTATTCACTGGGGGACCCAGGCTTGCTGTACAGTTTCCCAATCATCACTTCTGTTACTGAGTATCAAGGTAAACGTCTGAAGGAAATACAGCTGTCGGCAAAGCTCTCAGTGGGAAGAGATTGTAGGATTTGTTTAAACATGCAGTCTTCAATCTACACATGCAGGTTTTCACCAAAAAGACTATTCTGACATTGTATGCCTTTGATTTTTTTTCTCCCCGAGCTGAGAAAAGTCATTAATCAAATGCAAATAACATGTATGTCCATGTAAATATTTTAGCATTCCACAATCAAACACAAAGACGAAAGTCCACATTTTGAAAAGGACAAATTTTGGTGACATTACAATGAAGTACCCTCGTCACCACAATCAAGGGTCATTTTTGCCCACCCCAAAAATGCCTGAGCTGCAGTCCTATCTCCTTCCTGAAATCTTCTATCAGACTCTGACCCCCCACTTTCTCAGAAAGTTACATTTTCTTTTATCAACTTAACACCAACATTGCATAGGAAACAATAACAAGGGGTATTGGACAGATCCTAATTGTTTCTGTTTTTCCATGTTTCAAGTTGCTATCTTTGTCATATCCAGCTGTCAGAGGTTACAGCTGTATCTGTGTCAAGATCCAGTCACAAAGTGAAAGTTCTGGTATTTTTAACTCTCACAATCTACTCCCCACCCCCACCTTGAACGTACTATTCCTGCAAAAGTAGGAAATAAATTGCCAACACTTACAGAGAGAAGCTTTCAAAGGAGTAAGGCATGAACATCTGAACTCTGAGGGCCTCCATCTTCCTTCCTTAAAGGTGTTCTGCAAGCCCTTGGCGAAGAGTGAAAGGCAAACTAACTTCTGGCAGGGGATGTGTCTGTCACTAGGGGTGGCTCTTGCCAAGGCCCTGGCAACGCCAATCCAGGCCCAGCTCTGCACCCGAACGGTGCCCTGGTGTCTGTCTGCGTTAGCAGACCTGTTTAATCCAGCACCTACTATACCTGAAGGGGGGGGGGGGGAGGAAAAGCCCCAGGCTGCACCAAGAGCCTGCAGCCCAAGTTCACGGTGGCCAGCCGGCATTCTGGTCACTTTCCCCCTGCAGCTGCTACAATGTAGCTCCTGGGGTGGGGGTGGGGGGGGGTGCGGGGAAGGTTACTCTAGAACTTCAAAGCTAATTTCACGTCCTACTGAATTTTAGCACTGCAGTGCAATGACTGGGGGGTGGGGGGGAGTAAGTGGGGTAGACAATATTTCTTCATTTCAGGAAATTTAAAGGTGATTCTAGATTTAGATCTGGAAGGACCTTTGGAGGACATCCAGCCCAAACCCCATGTTTTACACACAGGGAAACTAAGTCTCAAAAACTCACCCAAGGTCACAGTAATAAGCAGCAGAGCAGGAATTCCAACTCCACCATCTGACTTCAAATCTATCCTCTTTCTATACCCCAATGCAATCCAGAAGCCTGTCAAACTTCATTCGTTGATTTTTTTTTCTTGTTAATATTTTTCTTTTCTCACAGAGAAACACTAGAGCCCCATTTCTGACCATATGCACAGTCCAAAATCTTAATGTCTGGACCCCCAAAACAAAACCAGATAGGGCTGCTAGCTGTCCCCTGCAGCTTCTAAGAAGCAAGGTTCACACACTTAAGGTGTCTTATGGAATCTGTTATTGTGTGTAATTTACAGAAAGACTACCAGAGAGAGTATCACATTTTAGAGATGGAAAATCTAGGTTCAAATCCCAGCTTGGATACTTACTACCTACATAACCACGGCCAGTCATTTAACCTCTGAGCCTCCAGTTCCTCATCTACAAAGTGGGGACAATACAAAAATCTACCTCAATGAGCTGCTGTGAGAATCCAGTGAGATGATGTACCCCGCTGCCTTCTGCAAACCTTGAAGGACTATGTAAAAGACAGCCTTCCTTAGAGGCAGAAGTGGGGGACGGGGCAGTGATTTCACTGAGATACGATGTCCTTTGGCAAGTAAACTCCCACAAAGTATAGAAAGGATACATCATTCAAAGTTAAGTGACCCCCACATAGTATGGTGTCAGGGTCAAGACTTAAGCTAGGTGTTAAAGATTCCAAGGCCATAACTCCCATCTACCCAGGCCTAAGCACCCTTCCTAGAGGGTCAATATTAATAGTATCTATGTAAATGTACCAAGTTTGCATCTTAACAAGCTCTAAATGTACCCATGTGAAAACAAACACATTTAAACAACCACCAAGCTAGTCCATCAGAGACAAATTTGCTTTAACACAGTAAACACAACTTCAGTCTTGGCAAATAACACCCTACAGTTCACATAATATCAAATAAGTGTGAAGGGAATTGTTTAAAATATAGAAGTCTCCTTGCTTGGGATATAAAAGTGAGGGTAAAAACCACAAAAAGTGGGAACGTTACAAGATCTGGATTCAGAGCACTTGAGTTGGAACTTGGGCTCTGTCGTTCACCACCTGAGTGACCCTGGTCTAGTCATAATCTCTTTAGGCCTTGGTTTCCTCATCTGTAAAAGAAAAAGATTGGACTAAATGACATTCTAAAAACCCTCCACCCCCCCCCACTACGTGTGTCTATGATTCTCCCAAACTCTACATTCTATGACCTAAGACTTAATCTCATGAATAAAATCCCCAAACTATAATCTTGAAGAATTTCAACAAAGAGAATATTTCTAACTAGGAAAAGAACAACCCTTACCATCCCAGCCATGAAGGCTCTAAATCTATTTCAACATGCATTTAAAATAATGTTGCATTTGGCAAAATGATTTCCTTCCTCTTCACTCTAAAACAACAAGTAGAAAACAAGAGAGATTGGGGGGAGGAAGAGAGGAAAAGAACAAAGAAGAATAGGAATAATAGGAAGGTAAACCAAAGGCCCCTTCTTTAAAGTGGCCAGTGGAGAGTCATATCAACAAGAGGGAGAATAATTCTCTTTTCCTCTATTTTCTTTATAATATACTTCTCTCTCTCTCTCTGTCTCTCTCTCTCTCTCTCACACACACACACACACACACACACACACACACACACACACACACACACACACACACACATTTTCCCCCAAGAGATATAAAGGAAGGCACACGGTCATTTTATCCCCAGCTGTTTAACACAGTGGAAAGAGCCCTGGCTGGGGAGTCAGAGGACCTGAGTTCAAATCCTGACTCTAATGTTTACCATCCATGTGACGCTGAGCAAATCTCTGGATCTCCCTGGACCTCAATTTCGTCCTCTCTATAAAAACCACCTCTATGAGGCGGTTGAGCTTGATGACTGAGGAGGTCCTAGCTCTAGGTAAAAGATCCTATTATCCTTAATGAAAGCTAGCTGCCTTGACTTGGCAAAGTGTCATGCCAAGAGATAGCCACTAAAAAGGATGAGGGTAGACAGGCAAGGGGGAGGAGGCCGATTAATATTTTACTTCCTCCTCCTAAACTAGGGCACTATCTCCATGACACAGCTTTTTACTACAAATTATTGAACTATATTCTTCTCACATGTAAGGCCAGACACTTTTTTTTTTGGAAGCTAGATTAACTAATGGGTCCCTAAGGTAGGATTGAGGGCACCGAAGCAGTAATTTATGACTTGCTTACACAAGGGGAAAATCTAGCCCCTCTCTGGGCCCTCTTTGGGTGGCCCTGGATCAATGGGATAGCAATTCTAGTCATTCCATCATGGAACATGATCTTGTGCCAAGCTCTTCTCAGGCATGTTTAGGCAATGACATAGCCTGAACTCTCCTTGTGACCTTTAGTCTTGGACAGTTTACCCCTAAATAGATATACACCCATCAGCTATTTTTTTTTTTTTGGCATGTAAGAAAACCAACTGCTTTTAAGGACACCTCAGTAAACACTTTGCTATAATGATTTTGAATTTTCTAACTTTGGGCTGGGTGGAGCTTCCCAGCCTGGGTTCCTGTTGACAGAGAAAGTAAGCAGATCACCAAGGTTTCCCTCTGCCAGCTTGTCTAACAAAGGTCACGCAAGTCAGCAAGATTCACAGTAATGTCTCCGGATGCCAGGATCAAACACTCTTTGAATACACCTTTTCCACACATCTATCCTAAGTGGTTCTTCATTCATAAAAGAACACAGGATTCAGAGTTCAAGTACCTAGATTTTCACGTGCCAACTCTGCTGCTACCTGTATGCCCTTGGGCAAATCATTTCAGCCACTCTGGGATTCAGTTTTCTTACCTATAAGGTGAGAGAGTTGGGCTCCCCTAAATCTATGATCTTATCCTGTATTTCTCATTTGAAAAAAAAAAAAGGGAGGAGATAACAGTGGGTATAGTACTGACCTTGAAAGGCATCCTGGCACAGGGGATGGAGAGTTGACCTTGAAATCCAAAAAGTCAGGGTTAAAATCCTATCTCTTACATGAACTAATTATCACCCTTTTTTTTTTTTTTTGCTTTTTGGAGGCCAATTGGGGTTAAGTGACTTGCCCAAGGTCACATGGCTAGTTTTTGTGTTAAGTGTCTGAGGCCAAATTTTAACTCAGGTCCTCCTAACTCCAGGGCCAGTGCTCCTGGCCACCTAGCCACCCCTAACCCTAAATCATATCACTCTTGACAAGTGACTTAGCCACTCTGTTCTCAAGGTAAGTTAAGGTAATTTTGGAGGCAATTGTGGTTAAGTGATTTGTCCAGGATCACACAGCTAGCAAGTGTTTGATACTGCATTTGAACTCAAGTCTTCTTGATACTGATGCTGGTGCTCTATCCATTATGCCATCTAGCTGCCCCTTGAGGTAAATCTTTAAAATACTAAGTTGTAGTGAATGTTCTCACCTCCTTTTATAGAGAGTTTCATCAGTTGAGGGTTTTCACAGTCACTGAAATCAAAGGTACAGTTCAGAGCTGTTGGTAAAGTCCTATCAAAGGGTCACCTATTGCTAATGGTGGTAGCACTTCTTACTCCAACTATATAGAGACAGGACAGCTTAATGAAAAGGAGGGTTGAGCCAAAGGTCAGTGAGACTTGGGTTCAAATGCTGCCTCTGCCACCAGCCAGCAGCAAATCAGCTAGGTTAATCAATAAGACTTCTCACCACTTTCTAAGGAGAACCTACACTGAACTCTAAACTATTCCATCCTCCAAGTTATAAACAAGTCTCTCCACTTGAACAAAATGAGATTCTGATTCTTGTTAGGGGAAAGAATCAATGGCTTTCTTGGTTAGATTTAGAAAGAGAAAGAAATCTTTACTTTTTTTTTTTAATTCCACCTATAACTCAGCTGAGGAAAGAAACACATCCCTCTCAAAAATAGGCAGCCAGTGCTCAGCAGATAGAGCACCGGGCCTGGAATCAGGTAGATCAGAGTTCAAATCTAGTTTCAGACACTTCCTAGCTGCGTGACCCTGGGCAAGTCACAAGTCTGACTGGCTGACAAAATGGATCCACTGGAGCAAACCACAATATCTTTGCCATGAAAACCCCAACTGATGAAGGATCTAAATTGATTGAACAACAACAAACCTATTCCAGAATCCTTTATTTAAAAAAAAATACTTTGAAGTAACTTTAATAGTATTTGGATGGTTCTGTGATCTCAGTAATATGAGTTCTCTTCCCAGTGGTACAGATTTCAAGCCATCCACATCTTAGGACCACAGGAACATAGACTGAAAGCTAGAAAAGACCTGAGAGGCTGTTAAGACCAGCACCTCATCTTCACAGTTTGTGGGGGGGCTCATCTCCATGTCTTCTCCAACAAAGAGTCAAGCCCTTAGAACTCTTGCCATTACCCAGATACCAATGAAGACTGTAGACTCTCTATTGGACATTTCTTGGCTCTTGCTTCATGACCAGCCCACCTTTTTCTGGGTGCGTACACCATCTGAAGACATCCTTTATGTCTCTCCCACACAATTCTTAATTAGTAATCCATTTTAGCCCCTCCATTGTGCTTTGGATGACTTTAAACTTTAATATTATGGATATAATTAGGAAAAATTGAATCATTTCCTTTATTCTCTTGATTTTTACAAAAAAAAAAACCTTTCTTCGTAGTCTTGGACATAATGCAAAATAACCAACCCCAATTCTGAGTGATAATACTTGAATATACATTGTACCAATGGCTATATGTTCTATATTTTAAAAAAAAAGGGGGGGTAGCTAGGTGGCACAGTGAATAGAGCACTGGCCCTGGAATCAGGAGAACCTGAGTTCAAATCCAGTCTCAGACACTTACCTTGTACTAGCTGTGGGACCTTGGGCAAGTTACTTAACCCCAATTACCCTATCTTCCCCCCTCCAAAAAGACCAAAAAAAAAGTGTTATTTTGGCATGCCTATTATTGAATGATTTTTCCTCCCTTCTGTATTGTCAACCTGTTAGATCATTAATTTCTAGGGTAGGGTCACCACATTTCTGTGGCTAGTCAGAGGATGCATTCCATAGAAATCTGCTGTTATTAATAAAATCTCATGCTGATAGCAAATCATCATTCATTTATTAAGTATTTATGATGTGCCCACCACTGTGCTAAACATTACACACACACACACACACACACACACACACACACACACACGCACACACACACCCCAAAAACAAAAGTGATTAATTGGTAGAATTATACTAATTGGGGAAATCAGAGAGGAGTCCCTGGACCATTGTACCCATTCTTCTTCTCCTTTCATGGCTGCTCTTAAAGATCTCCAGCCCCCTGAAGTTTGACAGTGAACATGGCATCACATAGCCCAAATCCAAATTTCTGCTCTGCCACTTATTAGCTGTGTGATGATGGACATTTTTTTTTTTTGCCTTCTCTGGGCCTTAATTTCCTCATTTGTAAAGTGAGAGGGTTTGGATTAGAGGAGCTCAAAGGTGCCTTCCAACTCTAAACCTATGGTCCTGTGGCTCCAGGGGAACTTGGACTCAAAAAACAGCTCTGACAACATACGAGATCTTTGACACTGGACATGATGGTTAACCATCCTGGGCTTCAATTCCCTTATCTGTTCTTGAACCTTTCAGATACCTTCCAGCTCAAAATCTATGGTCCTATGACAAAATACTGAGATTAGTGTCAAAATGTACAGATTTTTATACATAATGCACACACACACACACACACACACACACACACACACACACATTTCCTACTAGAAAAACAGAATTGTCAAATCCAGAAATTCTCTTTATAAAACATCTTTCAAATTCAGGATGAAGAGAAATGTTGAAAAGAATGAAAGAAGAAGACAGGTACCAAATGAACTCAATTATTCAGATGGTCAACGAAACTGATTTTGTCCTCACCAATCACTAGCAGCCATTATCTCTCAGCACTGTTTATTTTCCACTTCAAAAGAGACCTTCCCCATGGTGTTCATGGCACACTGGACTTTTTATCAGGAAAGAGTGATATAATATTTGCAATAAGTTGACCACAATCTATGAGGCGAGCCAAATAAGTGAAACACCATGGAGGGAGAGTGAAACAGCCGTGAGATAGTGCCAGGCTGATAAGCTTTTCAAATGAGAAGTTTTGCAAAATGCAATTTACCTTTTAATCTGGGTAAACAAACAGAAGAAAGATAAGGTTGTCACCATCAGAGTAGACTGGGCATACGCAGGATTTTGTGGCCTTTGTGATTAAAGGATTGGGGTGTTTTATGATGCCTGTGCTTTTTAAAATGAGCACTCAACACCTATTCATTATTTTATCTGGAATTCCCTTGCAATGGAGTAATTTAAAAAGCCAAGGGGAGCACAATAAACAATAATTCAACATATTTCAATTTATTAAAACCAGGGCAGCTTAGGAGCATGAAAGTCATCAAGATGTGTTATACATCCTGGATATATCAACCACGTTGTTCTTGACATCTGTTCCAGGTTTCAAGATTTTTAAAAAGTTAGCTTACTCCCCCAGAATTCACCTGAGATTCTTAATTATAATACGATATTATTAAGTGCCCATCATGTTTCAAAGACAGCTAAGTGGAACAGCGGATAGAGTTCAGGACAAGGAATTGTGAAGACCAGAGTTCAAATCCAGCCTCAGACACTAGCTCTGTGACCCTGGACAAGTCACTTAACTCTGCTTCAGGTCCTTCATCTAAAAAAACAGCTGATGAAGCACACGGCAAGCCACCTCAATACCTTTGCCAAGAAAACTCCAAATGCAATCACAAAGAGCCAGGCATGACTGAAACAAATGAACAACAGCCACCATGTTGCATGCATTGAGCCAGCGGCAAAGACACACACACACACACACACACACACACACACACACACACACACACACACACACACACACACACACACACACACACCCAGCTCCTGAACTCAGGGTTTAATTTCAATTTCACCTTCAAACCCCTCTCTCAGCAGCTGAATCTTCTTTATTGAAAAGACTGTTGTGTGAATTGGGGCAACTTCTTTAATCTCTCTCAGCCTCAGTTTCCTCATCTGTAAAAATGGGATCTAACACACCTGCTTCCCAGGGTTGTGAGAACTGAATGAAATAATAACAGTGGAGAGTTTAGTACAGTGCCTGGCACCTAGGAAGCCCTATTTAAACATCAGCTATCACAATTACGTGTCTGTAAAACAGATAACAACTACTTCATGTTCTTATGAGAATCAATTTTATATATACACGTATATACATATACAATGTTTTGCAAATCTTAAAGCATTATAAAAATGCTACTACTAATTATACCTTTGTTTTAATTTTTATTCTATTGGGCCTTCTAAGCATGTGATCTGCTAACCCTAACCTCCACTGTGGTCTCCCATCTTCCACTGACTCGTTCTGGACTCAGAAGATAAAGTCTAGTCTTAGATGAAGAGTGCCCTGTCCCCATCTTGCCAAGAACAACCCCTCTTGCTTCTCATAAAATTTCACAGAATTTCTCATTTAAATGATTTGCCCATGTTTTGTTTTCTATGTAAGAATCAACGTTCTTTATTTCCTACAATAGAATGTGAGCTACTCGAGGTCAATGACCTTTTCATTTTTCTCTCTATATTTCCAGCTACCTCATCTCCTCTCATCCCTCAGCCTCCTCTTCTCCATGCTAAATATCTCTAGTTGCATCAACTGATTTAAATATAGCACACAATTGAAGCCCTTTACTATCCGGGTTGGGAAACGGGATAGCACTTGGGAGAGCGCAATGTTTGGCCTGAAACACGCTGCCCAAAATTTAACACGTTAATCCAAATATTGTCTGAGCAGGACAGAGAACAGAGATGCAAATAATGCATCTTGTAATGAAGCCTCAGATCACAAGAGGTTCCTTGGCTGCCATATTGTACCATAGCCTTATATGAGGCTTACAATCCACTGAAAGCCCCCAACTCAATTTTCTTTTTTTTCTTTTTTCTATTTTTTTAGTTTTTATTGAAACTGTTCATTTGTTTATCTATGTTAATGCCTTTCAAATTTAAGTAAGGTCCCTCTCATCTGTACAACAGTATTAAATACTGGTTTTGAACTTGACTTTTGTACTTATGAGGTTAATTTTTTTTAAGCCTATGTGTATCACTTCACATTTATCTCAATTAAATTTCACATTACTAGATCAGGTCCAATGTTCTAGGCCCAAAAAACTATTTTTAGATCCTCATCATCTTCCACGGGGTGTTAGCTATCCCTATAAACTCAGGGTCATCCACCAGCAAGATACCCTTGATACTTTTAATCAGGTCATTGATTTTAAAAACATGAAATGGCATAAGGACAAAGCACAGTCTCCTGGGGAAATCTATTGGAGAACTCCTATCTGAGAGTCAACCACCAATGTTTGTTTGTTTTTTGAGACTTGGGCATTCAACCAATTACAAATCTATCCCATTGTATAGTTGCCTAAAGCAGTGGTGCCAGATTCAAATATGAAAAGGATCCCTGCAGCCTTCATACTGACTTGGAAAGCCACAAACTAACATTATCTATGTTGTATTATATTGTTACTCATTTTTGTTAAACATTTCCAGATTACATATTCATCTGCTTCCTGGGGTCAATGGACTTCAGTTTGTCACCTCTACTCTAGACTGTCTCTCCCATATTTTTCCACATGCTAACATAAAAGACATTACCAAATATTTCGATAAGATCTAGATAAATGAAGTCTAAATCATTTCCCTGATCTACTGGCATTTAGGATAGTGTCTGGCATGCAGGAGGTGCTTAATAAGTGCTTATTGTGTGGTTCATTCATTGATTGGTTTAACTGAAATTAGCAACCTCCACAAAAAAGGAAACAAAATCTAACGTGACCTGTGATTAATGGAGCGATGTTGGCTCTTGTGGATCATCACCTCCTCCCCTGCATGTTCTCTAGTCATCCTTTAATAATATGTTCTAGAATTCTGTCAGGAGACAAAGTCAAGCTCACTGCTCCATTTCCTTCCCCATTCCCTTTTTTGAGTTCTGGAACAAACTCTGGAACACATAAACTCTAGAGTAAATATTCCATTCTCCATGACCTTCCAAAGACCACTGATAATGGCTCAGAAATCACATCCGCCAGATCTTGTATTATCCAAGGATATATAATTCACATAATCTGGGGGACTAGAATTTACCAAGATTAGCCGGGTACTCTCTTACTCTCTTCTGACATTCCCTTGGCATTTGAAACATTTGAAATCCTTCCCTTCCCATCTCTTTCCCTGTTTGGCCCCTGGATTCAGCAATTAAAAGATCTCCTTGGTGACCTTGAAGAAAATTAAATCAGTAAAGTGGTGGGTTTGAAAGCCACACAGTAAAGTTTCGAAGACTGAATGATTAATGAGAAAGGAGCAACAACAATTATACACTATGCTTTCTAGAAATGTAGCAATAAAGTATAGTGGGGGAGAGGGAGAGAGAGAGGGAGAGAGGGGGGAGAGGGGGGGAGAGAGGGCGAGAGGGCGTAGAGAGGAGGGGGGAGAGGGGAAAGGGGAGAGGGCGAGAGGGAGAGAGAACAGTAGCTGGTTAGGATTGGCAGGATTCAGAGATTTTCTTCATTTAGGGAAGAGGTGAGCATGTTTGTAGGCAATGGGGAAGGGGCAGTATACTGGTAGAGACTAAAAATGAGAAAAAGAGGTGACTAAATAGGAAAAGAGATGGGACCTTGGGCAAGTCACGTAACTTCTGTTTGCCTCAGTTTCCTCATCTGTAAAATGGACATAATATTAGCACCTACCTCCCAGGGCTTTTGTGAGGATCAGATGACACGTTTGTAAAGTTCTTAGCACAGAGTGAGTTCTATATAAAATGCTAGCTGGGATCATTGTTGTTTGTGTCATTGTTGCTGCTGTTAAATGCTAACTGCATGCTAGGTACTGTCCTGAGCACTAGGGATTCAAATACAAACAAGCGAGACAGCTGTCCTCAAGTAGCTTTACAATCTAATGGGAGAAGAAAACACGGAAAGGGAAGAGAGGGAGGAGCTGAGGAGGGAAGGGAAGCTGTAGCCATAAAGCATCTATAACACCCTCCGCTAACACAGATCGCTGCCCATCTAACCCTTAATAGGGAGTCTTCGGAGAGTTGATTTGGCCAAAAGATTTACCACCTGTAGGCAGCCGATGACCCTAAGTGAGCCAGGCTGGCCCTCAGAAAGCAAATGGAGCCCCTCATCGGACTTGTCACTCACCACTATCACACCCAGATATGAAGTATCTGACTGGCAGACAGTTCCAACTCTATACTCGTTGTCTTTCCCATCTTCCTAATTTACCAATTTCTTTGAAGGTAGCACTATTCTTCCAGTCTCCTAGGCTCATAATATTGGCATTTTCTGGACTCCTCTCTCTCTGGCCCCACATAGCTAATATAATAAGTTGCAGAGTCTCCAGTTGGGTGTCTCTTATACCCAGCCCCTTCTTTCTACCCACATAGCTCCCACCTTAGACCAAGCCCTTATCACCTCTCACCTAGATCACTTCAACAGCCTGCCAGTTGTTCTCCAGTCTTAAATCTCTTCCCGTTCCAATTCATCCTACACACCATTGCCAAAGCCATTTTCTCTATGCAGAGATCTGACCACCAACTTTCCTCCTCAATCAACCCCCTGGCTTCCTATTATCTCTGGAGGGAAAAAATCAACTCCCCTGTTTAGTTTTTAAAGCTAAAGAACTGGCCTCCACCTACCTTTCCTGGATCCCTGGACGTCGTTACCCCTACTCCTGCCTTCTGTGATTCAGCCCAACAGGCTTTCTCTGTTTCTCACACTGGACACTCCATCTCCCATGTCTCTCAGCCTTTGTCCTGGTCATCCCACTGCCTTAAAATGGACTCTTTCCTTACCTCTGCTACCCAGCTTCTCTCTTTCTTTAAGAAATAGCTCAGTCACCACCTTCTAACATGAAGCCTTTCTTGATCTCTCCAACTACTAGTGCCCTCCCTCCCAAGGTACCAGGCATTGAACCACTTGATTTATTAGTATCTACTCACTTAATATTTATGGTGTACATAGTCTTATATTGTATTTTCACTGATTTGTTTTTTTAACTAATATACACTAAGGTTCTAAAATTCCATCATATTAAAATGTAATGTATTTAGCATAAAAATAATTCAGATGATATTTAGAAGATGCTAAGCAATCGTTTATAACTCAGAAGAGAGAACTAAAAGACACTGTCATTCCCTGGAGACCAATTTGTTGCTGATAGGTACTGGAAATAAACATACTAGAAAACTTGATTCTCCCCCTCGTATACAAAGAGAGAAAAATAGAGGGAGAGAGAGGAGAGGGAGAGAGAGGGAGAGAGGAGAGGGAAAGAGAGAGAGGGAGAGGGAGAGAGGAGAGGGAGAGAGGAGAGGGAGGAGA
>CM053599.1:27475821-27501510 GCA_028646575.1 Pseudocheirus occidentalis | reverse complement strand
TCCTGGTCTTGAACCTCTTTTGTTTTGCCCTCTTGGCTGTTTTTCTATCTTTTCCTGACAAATAATTTTTCTTCTGTAATTGGCATCCACATAGTTTAAGTCAGCTTTTCCTGGAGCTCTCCACGTATCTTCTATAGCTGGATATTATTCAGAAACATTGAGGACTCTTGTGACTTGAAGAAATTAATGGTGGGTGGCAAGGGTTTGTGTGTAGGAGAAAAAAAAGCGAGATAAGGATTTAGTTTTGCCTCCGTCCTTACTGCCAGTGGGATGCTGGGCAAAGCCACTTACCTTTATTGATTCTTAGTTTCTTTATCTGTCAAAAGAGCCCTTAGGTTTGACTCTCAGTTCTGCTTACCGTATAGACCAATTCCAACTGGCTCTTGGGCCTCGGTTTCTTCACATGTAAACGAAAAGGTTTGAACTTGGATGCCCTGTAAGACCCTTGAAGCTTTAATGTTCTGTAATACCAAACTTTGAAATGTAAATGTTTTCTGATGTTTCTAAAGTTGATTTGTAACCAAAGGAAATGTACTGGAAGTTGCCAGACCCTAGGGAGAATTGTGAAATACTGTCTACCACTGTTATCCAAGCTTTGGGCCTGTAATAAAGCACAGTGATTGCTGTGAACAGACCTCAAAAGTTGTTTTTCTTTTTAATTGGTTGGAGGTGGTTCCCTGAATGTTGTATGTTGGAATAGATAAATCTAGATTTCTTAGTAATTTTTACCAATATGGCACCTCAATGAAGCTGAAATTTAATTTTTTTTTAACAAACTGGAAAACATTTTCCAAGTTTGTATTTGAAAAAGGTTTGCTAATGTACTAAGAGCTTTACATCCAGTCTCCTGAAAAAGGGAGAAATAAATGCATTTGGTCACTCACCACTAGACAAGTATTTTATTTTATAAGTACTTACTGTGTTCCTAGAGCTGGGTGTACAAAGACAGACTTAGTCCCTGTCCTCAGGGAGCTCCCAGTTTAATGGCCATTGAGCACAGGTGGCAGGAACTCTACAGTTTGTACTGTTGCCTCATTCCATACCTTTCTTGCTTTGAGTGGGGAAAAAATAAACTTCAGAATTTAGGAGGAAAAGTGTGAAGAAATCAGAATTTAACTTCATACAATATGACTTAGTGCCTTGACATTAGTTTTTGTTTGATGTGGATCAAAGCAACAGGACTCAAGACTTTAAAATCATTATTATTTTCTGTAACATTTGTAAAATTAGGTATGTTTAAGATTCACACAAGAGTCTGGATGAAGGATTACCTTAGAGAGAAAGACAGGAGCAGAGGGGGAGCTCAGGAAAGGCACCCTGTGGAGGGTAGACTTTGAACTGAGTCTTGAAGGAAGCCAGGGATTTTGAGAGATAGAGGTGAGGGGAGTGGGCATTCCAGGCATGGGGTTCTCCCAGTGCAAAGGCATAGAGGTAGGAGATTGAGTGCCATGTATTAGGTCCAGCAAGTAGGTCCCAATGGCAGGTTACTAAGAATCTTTTGCTGATGTGTATGGAAATCATGGCTACATTTAAGCAATATGGGCCCAGATAAAATAGGCTTATTTTTTCTTGTTCTTTAGGTTAAAGCATTGAGCATAGAAGTAATTTCATCTCTTTCTTCATTCCTTCAGTGGATAAATACTGTGAAAAGCAGTTTCTTAGTTCTTTGGAAGTCAGCATGTTATCCATTGAGAATAGGGGAGACATTAAACCCTTAAGCGCACGAATTGAGGCAATGGATGGTGCACCAGGTGTCAGACCTGGAGTTAGGAAGACCTGAGTTCAGATTTGACCTTAGACCAGTGGTTCTCAACCTTCCTAATGCCACAACTCTTTAATACTCGCATTTGGGTGTATCTGCATGTGGACAGACTCCCCTGGAGACAGATAGAGGAGCAGTGTCTCAATTCCTAAGACCATCCAAAATGTGTTTTCCAATGGTCTTAGGCAACCCTGGTGACCCCTGTGAAAGGGCCATTTGAACCCCAAAGGGGTTGCCACCCACAGGTTGAGAACTACTGCCTTAATACACTTTCCAGCTGTACACCCTGGACAAGTTACTTAAGTTCAGTTTTTTCAACTGTAAAATGGGAATTATAATAGCTCCTACCTTATAGCATTGTTGTGAGGGTAAAGTGAGTTATTCCTATGTTAGTAATTTTGTTTGAACAAATGGACTCAGAAAGTACAGTTTTGGGCATTAAATAAAAGCAAGCAGTAGTTGAGTAGGGGGCTAATTTTTAGTTGTATGTGAGGAGGGTAATACTGAAAGTTTTCTGCTAATGAGACTTTATCTAATTAAATCCCACTGCACTGCACCTTGGCACTTCTCAGAGTCAAATAAGACTTAGTCAGATGCTTTTCAGTTGTGTGGTTGGCCTTAATTCCTTGTTTGGGTGGTTGTTGCTGATTTGTGTCGACTCTTTGTGACCTCCTGGACCATACTGTCCATGGGGTTTTCTTGGCCAAGACGTTGGAGTGGTCTGTCATTTCCTGCTCTAATTTGTTTTCGAGGACAGCCCTAATTCAGTCCATCAACCCCTGACCAAGCTCCTACTATTGACCGACCTTGGCGCTCAGCACTGGGGACACAACAAAACATCTCTAACCTTCAAGAAGTTTCTATTTATGTTACTAGAGTGGGGGTGGGGGAGGTGATATGTAAAGAGATTTAGCTAAATTTATATGTTCCATCACCCATGGCCTCTTGGTTAACTGTCCAAGGATCATGGTGAGAGCCAGAGCTGCCTGGTTCTAAGTGAGCTCCCCAGTGCTGGGAAGAGTTTACTTCCTCCTCGCGCTCTTGGGTTACTTTTATCAATTTGGTGGACTAGCAGCAGCCCTCCTTGGCAAAACCAGGAACAGCATCTTGAATCTTGTCTCTCTGTGGTTGCTGCTGGGTTTGTTTTCAGGGTACTTTTTGGGGGCGAGGACGGGAGTGGTATTGTTTGATTTACCTATTTTCTTTGCAAGGTATGTGAAGAGGAGGCTTGCTAAAAAAAAAAAAATCAGTCCTGCCTTGTGGACTAAAGTACTTCCTTTGGGTCTCTGTGCGTTTCCAGAATCTCTGCCATAAGATGTTGGATTTTTTGGGTTTTTTTTAGATAGAGTATTAGGGCTAGAAGAGATTTTGATGGTCAGACTCATTATAATGTTATATTATATATATGTTGTATATAAAACACATAATATGTGTTATATGTTATATATGTTATATATATTTGACTCGCTGTGTTTTATCAACATTTATTTATGACTTTCTGTTCTCCTTTATTAGAATATGTACTCCTAGAACTAGGCAGGAATTTCTTTTTTCCTTGAATCCCCTGCCCTTAGCAAAGTTCCTGGCATATAGAGTAAGCTCTTAATAAATGCTCATTCATTGAATATATATTATGTGATTTTAAAAAAAGAGTAAAAATATGTAGAGGATTTCAAACATTAAGATTATGCCACTTGACTTGTATTTCCATTAAGAGGCAGTACTATGTAGTAGATGGAGAGATGATCTTAGAGTTTGGAAGGCCTGGATTCAGCTCCCTTCTTTGACATAGACCAGCTACTTTGTGACTGTGGGTAATTTAATCCCTTGGTGCTCCTGGTCAGCTCCCTAAAATCATAGCTAATTGGATGGCAGTTGCTGATATGCATTTAAATAGACAGAGTTTCCTCCTTGGGTGTTTCCTACATCAATTAAATCCAGAGCCCACCCTAACAAAATAGATGTACATACAATATACACACATGTATACATCATATATGTGTATCTTAATAAAACATATGTATTAAATGTTAAATATAGCATATGTGTTAAATAAATTATACATACATAAATGTTTGATCACATTGCTTGACTGAAACTGCTCTTACAAGTTCCCAACGATCTCTTCAATTAATCATTCAAGCAATCAGGTATTCAGCAACCACTTACTATATGCTGGGTTGGGGATTACAAATTCTAGAAACTGTGGCTGCAAATACTGTGAAAGAAACCATCTCCACTCTTAAACAGCTTACCTTCTAAGTGGGGAAGCTGACATGTGTGTAGGGAGATACTGAATAAGATAAAGAGCATATGTTGGACTGTGGTTTTCAATCCTCATAGCCCTCAAGGAGCTGCATTTGGCACTGTGGACCACACTTTCCTCTTAAAGGTTCTTGCTTTTCTACACTTTCATGCCCTTTCTCTCTTAGGTCTCATCCTACTGACCTAAGCTTCTCCATCTCTTCTGCTGGGGCTTCATCCCTAGAGCATCTTCTCAGGGTGGGTGATGCCCAAAGCTCTGGCATAGGCTCTCGTGCTCCCTTCTGTCTCCTCTCTCTATTTTGATGACACTCATCGGCTCCTATAGGTATAATTACCATCCTAATTCAGATGGCTTCCCGATCTCTAGATCTAGCCCCAAACCCTCTCCCACTGTCAGTTGTCTATTTCATATTTAAAGCTGGATATCCTACTAAAAAAATCAAAAATAAAAAAAGAAATTTACATGATAACTTTGTTATATATTTGGGGGGAATAGATAGTTGTACATGGCAAATTTGCAGTTTCATGTGAAATCTTTTTTTATTATACTGTGTTATGGAAATGCTTATTATTATTAAACAAGTATTATTAATAAACAATTATTACTACTGAACAAAAGGATGTCCTGGAGACACTTCAAATGCATATTATTTTAAGCAGGTTTTGTTCCAAGTCCTGACCCCTTTTTTCACATTCCTCTATGGAAAGCACCGCTCTTCCAGGCTTTCAGTTTCCTAACCTTCACACTGTCCTTGCCTCCACATTCTCCCTCATCCCACATTTCCAATCAGTTGTTAAATCTTACTGTTTCTACCTCTACCACATCTGACCCCTTATCTCTAGGAGGGGAGCTCCACCTTATCCCATCTCACATCATTCTGATGTCTTCCCCCATTATGGCTGTCTCACATATAAAGAGGTGGCCCTTCTCCTTGCTGAAGCCAGCCCTGCCATATGCACCCTTGATCCCATTCCTGCCCCCAGCAGATTCCTTCTCATCTTCAATTTTCCCTTCTTCTACTGTGCACAAACATACCCATGTCTCCCCCATCCTTAAACTCAGCTCTTGTCCTAATCAGGCCTGCCCTTCTAGATGTAGCTTCTTGAGAAAGCTGTCCATAGCTTTAAACCCCAGATTTAAAGCTGGAAGGCACCTTACAGGTTACTTAGTCCATTTGCTCATTTTGCAGATGAGGACACTGAAACCTAGGGAAGGAAGTGACTTGGTTAACATAAATGGCAGAAACAGGATTTGAACCAAAGTCCTCCCTCTTCAAAGGCACAATGCTTTCTGCTGGTTCTGCTGAACTTAAAAAAATTTTTTTTTTTGTTTAATTGCAGTGAAGGCTTGTTAGATGGGAGGGTGGGGAGGCATATATTTGTATTTAGAGCCGGAGAGCCTTAAAGGCCATCCAATCAAATCCCTTCTCTTTACAGCTGAAGAATCTTTTAAGGGGGGCTGGGTGGTGGTGGTGGTAAGGGACTTATCCAAAGTCATATAGGTTGCCCCAGAGTCAGATTTTGAATCTAAGTCCTCTGATTCCAAAGCTTGCTCTGTTTCTCTCCAAAGTCATCACCATCCCATGAGGCTTCTCATCCTGTCTTGTGTACAGATGTATTGTCCCTTCCTCCTTCTGTCCTACTGGTATTTCCCCCTGGCAGTGGCCCTTTTAACCAGTGGAGTTCTACTGTCTTGTCATGACCCCTCCTGAACGGAGGAAAGGGAACTCCCAGCGGTAAAAGCCATTAGTCCGGCTTCCTTGGTTTTAGTGCCTCTGGCAGCTCTGCCTCTGAAGTAACTTGGGCAGAATTTCAAATGGCAAGAATTTCAAGTATGATTTCGGCTGTTTTTTTGCCTTTTCCTAGGCACTGATTTTGTTGTGATCTTCCTTGAAAACATCTTTGGGCAGTGGAAATCCTCTCCCTTGGAAAAAGGGAATTGAAGGAAACAGGGGCTCAAGTTTATTTGTTGTGCCCAAAGAGATTTCCTGGAAAAAAAATTTCCAGGTAAAAGAGCATTGAGTGCCATTTAAGGGGGTGGGGTACAGTTTGGAGAGTTGACGAGCACCATTCGACCAGGACAATAGTGAAACAAAGCATGTGACTGACAGGCCTGTAGCTATGTCCACATCTGTTGCTTAGGCAACAAGCAAAACTCCATGCAAACATTTTGAAAATACTGAGAAAATATCACCAAAAAAATCGAAACTTCAGGAGTGAATGTGTTAGATATCACAATACCAAGACTGCAGATGAAGTTTGCATAATCTTTAGAGAAGGTTTGGTGGAACTGTGGAAAGATTTCTTCCCCCTTGAGGGAAATTTTGTTTAGAAAAACAAACTGAAAATGTGAAATTGTTAGCAAAATTTGTTGAGGAAATTTGAAATTTATTCATAAGACACGCAGCATATGCACATATTGTAACATAGATAACTGTTTAATATCCTATGTGATTACCTCTGATATAGTAGGAAAGGGATTGGATCCAGGATCCAAAGGCCCTAGGGTCAGATTCTGCCTTTGCCACTAACTCCTTGTGTGAGTCTTCTGAGCACATTGCTTAGCCTCTCTGGGCCTCTCGGCCTCTGTGTCTGTACAAGGAAAGGGCTGGTCTCTGAGGTGCAGCTCAGCTCTCTCTTGATGATCTTGCTATGATCTCTTCCAGCCTTAAATCATCTGATCCTTCTGCATCTCACTTTCAAAGCCTTTCCCAAATCCAAGATACTGTTCCTGATAAAACATGGAGCTAGAAGTATATATAGTAAGTTTATAGGATGTCAGTATAATCACAAGTGACCTGCTTGGGTATGACTATAGCAAAAAGACACGGGGAAAAAGACCTGAATGGTGATGTGTGTATCAGTATAGGTTCCTTTTATTTTTAAAATTGTTTTTTTTTTGCAAGCTGTATGTGTATGTACACACATGTATATAAACACATAGAAATATTTTTATGTGCCTATCCATTTAGAAGAGAATTTGCTGTATGTATGATATGCACAAACCACTTTCGGAATAAGCCATTAAAGAAAGAAAAATTGCCTCTTTGGTGAAGCCAGAAGGACTTTTTAGCTACTGAGACCTTTTTGCTGACAATTAAGACTCTCATGACCTGAGGAAGATGAGGGTGTACTGGTAAATATTTTTAACAACAGATTCTTCAGAAAAAAAAAAGTACGTGTGCACTTTTTAAGTTTAATCTGAGTTATTTACATTTTCTGTATTACTTTCTTATAACTAGACAATTAACAGAACAATAAATCAAGCCCTGATTTTTTTTTTTTTATAGCATTTACCAATTTCCACGGTGGAAATGCTCACGTTAAACTTTTAACAGTCTGCTCTCAGGGACTGGTTCAAGTTGGCTCAGATACCATATATTTTACTAGAAATTCCATATTCTTGATTTCTGACATGGTTGAAAACCCTCAAGTATTCTTCTTACTTATTATAGTTTTATGTGTGTGAGCGTGTGTGTGCGTGTGTGAGCGTGTGTAAGGGTGTGATACAAGTGTACCAGCATTATGTAGTGAAAAGGGGTATTGGGAGTTATAAGACCTGGGTTTTAACTGACTCCTTACCTAGTCAGCTCAGTGGCCTTGGGCAAGTTAGTAAACTTTTCTCTATTTGCAAAATGAAAGGGTGATCTCTCAGACCAATATTTAAGTCCCTCTGACTTCTCATAATAGGAGGGAATTCTTTGGTGTTCTTCTTTTTCTCCTCTCCTCCCTTCCCTTCCCACCCCCTCCCTCCCCCCACCCCGCCACCCCCGTCTCTTTCCCTGTCTCTCTTCGTCTCTCTCTCTCCCCCTCATCATTACTAACTCTTCCCTGTTCCTCTCAAAACACGTCTATGTCATGAATAAGTATGATGATGTTGTTTTTCAAAGCTGTTTGTCCCTTTCTTTGCAAAGCAGTTGCCCATGTCTGAATGATCTGACTCTTCAGCTCTGCCTTTTGGAACCCTTCCCCTTTAAGGCTCAGCACAAGAGCAGCTTCTTATAATAGACCATTCTTGATTCCCCTAGTCATTAATCCCTCCACAAAAAATTACTTTGCATTTCTTTTCTACATAGCTTGTATTTACTTTTCTTTGTACATGCTGGTTTCCATTCCAACTCCTCCTTCAGAATATAAACTCCCTGAGGGCAGGAATGTCTCATGTTTTGTCTTTGATATGTTTCTAATGCCTGATCCAGTTACTGGCACTATGAGGCTTGTAGTAAATGCTTGTTGCACTGGATCAAACCGAATCAGAAAGGCCATGATTTTATTGCCTGTGTGTTCATTTTCCAAAGAAAAATCCTGCTCATTTTGGAGAGGGACCATTATGAGAAGGGTAGCCTTTGTGTGATGAATTTTTTGACTATGGCAAGATGGTCTCTGTGGTCCTTTCCATGTCTAAATCTGTGATCCTTGAACCCTATGACAGACAGGGTAGAATCATGGAGAGATTATGGGCCTGCATCAGTGGAGATGGGGTCCCCACATTGAGGAAATCATTGAGAAGCCTTGGAGTAAATATTGTTCAAGTTTCTTCCACTTCTAACATTCTGTGGTTCTATAAAATAAATTTACTCAATGCATTTTACTGATAAGTTGGAAAGTGGGAGAAAGTAGCATTACTCATAAGTAGTTTTATTAATTATTCAAGGTCGGATTCTGGGGTGGGTTTTTCCCCCCCATAGCTTTCAGTGGCTAACATCCAACCCTTCAGGTAATTCGGTATTGTTCATCTGCAACAGAAGGCCATATTTATCTCTTTGATTCTGTCTGTCACTGTGGTGACATATAGAATGATAGCAATCTATGATCTACATGGAAAATGTCCTTTTCTGTCAGTGATACACACTTTTAAAGGTTTTCGATGAACATAATACAATCAAGTAGAGCTTAACTGGCAAATTCTTTTAGTTTTTAATTCATAAGTGAAACCTGGAGTTTCATTCATTTTCATGTTTAGTTGATAACTCAGGAATGGGAAGACTTGTTGGTGATTGTAAGACTGTAGAATGTGACACTGGGAAATCGAGGGGGTCAGGAATGATCTGTTGTTCATTCCTAGAGAGATGAGCCAGGAAGAAGTGAGAGCAGAGGCTGGAGATTCTGGTTGGGAGAGCTGGTCAGATAACTCGGTGTTTTTGCAGGAGTTAGAGATGGGGAAATAAAGGGCTGTATAGGGAGGAAGGATGAAGCTTGGGGGTGAGGGGAGAAGTTGTTTATAGTTGGAAAGAGGAAATAACTGAGAAGTGACTAGATGGAGAGTTAGTCCTCATTTCCTTTTGTCTACCCCATTGAACAAGCCCTTATTTTTCTTATCTTTGCATTCTTGTAGTGAGCTCCTGTTGTTTCCTGAATTTTTAATCTTCTATGTCATTTCTTCTTCATCCCCCAAACACAGCATTCACTTACTTCCCTCTTCTGTCCTAGAAAAAAGTCTTCTTGGCACTCACTCTTCAGAGGACTCCCTACATTTACCATTTGCTCCTCCTTTTCTGTGAAAAAAAAAATGTTTTCAATATTTGTCATAATCACTTCCTCCCATGATCTTGTGATTTCATCGATATACCAACCTTTTGATTTCCTTTGGCTGCAGTACTACTTCACCAATGCAGATCTCTGCCACAGAGCAGGTGAGGACCAAGCCTCTTCACATCTTTGGAGCTTTCAAGGAGACTGGTTTTTCCAAGTCATTTGCTTTTATTGCTTCTGTAAGAATCATTGTGCTTTTATGGGAAAGTAAAGTAAACTGTAGTCAGATTAATTTGTAACAAAATATGACCAAAAAACACATCAAGATATGTAAGTTTAATTTTTGTTAGCAATTAAAAAAATACAACAAAAAGATTGCTTGATTCTCTCTTTCTTTTTCTCCACTTTAAAATGTGTATTTGTATATACTTGTCTGCCTGTTTGCCTTTCTATGTATGTATGTATGCACTTTTCTTTCTTCTTTCATTTTCTCCTTCCTTCTTTTTTCCTTTCCTCCTTCTCTTCTTTCCTTTTTCTCTCCCATTTTCTCTCCCTCTTCTCTCCCTCCTCTCTCCCTCTTCTCTCTCTGTCCCCCTCTCTCTTTCTCTCTTTCTTTCTTTTTCTCTCTCCCTCTCTCTCTTTCTCTCTCTCTCTCTCTCTTTCTCTCTCTCGCTCGCTCTCTTTCGCTCGCTCTCGCTCTCGCATGCTCGCTCTCTTTCGCTCGCTCACTCTCGCTCTCTCACTCCCTTTCTCGCTCTCGCATGCTCTCGCTCTCTCTTGCTCTCTCTTTCCTTCTCTTTCTTTCTTTCACTCTTTCTTTCTCCTCTCTCTTTTTCCAGACCTTTGATTTCATAGGTGTGGGGAATTCTTTATGTGGAGACTCCTTCCTTCAGCAAATAACCCACGATTATAGTTTTAAGAGTTATTGAGAACCTTGAAAAGTCAAATATCTTGCTCACAGTTTTCAGAGAGGAACCGGAGTAGATCTTCTTGACTCCATAACTAGCTTGCTTTTATCATCATGACCGTCTATGTCTTGTGCATTTGTGTGTATATACATTGAAAATTCATACAAAGATAAGCAGTCATATTTTAGTAAATCCTTAATTACATGTATTTATGTGCAGAGATATTTTTGGTTGATTTCATTAGAACCATATAAAATGATGGTGGCTATAATTATTCTTTGAAGTGCTGTTTGGGCTATTTGGAAATAAAGTGCTATAGAGACTTAGTAACTCAGACTAGAAGAGGCAGTTTTGGTCTCTAAATTAGGGTTTGCTCAGCCAAAGCGAGCCTCAAATCACCATCCTCATGTACCAGTTATGTAAAGCTCTAATCATAGAAGAAACAAATTTTCAAAATCTGCCTTTTTCTGTATTGCATAATTTCTTTAGTTTCAAGCTTTGTTTCTTTATCTTCAAAACAAGGATTGTTAATTTTTGGTTTCGAGCGTTCAGGAAGGAGCTGAGACACTGGCAGCAAGGGGGACTCCTGGTGTGGGAGCTCCCTATATCAAAACAGTTTGCAAATTATCCCTGGCTACTGCTAGGGAGCTGCTTAAGGTATGTTGAGATTAAGTGACTTAAAAAGAGAAATAAGGGTCTGAGGATGTACTGAACCTTGGGTTATTTCTGACTCCAAGCCCAATACCCTTATCTATCTACTATATCAACCTGTCTTTCGGATTCCTGCTTTAGGAAAATCAGAACGGCAGCCAGATGGCACAGTAGATAGAGCTTTCGGTCTGAAGTCAAGAAGACTCATCTTCCTGAGTTCAAATCTGAACTTAGACACTTACCAGCTGTGTGGCTCTAGGCAAGCCACTTAACCCTCAGTTTCCTCATCTGTAAAATGAGCTAGAGAAGGAAATGGCAAACTACTCCTGTATCTTTGCCAAGCAAACCCCAGTGGGATCACAAAGAGTTGACCATGACTAAACAACAATGGAAAACCTGTTGATAGTTGCCTTCAAATATTTGAAGGAAGTACTGTCTCATGGAAGAGCAATAGAGCAATGGATATAAGTTGTAAAAGAGGGAAATATAGATTGGATTGAAGGAAAACTTTCTAATCAGGAGGGCTATCAGGACAGGGAGATTTGCTTAGCCTCAGGGAAAGTAGAGAGAGACCTCTTTGGAGTTCTTCCCACAAAGACTGGGTTACTTATTGGGCTTATGTCGTGGAGAGGAATCATTTCTGTACTGCATGGTCAGCCTTGCTTCTGAGGTACCCTTTGTGATTCTGAGAGAATCCGCATGGGGAATGGAGACTGTTGTATTGAAAGGTCAGTGCCTCCAAGCTCAAGTTGGCAGGGTGGTATGATGTTAAAAGAAATGAATTTAAAATCAGAGGATAAATCCCACCTCTGATACTCCCTGTACAGCCTCGAGCAAGACCCTTAATCTCAACTGCATTTATTTTTGTTCTCTGTGAAAGGAGGGGGTTAGACTAATTGGCCCCCTGGAATTCCTTCCAGCTCTGAATTTATTATCCTGTTGTTCAGTTGAATTGACCCTATTTGGAATTTTCTTGGCAAAGATACTAGAGTCGTTTGCCATTTTCTTCTCCAATCCATTTTACAGATGGGGAAACTGAGGCAAACAGGGTTAAGTGACTTGCCCAAGGTCACAGCTAGTAAGTTTCTGAGGTTGGATTTGAACTCAGGTCTTTCTGATTCTAGGCCTGGTGCTCTAGTGCCCCCTATGATTGTAGGCACTTTGAATTAAGAATCTCATAGGATGCAGTCACAAAAAGTTTTCCCTTATGATGATGGCCAGTGGTTTACTTTCTCTGTCTATTCTGGGATTAAAAATACTTGCCAGCTTGTGGTATATGATTGTGATGCAATACTATTATGCTATAAGAAATGACAAGTAGGTTGGTTTCAGAAAAACCTGGGAAGACTTATATGAATGGATGCAAAGTGAACAGTAACAGCAATATTGTATGTTGATCAGCTGTGATAGACTTAGCTACTCTGATCAAGGTAGTGATCCAGTTCAGTTCTGAAGGGCTCCTAATGAAAAATGCTATCCACTTCCAGAGAGAGACCTGACAGAGTCTGAATGTAGATTGAAGCATAAGATTTTTCATTTTCAAACAAACATTTCCCAGGTAACCATTTGCATGTCATAAATTACAGAATTATAAATAAAAAAATGAATTTCTGTGGCTGGTATGTAAATCATTATGGTGTTAATTACAACCTCCTTTGATTATCTGTGCTAATGGGAAGAAGAGCAAGGATCACTCAGCAATCCACAGATAATACAGTGCCCCTCCCCCCCCAAAACAATTATAAAAAAACCCTCATCTTTATTATAACTCGGGGGTTTTGATGCTTTTTAATGTCCTGGATCCCTTTGTCAGGCTGGCGAAGCCTATGAACCCATTCATGGGATAATATAATAATTTAAATGCAGAAAACATAGGATTAAGAAGGAAACCAATTATATTGTTAAAAAGGTAGAAATTTTCTCCCATCTAGGTTCATGGAACCCCTGAAATCTATCCATGGTCCTCCAGGTTAAGGTTTGCTATAACTGCGCAGACAGCAAAATGGGATCTTAATTATTTAATCCTCTGTTCTTGGGGGAGATATGATACTTATCTCAGTGACTTCTAAGGGTTATCACTTATAAAAAGGGATTTGACTTGTTCCATGTGGCCTCAGAGGGCAGAAGTGAAAATGTGTTTAGAAAGTTCAGAAAGGCACATTTAGGATCCATTTCAGGAAAAAAAAAAAAAACTTAGACCTCTCCCATAGTGAGGCAGGATGGGTTTCTTGTAATTGGAGATCTTTTCAGCAAAGGCTGGTGGGGAACTAGGTAAATATGTTATAGAAGATATTATTTTTTTGGAGGGGGTTCCTTGTTCAACTCTGACAGTCTGTTATTTGGTAACAGGTGATAATGAGCAAGAAGATATCTAAAACCCTGGCAGTATTAGAAGGGAGAAAAAACCAAAGCCTGATTTTGCCCCAAAACTGGATTCTCTTCCCTTGGAAAACCCAGAATTGCTGATGAAGTTCAGAACTTTCTTTGAGGCTGTAACTATGATTTTTATTATTGTTTTTGAAATCCTTGAGTTTTTTGGAAGCAGCATAAGAGCAGTCATTATTATCTTGGCTGCTGGGAAGTCCCTGTCTTAGATGCTTGGATGCATTAAGGATGAGCTCTGCTCTTATTTCTCTGGTTTCAGTTCATGTCTCAGCACACTTCAGAGGAATGAATCTGAAAGACAAATATAACTTATGGCACCCATAAGGAAGAAATGAGTCAGCAGCCTGGGCTTGGGGTTGCATGGCCATTTTCTCTTGGTCAGAACACATAAACTTGACTTTAGATTGATCGGTTCTTTAACTCTTTTTTTAACACACTTTTTACAGCCTTCTTGAAACTGAGACAGGGAACATTTTTCCATGGAATGTAGCTTTGCATTTAATTTGCAGGTTCTGAGTATGATGGTATGATTTTGGGGGCCCCCTATCTTCTCTATTCATCCCTCTTGTCTGTTCCTTCACAGATATGTATGTTTTTGGGGGTCACAAATTCATCCTCCTGACCAGTCAGATTTCTCCAGAAGCTACAATTCCAATTTCCTTGCTTTTTGAAGACTCAGACTCTCATGCTTAAGTGTCTTTTGAGAAAAGAACAGGTCCTTCTTAGCATTCTTGTAACTGTCATTTTGGGGAGGGGTACATTTGAGAAGTTAAAGAAAATGAAAATGCATATGTGATTTTAGATTCACACTCAATAGCCCATCTAAAATGATTTTTGGTGCTGTGTCTGTCTCCAGCTTTGTCTTCTGGAAGTTGCTCCATGGGGGCATTAGGGGGAGCACTACACATGGGAAAGTGCTGTGGACACAGCAAAGACTTGGAATCACAGTCATGGAACTTGACCATGCCGTGGAGAATCTGCCCTGGGCGGTGGAGGAACCAGGATCCTCCTGATAGTTATCAGAGCAAGAGAGAGACAGTTACAAGGCTGTATGACAGAATAGCTTCTGAGTCTTATTTGCATTCTTGTGCTAGACTGGGAGATTTGAATTCGGTGAATGTGGCACAGTGGACAAAGCTCCAGGCCTGATGTCAAGAAGACTCGTCTTCCTGGGTTCAAATCTAACCTCAGACACTTACTAGCAGTGTGACCCTGGGCAAGTCACTCACCCATGTTTGCCTCAGTTTCCTCATCTGTAAAATGAGCTAGAGAAGGAAATGGCAAACCGCTCCCATATCTTTGCCAAGTAAAACCCCAAATAGGGTCACCAAAAGTCAGCCCATGCCCAAAAAACAAGCTTTGGAGCTGAGTGGAAGAGTTCAAATTTGGCCTTTGACACTTAGTAGCTGTGTGATCCTGGGCAAGTCACTTAACCTCTCACAGACTCAGTTTCCTGTAAAATGACATGATTTAGTCTCAAAGGTCTCTTCCAGCTTGAAATGGATGATCCTAACCTGTTTAGGTTAGATCCTTTTGGTTGCTTTCAGCTAACAGTTTTATGGTACTTCACTGTTTACAAAGCACTCTAAATACATCGTCTTGTTTGATTCTCCCAACAACCCTTTGAAGCAGGTGCTATTATAACCCCCATTTTACAGATGAGGAAACTGAGAATCAGATGGGTTAAGTGACTTGCCCAGGGTCACACAGCTAGTACGTATCTGAGGCAGGATTTGAATACATGTATACACATATGCATATATATATATAATATAATAATAGATTATATGCATATGTGTAGAGATATATAACTATATATACATCTATACATATTTATGCATATATACATAAGTGTGTATATATTTATATATATTTACACACACGTGCATGCACACACATGTATTGTCATGGATTTTCATTTACCCCTCTCACTGCCCCCCTGTTGGGCAGTGACAGCAATAACAAAACACAAGATGCTTCGTAAACACGTAGAGTCTAGTAAAACAAATTCCCATATTGGCTGAGCCTGAAAAGGCGCCTCTCTCTGCCTTTTATGTTCATCGGCAGGAGGTGGGTTACATGTTTCATCTTGATTCTTCTGGACTTTATGCGTTTATCATTGACTTGGGAGGGTCAAATGAGATGTCATATTTATAGCACTTTCCACATCTCAAAGCCTTATTTACAGATCAGGAAACTGGGTCTGAAAAGTTGTTAGTAGGATTCTACTTAGAATCTTTAGAATACTTCAGTCCACCTGAATTTTTATTCAGAAGTGGGATACTTCCTCCTGCTCCCCCCTGCCTCTGCTCCCAGTGATGCTTATTGTAATTCATCCTCACCTCAAATTAAACTTGGTCTGCTTGGCCCCAGAGGGGCAGAACCACAAGCAATGGGTGGGAACTGCACAGAGAGAGAGAGACCAGTTTTGGCTCTTTGTAAGGAAGGAACCATTCAAGCTGTCCGTAAGCATTATGGGGTGAGCCTGGGAGGCATTGGGTTTCCTCTCACTAGAGTGCTTCAGGCTGGATCATATCATTGGGTCCAGAGTTGGAAGTACCATGCTGACCTACATATTTTGCAGAAGAGATTCCTGTTTACATATGGATCAGATTCTATAGATAGCTGCTATGGACCCTTCCAAGATCCGAGATTCTGAGATTGGGTGAATCTTGGCCATCTTTTCCTGTAACTTTTCTGCAAAGGCTTCCATCGGTGCTGGAGGCTGTCCTTGCCTCCAATATTTTGTGAATACCAACTTGTGGCAAGAGGAGAGAGCGCTGGATCAAGAGTCAGGAAGAACAGAGTTCAAATCTTGCCTTAGACATTTACTAGTCATATGACCCTGGGCAAGTCACTTAATCTCTTGTTGTCTTAGTTTCATTACCTATAAAGCAGGATAATTATAGCATCTTTCACCCAGGGTTGTTGTGAGGATAAAATGAAATAATATTTGTAAACAGCTTTGCAAAGCTTAAAATGTTATGTAAATGTAAACTTACCCTCCGACTTGCTCTATATGATAGGACGAATTTCACTTATAAAAACCATAGCTTTTGGGACAGTGCCTTGAATGTAATTCAGTATAAACCTCCCCCTCACAAGGAACAGAATATGATTTTTTGAGTATTTTATTTGTGTTTGTTTATTTTTAACTTTTAATAAACTTTTAATTAAAAAAAACAAACCCCAAATTTCCCAGTTTTGTCTGGTCTTTTGCTGCAGTCTGTTGATTTCTGTATGTACCATTTTCTTCTGCTGCATTTGAAATGTCTCCTAGTCCCATCTGATTTACATTTTAAAAAGTTTATTTTTTTAAAGCATTTTTTAACCCAGTTTCTAGTTCTCATTCCACCACTAACTAGCTCTGTGACCTTGGACAAGTTAAGTTACAAGCCTTAGTTTTTCCTCAGTCAAACCAAGGAGAGTGGCACCAGGTAATCTATGAGATTATTTAAATGTTTATTCTTTTCTTCCATCAAAAATAAATGTGACTCAGAAGATAATTATCAGTTTAAAGGCCTCCAACAGACCAGATAGATGAAAATCTGGATTCCTAAACCATAATAACCTAGGAGGTATATGTTCTAGCACCTGGAACTGGGGAAGGAAATCTAGATTAGCAGCTAGAGTACCCTTGGTTTGAATTCTCACTCTGCTACTTAGTACCTGTGTGACCTTGGCCAAAAACCATAGCCTTTGCAGGCTTTAGGATCCTCATCTGTAAAAAGAACAGAATGAGGGGGCGTAGATTAGGTGGCCCCAAAGTTCCCTGCGAGTCTCTGGTGGTAACATTCCTTCTGGCAGGGCTGGTGTGCTGTGACTAGGAAGCCACTTTGGTGGCCTATTTCTTGGATTTCTTCTCATTTCTATACTTATTTGCATGCCTGAGGGCTCTTGGATTTTAATCAAATGAGTGCTCACTCCACCAGAGCAGACAGCGAATACTCCCTCTTTTTAGTTTTCTTGAGTTGCTGTGGGTGAAATACAAACTACCTCTGTGGTCGCTGGTCTCTGGGTGAAGTGCTTCTTGTCCTGGGCTCTTTGAATGTTTTTTTTTTTCAATTTTAAAATTATTTTAATAGTGATGTTTCAATAGAATTGGTTAATCCCTTGCATTTTATGCCTTTAGAAGCATGATTCTGAGAAGATATCCATCCATAGGACTTCCCCAGACTGCCAAAAGAGCCCGTGAGACAAAAAAGGGCAAGAACCCTGACTTTAGGTCATGAGCCTCTTTGGTGGTACAGTCAATAGAGCACCAGACCAAGAGTTAGGAAGACTCAACTTCCTGAGTTCAAATCTGGCCTCAGACATGGTCTAGCTGTGTGACCCTGGGCAAGTCACTTAACCCTCTTTGTCTCTGTTTCCTCATCTGTAGAATGAGCTGGACAGGGACACGACAACCGCTCCAGTATCTTTGCCAGGGAAACACTAAATGGCGTCAGATACATCTGAACAACAACAACAACTATTCATACGTAGTAGGGGTAATCTTGAGCTGACAGTTTCTTCCCCAGATGTCTTGGATTTGAAGCAAACTGGTGGTAGAGAGTAGTAATGCTAACCATTATACCTTATGTTTCACATTTAGGCAGCAGTGATACAGAGGATTGGAGTTAGGAAGACCAGAGTTCTGATCTTGCCACAGACCTTTCCTAACTGTGTGACCCTGGGAAAGTTACTTAACCTGTTTGCCTCAGTTTCCTCATGTGTAAAGTGAGCGTAATAATGGCATCCATCTCATTGGCTGGTTGAGAATCAACTAAAATAATACATGAAGTGCTTTGCAAACCTGTTGTTATTCACTGTTTTCATTTATATTTCTCCAAAACATTTGCAAAATATTTTATATACATGGCCTCATAACACCTTTGAGAAGAAGCGACTGTTTCTACCCCCATTTTGTAGATGAGTAGACTGAGACTCAGAGGCAGTTAAGTGACATGTCCAGGGTCATACAATTTTGAGAGGTAGGTTCTTGACCCAGTCCTGGCTCCAAATCCAGCATTCTTTTTTTTTTTTTTTTTTTTGCTTTTTGGAGGGCAGTTGGGGTTAGGTGACTTGCCCAAGGTCACACAGCTAGTAAGTGTGTCAAGTGTCTGAGGTCATATTTGAACTCAGGTCCTGACTCCAGCACCGGTGCTCTATTCACTTGCCCACCTAGCCACCCCTCTTTCCATTGTTAATAGCCTTTAAGTAGTTTGAAATTCCTCCCTCTCAGATTTCTTGCTCCTAAGGAACCAGCTGCCTATTAAGCTCTCATTTTTGGTCAGCCAGGGCTCACTCTTAAGTGACTGAGCTAAGGACTGAGTGTGGTCTAATGCCCTGGGTGAAGAAGCAGAGGAGAGGGGAGGAAGCCACTAAATTACTTAATTGTAATTAAGTTTCTACTTCTCAAAGGTAATTGTTTAACCAAAAAGAAAAAAAAAGCCTTCTGCTGTGACTAAAGCTTAGGATAAATTAATATTTGCTTCCATTGCCTTAAGTGAAATTGAATTTTGTCCTTGGGGGCAGGGTTGTCTCCCTAATTTCATTTGTTCCTGTCATTGTCATTGTCATTTTTTTTTAACCATGCTAACAAATACCAATTAGCATGAGCATGTCTATATATACACCAGTAAAAGAAAGAATGAGGCTTGCCTGTGAAACTGTAGATTTCTATCATGGAAAGCTTGCTTTGCTTTTAAAGGATACAATGTAACTTTCAAAGCTGTCCAGTTTTTCTATGATTCCCTTTGGCCTTCCTTCTGTTCTCTGTGCATTACATTTTAATTTTTTTTTTCAATGAACAAAAGTCAGTTTTCTATCTCCCGTCCCCCTCGGACAAAAGAAAAAAAAAGAAAACCTTTGGGTGGCACAGTGGATAGAGTCCTGGGCCTGAACCCAGGAAGACTAATTTTCTTGATTTAAAATCTGGCCTCAGACACTAGTGGTGTGACCCTGTTTGCGTCAGTTTCCCCATCTGTAAAAAGATCTGGAGAAGGAAATGGCAAATCACTCTGGTTTCACCCCACATGGAGTCATGAAGACTGGGACATGACTGAAAAGGGCTGAGCCAACCTTCCTTCCTTCCTTCCTTCCTTCCTTCCTTCTTGGAGGGGGGAAGGTAGGGCAATTGGGGTTAAGTGACTTGCCCAAGGTCACACAACTAGTAAGTGTTAAGTGTCTGAGGTCACATTTGGACTCGGGTCCTACTGGCTCCAGGGCAGGTGCTCTATTCACTGCACAACCTAGCCACTTCGATACCATGCTTTATGATCCAGTCTTCTGAAGGCTTGGTTGGTGATTGCCTTCATCAGAATTCCTAACCCAGAGTTGTTTATCTCATAATGTTGTCTTATCAACTTTTCTACCAGTTTTGTTCCCTGTACTGGTCAATTGTGTAAGTCGTCTTTGGCCCCATTCCTTTGTCATTTCTTATAGCACAATAATATGTCTGACTCTTCATGACCCTTTTTGGACTTTTTTTTTTTTCTAAGCAGAGATACTGGAGTGGTTTTGCTATTTCCTTCTCCAGCTCATTCTACAGATGAGGAAACTGAGTCAAACAGGGTTTAAAGGGACTTGCCGAGGGCCACACAGCTAATAAGAGCTGTGGGCCAGATTTGAACTTGGGTCTTCCTGACACCAGATCAGGTACTCTCCCCACTGGGCCACATTCAATACTGTAGCTTGTTTAGCCATTCCAACTGATGGGCATTGTTTTACTTTCAAGTTCTTGACTGATAAAAAAGAGCTACCAGAAATCTTCTTGTACATATGGATCCTTTTCCTTTTTAGTTATTTCATTACTAAATATGTCAATCAAGAAAGAGCACTTTTTACTCTACAACAGTTCCTATACATCTTCCCATGTTTCTCTCTGTTCATATTTACTGTTTCTACTGATAATGATAATGTTTGATTATATTTCTAAAATGTGCTGAAGTTATTTTGGCCATTTCCCAAATGCTGCTTTTGTGGTCATTGATTTAGCTATGTAACCTTGAGCAACTCACTTAACCTTTCTGAGCCACAGTTTCCTCATCTGTAAACGAACCCACAGGTTCATTGTAAAAATCCAGTGGGAGAGCATATGTAAAGTGCTTTCCAAATCTTAAAACTCCATCTAGAGTTAGCAATCGTTGTTGGCTGTTATTTCCAGTCTTTCAATATGAGTACATTCACTTCTACTCCCAGTTTACTCTGCCTCTGTCTTGTTCATTCATAGTTTTTTGCATGTTGTCTTTCCCCATAGACTATGGGCTCCTGGGGAGCAGGGTTCTGGGTTTTGGTTTATTTTGTATGTATCTCTAGTGTTTAGCATAATGCCTATAACACAGTAGGGGCTTAATAAATACTGACATGCTAGCTGACTGGAAAGACCTGGAATAGTTACTCACCTCCTTTTGTTAGTGTCTGACCTGTCATCTGTGCTCTATCGGGTCCGGACCTTGTGTTGATTTCCTTCAGGAAGGTGAATTTACAGTTTGCAATGTACCTTGTAGACTTTATGGAAAGATTGGAGGAGTTGATATTTTGAGTGTCACTGACAGATGTACAGACAGATCAAGTGGCTTTGACTCCTGGCTGTGTCACCATATTACTCACTATTGAATCATCTTAGAGATGAAATGTGGTTAATTTTCTTCATTTTAGTACTTGGTTTGAACACATGGAATTGAGATGGCAGAAATATGAAGGTATTGGAGAGCAGAACAGTGGCTCCTTAGCTACACAATGTCTGTAGTGGCTGCATTGATTCACATATCCTGGAAATCCTGATGTTCACGGTTTAGCTTCATTCTAGTTCCTCAAACACTTAGGAGGCACTTGCTGTGTGTTGGACAGAGAGAAAAACAAAATGCCTTCTTGGCCTTCAAGAAGCTGACGTCCTGTGGGATGAGGGATATCGCGTATGCGTGGATAAGAAAATATAAAGTAATTGAATGAACAGAGTGTTCTCACAGCTAGAGGCATCAAGAAAGCTTCATGTGGGAAGTCGCATCTCAGCCAAGCCTTGAAAGATGATGATTCTCCTAAGACAATAGCTAACATTTATGTAGCTCACTCGGGTTCGAAAAGATCTTCATGTATATAAACTCATTTGATCCTCAGAACAACTACCCCCATTTTTACAGATAAGAAAACTGAGAAATTGAGGGCTTAAGTGATTTGCCCAGAGTTACACAGCTAGTAAGCATTTCAGGCAGAATTTAAACTCAGGTCTTCCTGACTATAAGCCTTGTGCCCTATCCACTCCAACACTTCTCTAAGTCAGTAGTTTAATCAATCAGTCCATAAACATAAAGTGTGTACTCTGTTCCATGCACTGTACTAAGTGCTGGACTAAAGAAGGAGAGTTTTCCTAGCAGAAAGGTTTAGCCTGTGCGAAGAGGATGGAAGAAGGAGGTGGTGCTTTTGGGAAAATCCTCCCCTAACCATTGACCATCTCCATCTCTTGCTCCCAGATTACCATGTGACTGTAGCAAGGACCCCTGAAAGTGTGACTTCTACATTTGAGAAAAGTGATGGGTGAATAAGAGCCTTATTTCCTCCTTTTTAATTTTAAATGAGGTAGACTAAGTCATACGGGATGAGAATACACGAATGGGTTGTAACAGATAACATATTAAAATCTGTAATCTTTCCCTATAACCTACCCTCTCTTCCTTTTCTGTCATTTTCTAGGGATCACTGTACTTCTAAAAATCTAAGTTTATAACCTTCATGATGTCTTTGATGTTCTAAGACCCTTTGGCTCTTTGTGGGGCAAGAGTTCTTACCTTAGGCTTTGTGGGTTCCCCTTTCCCCCTTTACTTCTTTAATAACTATAGTTCAATATATTTTAAAAAATTATATGTATTTTATTTTAGAATTGAAAAACATTTTGATAAGGGATCTATAGAGTCGACCAGAGTACCAAAGGGGCCCATGACACAGAAAAGTTTAAAAACTTTTGCTCTTCTAGAGTCATAGTGTGTGTGTGTTTGTTTTATTCTCTCTTGTCTCTCTTGCTTTTTGTCTTCCTCTTCCTCTTCTTCTTCTTCCTCTTCCTCTCTTGCCTCCCTCTCTCCATCTCATTATTGTTAACAACCTTCCTATTGTCAAGGATAATATAAAAGTTTGATTTTTTTTTCTGCCTTGCACAACCATCATAGAAATCACTAGATGATTGATCAATGACCCTCTACAGTTGTGCTTGATGAAGGAGTTGCTTACTTTTTGGTTCCTTATGGATTATTGACAGATAGTATGGTATAGTAAATAGGGCACTGATTGGTTTCACAATAATCAGTGTGGCCCTGGACTAATCACTTGCCTTTCTGTACTATAGTTTCCAGCTCTGAAAAATGAGGAGATTGAACTTGAAGATCTTTAGAGCCCCTTTCTACTTTAAATTGATACTATGCTGAATGAAGGTAGCATGTCACTTAATTTAAAAAAAAGTATCTTTATTAACACATTGACTTTGTGGAGCTTTTTTGTCATATGGTTATAATTTGACCAGTGGCTCTAGGAGTGTCCTGTCTCCTCTTAGAGGAGTTTCCTTAACTAGCACATTCTCTGAAGGGGCAGGCACACTGTGCTCCAGTGGATTCCCCTTTAATGTCAGTCTGACATTCATAATGGCACCGTAACTAAGTAGGAATCTGGGGGAATGAAATGAGTGCAGACTTTTCCCTCCCATCTATGAGTATTTCAATTTCAGACTTCCCAACCCTGGCTCACTGACCTTTTTTTCAACATAGATCCCCTATTTCCAAATCAGTGTTGTCTTTGGGGATGTTGTTTAAAAGCAAAAATGGAAAATGTTGATATTCATGCTTGCCTTTGTAGAGACCTATAAAACATGGGTAGTGGTCAGCTTTCAAATTGGTCAAAGAGATAAAAGCAGGCTTAAGAAAATCATGTTGGATGATTAATGTGGAAATATGTTTAATATGATAGTACGTGTATAGCCTACATCAGATTGCTTGCTATCTTGGGGAGGGAAGGAGAAAAAAATTTGGAACTCAAAATCTTATGAAAGTGAGTATTGAAAACTATCTTTATATGTAATTGAAAAAATAAAATACTATTAAGTGGGGAAAAAAATCATACGCAAAAAGGAAAAGAAAATCATGTTGGGAAGCTCGTGAGTAGATAAAATTTTTCAATGAGGATGGAAAAAAGTGTCTAGTTCAAATACTGTAGTTGTTTTTTTGGGGGGACTACAGTTGTAGGGACTGCAAATAATGTGGATTGAAGAAAAAAAGTGCAAGATACAAAGGACTTTCTGAGGTCAGGAAACAGTACCAGAAAGAATTAGAACCTCCTCCATGATTCCCTTTTTTAGTAACTGTCTCCTTCCCCCAAATGCCCAATCTAAAAAAGATTCTCATCCTTATTTTTTTTCTCCTAAGGATGGTATCTCAAATCCTGGACTAATTTAAGCCTTGCAAAATGTCCAGAAGTGCAGGGCCCTGAAAAAAACAAAACAAAACAATAACCCAACAACCTGAAGTTCAGGAGTTCAGACTTTGGAACTGCTTGAGTTTGGAGAATCTTCTTGCTGTGTTCTGCACCTCTGGTCTCTGGGAACTGGCGAGATAACTTTGGATGGGCAGTGTTCCACCCTGGCAGATGGTTTGGAGCGGAGCCCATGCCAAGGAGCGAGGAATAGCTCACATCCAAGTGTAAACCTGTCCAAGAAGTTGAAATCCTGGGTATGGCCTGTCCTGTGCTAGCCTGATATACCGTGTCATTGTGATAGAAGTGGTGTGTTAGCGTAACCTGGCCAACGCAAGAAATAGAAAGAAAAATCTTGAACCAGGAGATGTTCCTTCCACTGAATGTGTTTGTATCTCTTCCCCAACTGCTTTTTGGTCTGAATCATTTTCACTTAAATTCATTGGTCAGATATAGGATCTTGAAAAACCTACAGTTATTTTCTGGATAGGCTTTAAGCAAGTATTTCAATGCAACACTTAAAGCAGTAATAGTACCCCCTTTTCTAATCCTACCCCTCTGAAAAAAAATCTTACATGAAACCAAACCTCTTTGTATTTAGTTTTCATTTGAAAATAACCTAGAACTAAAAGCTTTAGAAAGTTGAAAATTCATCCTCATTGTTTTATTTTTAAGTACTATTTGAAGTGTCTGCCAGGACAGAAAACGTTCAGTCCCTTTTGGGCTCCAATAGCCTAGTAAAACTCCTTTGTAAACCCAGGGGAGATGATAGAACTGGCACAGGAGAAAATTAATTTGGTTGGGGTCCATGAGCAGGATGAAGCTAATGTGCTTATGCTTGCAGGGTTCCTCATAATCAATCATTGCAGAGGGTCTGAACCACTGCTAGACTGCCTGCGTGATACACTGTATCTGTACCTCGGGTAGGATCCTGGCCAAAAAAAAAAAAAACCAACCCAACCAAAAAAAATACCAATGTACTATACTCGCTTTGTAGTGAGAAGAGGGGAGCTTAAGCTAGAAAGGAAGGTGGTACAGCGTAGTGGAGAGAGTGTGAGACTCAGAGTGGGTTAGGATGCTCTGGGTTTGAATCCTGTCCTGAACACTTACTAGCTGTAGGCACTGCCAACGAGTCTCAGTTATAACTCCAAAATGGAGGTAATAATAGCACTTAATTCACAGAATTATTGTGATTCTCAAATGCAAAGCATATTGTAAACCTTAAAGTGGCACAAAAAAAATCATCCACTAATAATAAATATGATGGTAGAGTAAGAAGATTCGTCAATCAACAAGCATTTGTACTTAGGATATGCAAAGTGGTGTGTTAGGTACTGGGGACAGGAAGACAAAGTGAGACAGTCCCCATCTTTGAGAGGCTTCTTTTCTATAGGGAGAGACAAAATTATATGTATTTTGTATAGTTGTTCAGTTATTAAGTACCCACTGTGTGCCAGGCATTCTGCTAACCAGCAGTTCTCAACCTGTGGGTTATGTTCAATTTGTAACAATGAAAATACATCCTGCAGATCAGATATTTACACTATGATTCATGACAGTAGCAACATTACAGTTATGAAGTAGCAACAAAAATAATTGTATGGTTGGGGGTCACTACAACATGAAGAACTGTATGAAAGGGTCACGGCATTAGGAAGGTCGAGAACCACTGTAACTCTGGAGATATAAAAATAGGCAAATGACAATCCTTGAAGAACTTGCATCTAATGGGGAAGACGTGAAAACTGTGTACAAGGAAGTTTTGGGCAGGAATATATGTAATGTATATATAATTGTGTGTGTGTATGGTAT
>CM053599.1:27436268-27475321 GCA_028646575.1 Pseudocheirus occidentalis | reverse complement strand
TGAGAAAACTCTCTCCAAAGGACTCATGATGGAAAAAGCTACCCACATCCAGAGAGAGTTACAGAGGCCGAATGCAGACTGAAGCAAACTACTTGTTCTCTCTCTTCTTCATTTTGTTTTGTTCCTTTTTCCTTATCATTCATTCCATTGGGTAAAATTCTTCTTTATGACCTGACTGATGTTTAATGTGAAGGCATTTGTAGAACCTACATCAGATTGCATGCTGCCATGGTGGGGAGGAAGGAAGAGAGGTTGGGGGAGAAAATCTGGAACTCAAAAACTTTTGGAACTGAATGTTGTAAACTAATAGTAAATTTTTTTTTAAAGGAAAAATAAGAAAAGAAAACTCTGTTTTATCTATGCAAATCAGCAACAGCTGCACAGCTAGGGGCATTACCACAGAAAGCCACTGGTTCAGGGTATCTGAAGCCAGCATTGTCAGAGGCTGAATTTGAACCTGGGTCTCCTGAACTACAAGGCCAGCAGCCACTTTGGAATTCATCCTAGCTGCTTGATAACTCTTTATTGAACTTTAAATGATTTTTCATTTTTTCTCTTCCTACATTCTTTTAAAGTTCTACTTTGAAAACCAAAGTGAATGCTTCCCACAAAAAAAAAACAGAATCTGATTTTTAAAAAAAGTGTATATATATATATATATATATATATATATTTTTTTTTTTTTTTGCCAAATTCGAAGATTCAAATGACCGATGATTTCATCAATATCCAGTCTGAGAACTGCCTCCTTGGATGATGATCTCAGCTCATTTGTGATCTAGCTGGAAAATTCTAGGGCAATGCCTGAGGCATTAAGATGGTAAGTGACTGGTCCAGGGTCACAGAGCTAGGGAGGACAGCCGGGGTGGATCTGAACACACCACCACCCCACACCCCTTACTGCCTCTTTCTATCATCAGTGTACCACTCTGTCCTGATCAAATACAATCAGGTTTTTTCAATCTGAGTAATATTAAAGACAATTGTGTCTTTAAATAAAATTGTGTCTTTTAAATAAAAAAACATAAAATTTTTATAGTTAAAAAAAAATTCCAGTTAATCACATTCAAATATCCCAAGCCCACACACTGAATGAATGTTGGTGTGTCACTGGACAGAGCAGGTAGAATAAAATTTTTAACAGCTAAAAATCCCTGTTGCTGCAATGGAATGAAAACTAGAGAAAGTTATATTTGAAGGGTCACCTGCCCAGGATTTATCTGAGGATACTGACAAGAGCTGCACAGGATGAGGACGCCTAGCGTGGCTGCAACAAGCACCCTAGTGAGAAAGCAAATGTCAGTGAGACCCCAGATTCCTTGAAGCACTGAAAATGGAGGCAGCTAAGTGACACTAATGAGAGAAAGCTGGGCCTGGAATCATGTAGACCTGAGTTCAAATCTAGCCTCAGTTACATCCTAGCTGTGTGACCCCAAGCAAGTTATTTCAGCGCTGTCTGCCTCAGTTTCCCCATCTGTAAAATGAAGGTAGTAGCTGCACCCACTTCCCAGGGTTGCCATGAGGTTCAAATGAGGTGATATTTTTAAAGTGTTTAGCAAACCTTAAGGTGCTATATAAGATGCAGGCTACATTACTGAAATAAGAATGAGAAAAGAGGATGTCCGATAGATTTTTTTAAAGGTGTAATGGAACAAATAAGTTCATGGATTTAATAACAATGACAATAATAAATACTAAGTGTATGACTCTAGATAAGTCATTTAACTTCTCAATGTTTTAGGGAGCAACAAAGAAGGAAACTTCTTCAACTAGAAATTCCCTAGACCAATAAAATCAGAAATCCTGTTCCTATACCAGTCCCAGTTCCTATTACTACCATTAACAATTATAATTATAATAATAATTGCTATTGTTATTCAATCATTTCAGTCATGTCTGATTCTTCATGGCTCCATTCGGGGTTTTCTTGGTAGAGAAACTGAAGTGCTTCTCCATTCCTTTCTCCAGCTCATTTTATAGATGAGGAAACTGAGGCAAACAGGGTTAAGTGACTTGTCCAGGGTCACACAGCTAGTGGGTGTCTGAGGCCAGATGTGAACTCAGGAAGATGAATTTTCCTCACTCCAGGCCCAGCACTCCATCTACTGTGCCACCTACTTGCCCCATAATAATAATTAAGTATTAAATAATAATAGTATGTACAGCTCCTTAAGGTTTACAACACACTATATATATTATAATAATAGCTAGAATTTATATAGCTTACTATATAAATATATATCTATATTATACACAAGTTTATAATATAAACATATATTTATATATAAACATATTTTAAACATATATATTATTACTATATATATATATACACATGAGCTTAAAGACTGATTACAAAGTACTTTACAAATGCTGCCTCAGTTTGCCTTACAACAACCTTGGGAAAGAGGTACCGTTATCACTTCCATTTTACAGATGAGGAAACTGAGTCAGGCAGCGGTTAAGCGATCTGAGATGGGATGTGAATTCAGGTCTTCCTGATGCCAGCTGGCCATACTCTTTGAACAGCACTAAGTTCAGTCCGGGCGAAAGTGAGACTCCACAGAGAGGAAAGAGCTTTCCCCCTCCATGACCTCAGAGGGCCCTGACTCTGGGGTACACTCCCAAGTGAACACAAAAGGGGGAAAAATCCTGCAGATATAGAGACTACAGTTCTCCACGTGGTAAGTGAGAGCAACTTCTCTCAGACGATTAAGGGGGCTTTCAGCTTGAGGCTGAAAATCTCACAAGCACTTTCCTAAGGATAATGAAATCAAACTGTCAGCCCATGCAAAAACATCTTCTTTATATTTCAGGCAGCAATTCAAGGGGGGATAAAAGAGGTGGAAACAGCTGTTTCCAAAGGGCTTAAAGAACCACTTTTCAGGGAGATTGGGCTCCCCCATCCCTGCCCCCCTCCCACCTATGTGTTTTACCTATAAATTATAAGATGTTATAGCGAATGAAACTTACAACAATCTTGATCCACACCAACTCTGGCTGCATTTAATACATGGCAAGGATAGCAAGGGTGGGGTCTCCAACCCATCTTTCTTGTAAATTCATGATACAAGGTCATAGAATTCCAGAGCTGGAAGAGGCGTCAGAAGCCAGCTAATTCAGCCCATACCAGAACAAGAATCTACTCAAAACATTTCTGATAATTCAGTTCAACTATCAGTAGCAGTAGCCATCTAGCCTGTGCTTTAAAGTCTTTATGGAAGGGACCAAATACCTCCCACAACGTAGATGACACCTACTTTGGGATGGTTTTTATTCAATATTGGGTTTCCCTTTACATAAAGCCAAAATCTGCCTCTCCCCAATTTCTACCGATTCCTTTGGCTCCCTGAGGCCAAACAGAATGGGTCTGCTCCCTCTCCCACAGGGGAGCTCCTCAAGTGCCCCTGAGCCTTCTCTTCTCTAGCCTAAATATCCCCCAAAGCTTCAAATGATCCCTACAGGGCATTATCTCAAGGTTCTTTATTCCATCTTGGCTGTCTTTCTCTGACAACTCACTAACGTATCAACATACTCAAATGTAGCAGCTAGAGTTCTGAATGTGGAGTCAGGTAGACCTGAGTTCAAATCTTGCCTCAAGCTGTGCAACCATGGGCAAATCACTTACCCCCGTTTGCCTCAGTTTCCTTATCTGTAAAAAGCCCTGCAGAAGGAAATCGCAAACCACTCCAAAGCCTTTACCAAGAAAACCCTCAAGGGGGCCACAAATTGTTGGACACGACTGAAACAATTAAACCATAATCCCAGCCAGGTCACTTCATTTTTCTCAACTCCAGTTTCCTCATTTACAAAATGGAGATGATAACACCCATCTCAAAAGACTGCTACAAGGATCAAATGAAATCATTTTTGCCACAAATACTTTGCAAACCTTCGAAAGCACTCAATAAACAGTAGCTCTGAATCAGCTCTATTATTAGAACCCTGAACCGAAGGCGGCGCCACCAAAACACACGAGGCAGAAGACAGCAAGATGATCGCCTCCTTTTGATGGGTGGGCTCTGCCGTCGGTCTTCAAGCAAAGGAAGGTCCCATTGCTAATCTTAGCCGCTTTGTCACACTATTAACTCACATTAGCCTCCCAGTCCAATCAAGTCCCAGATCTGTTCTGAGACGAAAGGCTCCTGGGAAGGTGTTTCTTGTGTTTATGACTTTCCATGCGTCCCTACCGCTTTACCTTACTGGATTTGGCCCAGTATTCCAGATCTCTTTGGATCCCAGGAGGCAGCATGCCAGGCTTTCTTCCTTAACCTTGGTGCCACCTCCACATTTCCTCAGCATTTCATCTAGACTTTTATTTACAAGGCTGCACAGCCCAAGGCCAAGCACTGGTCTCTAGGACACCACACAGTGAGGGCCCTCCTTCCAAGCTGACACTGAATCATTAATGATTATTGGGGGAGGGGGGAGGGGAGAGAAGGCCCAGACATTCAGCCAACTCTGGATCCTCTAACAGTACTGTCTTCTACCCACTTCTCTCCATCTTGTCCACAAGAAAGAAGAGCATGTGAGAGGAGATAATCTCCTCCAAGTCAGATGACAGCCTGGATGGTCTTCAAGAGGGGCATTCATTTATGAGAAAAGACACAACTCAGCAAAACCATTTCCTGTCTTGAGGTCCACTTTTGAGCAGGGAAAAAAACCCCACAAAGCTGAAAGTTAATCAATTATCTGGCCAATTCTGGCCTGGTTTTTCCAGATTCAATCCAACTCAACAAGCAAGTAACTGTGTCACATTACGTGCTGGGCACTGAAGACACTAAGTCAAAAATAAATGATCCCTGCCCTCAAGGACTTTACATTCCATGGGGGGAGGACAATATTATGTATATAAGAAATTAAATATAAAACATAGACAAATTTTCAGTGGGAAGGCATCTATCTCATGCAAAGTGCAGTCTGTTAATAACAGCTAGCATTTATGTAGCACTTCAAGGTTCACAAAGTGCTTTGTACATATTGAATCTCACATCACTCCTTTGAAGCAAGGTGGTGTTATTATCCCCATTTTACAGATAAGGAAACTGAGGTTCATGCAGCTTAAATGATTTGTCCAGGATCAGACAAATAGTAAATGTCTGAGACAGGATTCAAACTCGGGTCTTCCTGAGCCCAAGCACAGCACTCTATGCCTGCCACCACATGGCTGCCAAAATAACAACAAAAAAACAAGTTTTAGATGACATGATGGAAGGGTAATGTAGAGAGGGAGAGAGGGAGGGATAAGGGAAGGATAGGACTGACACAAACGGGTGAATAATGGGATTCTGAGCTGCATGGGGCTTAGAAATCAAAGAATGGAGGCTCAGAGAAGACCCAGTCCAATCTCTTCATTTTAGAGATAAGTCACCTGGGCCCCAGGGACTGTTATGACTGGCCCTGAAGCACATAACCAGTATATGAAAGAATTCACTCTAGAACCCAACTCTCTGTTATCCATCTCATTTATACTCTTGATATGAGACATGGTACAGAAGAGGACTAGACTTGGAGCTAGGAACATCTGGACTCAAATCTCACCTCTGACCTGGGTACGCCGCTCTCAGTTTCACCATCTGTAAAATGAGCCACTGGTGGCTCCTGAGGTCCCCTCCTAGTCTTGATCTACTCTTCTTTCTATTCTACAAAGCAGCTCTTTCCTCTTATAGAAGTTGTCTGAATTCTGCAAGAATTTCTACAGCGGTGTCAGCTTTGAGTGTGCCTATAATACAGAAAGTTTCATCCTAAGGGAAAGACTGCCTCCAAGGTCACTTCCAGCTCTCAATTCAGGATCCTAATACAACTATCAACAGTATCCTTTCCAAAGTTCTGTGTCAATATAGTCACAGGATCTCAATGGCTCACACATCTGATAAGAGCAGAAATGAAAACACACACACACACACACACACCCCAAATAATTTATGAGAAGCACTCAAAACTTGCCCCAATGGAGACCAGTGAAATGTCTGAGAGTTGCCTGGCATCCTCTCTAAAGGAGCTCACGGCCTGGGTGCCATCTTGAATCATCACCACGGGGCCACTCCAGACCTGGCCCTCCCTGGTATGCCTCTCTGGCACCATCCAGACACCTAAAGAATGAAGAAGCAAAGAGACTGACTCTTCTCCAAGTAACCCCTCGGGGAAGTGAGTGGCACCAGGTTGACATGAGTGCCAACAATTCAGAGTGCTTCATCCTAAGTAACATAAGTAACTATGGAACTGCAAAAGGCTTCTAGATGATGAGTCCCTTGCAGGGGGAGGTCTTTGGTGCCAGACATCCAAGCTCAGGGGCGAGCCACCGGGACCCATTTAAAAAGCTTCCTGGCATCAGCTAACATTTGCCATTAAGCATGAATGGTTGGCAAAGACTTGCCGCCATGCATCATGCTAAATTTAAAACAAGATGCTGCAATTATAACTTAATGACAGATGTATAAAGGGAGATATTCAGACGAGCCCAAAACAAGGGAGGTGGTAACACCCGGTAGAGATTAAATTAAAACTGCAACATACTTGTCTGGCCCCCATCTCAAGGCAGAAATCTAGCCAGACCTAAGCTAACATAAGCAGTAATGCTCTTTTATGTTGAAATCCCTATAAAAGGTTTGTATCCAGTCTATGTCTCACCCCAGCAGTCACTCATAAAACTAGCACCTAAGCTGAAACGGGGAGGCGAGCACAAAATCCACAAAGTACTACCTGTCCCAACTTGAAAGACAGGCACTTCCCTAATTTGCTAAAAGGAAAAATCTGGGCTCCCCTAGCTGCCTTACTAATTTCCAGACTAATTTATATTTTCACAGACCTTTATGCATACAAACTGAACCACGTAAAGGCTTGGCACCCGACATTTGGTTCAATTAGCCCCTATAAGCATTTACTGATCTAAGTATCTACTATGTTCCAGGCACTGTGTTAGGTTCTGGGGACACTGAAAAACTCCTACCTTCAAGTACTCTACTTGGGGAAGCAATATGTCCATAGATAGCTAGATAGGTAGGTAGACAGGTAGACAGGTAGCCAGATAGACAGATAGACACATACATACATACATACATACATACATACATACATACATACATACATACATAGATGGATGGATGGATGGATGGATGGACAGATGGATAGATAGATAGATAGATAGATAGATAGATAGATGGACAGACAGATGATGGATAGATAGATGATAGATAGATGATGAATAGATAGATAGATGATAGATAGATGGATGATGAATAGACAGACAGATAGATAGATAGATAGATAGATAGATAGATAGATAGATAGATAGATAGATAGATAGGTGGATGGATAGGTAGATGGATGGATGGGTGGGTGGATGGATGGATGGAAGGATGGACAGATGGACGAATGGATGGATAGATGGATAGGTAAATGTGCAGATAGAAAGATGGATGGATGGATGGATGGATGGATGGATGGATGGATGGATGATGGATGGATGGATGGACGGATGCAAAAGATATATAAAAAGTAAATACAGAATTCCATTCTCTACATGGTTCATTCTGACTCTCTAATTTTCTTCACTACATATTTTGTTATCTTTTTACCAAAATGGCCCCCTGTCCTATCTCATTTCTTTCACCAGAAGAGAGTAAATGATCTCAATGAACTCTGAAGGGCAGGGTATTTTTATTTAGTGTTCATGTCACACTTGATTATTTCCAAGAGGGCAGAAGTATTCAGAAAGAAGAAATAAAAGTATAATTCTACTATTTATTCAAACGTAAACAAACTCCCCAGAAAGTCAAATATTCTTGCCTCAAATTCCCACCCAGATATCTATGTCCATTTCCATAAATCTAGTATTATTAAAGCATTTTCTGTAGGTCATATAGCTCAGCAGTTCTCTAAGTCTAGGGACTCCAGCCTGAGATCCTTCCAGGAAGTTCATGAGATCAAAATTTTTATCCTAATGATAATAAAAATGCTTTCATTTCTATACAGTAAATAAACAAAAGCTCTTCAGGGTGATTAGCAGCTTGGTGATACAGTAGGTATAGTGCCAGACTTGGAATCAGGAAAACTCATCTTCCTGAGTTCAAATCCAGCTTGAAACACTTACTAGCTGTGTGACCCCTGGGCAAGTCCCTTAACTCGATTTGCTTATTTTAACCCTACTTGCCTATTTGTTTCTCATCTATAAAATCAGCTGGAGAAGGAAACGGCAAACCACTTGAATGCCTTTGTCAAGAAAAACCCAAATGGGATCACAAAGGGTCGGATGGACATAACCAAAAAGGACTAAACAACTTTAGGGTACTCAGTAATTTGTAAGAAATCCTGAGACCAAAAAATTCAAGAACTGCTGATACCTCCTGTGTCTAGAAGCCTAACCATGTGCTGACGAGCATTCTAGATTTGCCTAACAGACCCTGAGCTAGTACGGAAAATGGTCTTCACAACTGTTAGGACCATTAGCTCTAACATGGGCAAAGTTAGCCCAAGTTCAGAATAGTTAAGCTGACAGCCTTCAGGGTAAAAGGCTCTGCACCAGGTGTCCAAAATACAACAGTAAAAAACAACAGCTTCTGCCTTCAAGGAGTTTACATACTACTGACAGGACAGGAAATGTATGCAGTTAAGTACAAACTATATAACAGGTCATACAAAGTCATTTCAATAGAAGTATGTATATGATGATATACATATTTGTGTCTAATGGTAGCCATCTGGGGGGGGAAGAAAAAAGGGGAAAAAGAAATTTATATAACTTTATTATACAGTTAAATGGAATAGCAAGTTGTACATAACAGATTTGGGTGAAATCTTTTTTTTTAATTATACTATGTTATCAAATGTTTGTTTTATCCCATAAATTTAAAAGAAAATAAATAAAAATTTAAAAAGGAAAAGGAAAGGGCCCCAACAAGGTCGGGAGAAGAGAGGGAGAAAGTCAGGAAAAGCTTTGTGTGGGAGACAGTACCAGAAATTGGTTTTAAGGAAGCTTGGGCTCCAAAGAAGCAGAGATGGAAAGCACAAGAATAGTCTATTCAGGGTGAGTGAACCTTCGGAACCTCTTCCTCTTATGCACCTTCCATTTTCTGCCTCTGCAGGGGGTTGGGAACCTGCAGCCTCGAGGCCACATGTGACCCCCTAGGTCCTCAAGTGCAACCCTTTGACTAAATCCAAACTTCACAGAACAAATCTCCTTAATAAAAAGATAAAGATTTGAAAAGGGAACAAATGGTCCTCAATAAAAAAAGATAAAGATTTGTAAAAGGATTTGTTCTGGAGGGAGGAAGATCTGAGTACAAAATTCAATCTCAGACATTTTCCAGCTGTGTGACCTCAGGTCAATCACATCCCCTCACGTTCCTCATCTGTAAAATGGGGATGATAGCACCTACCTCCTGGGGTTGTTGTTAAATGAAATAATATTTGCAAAGCACCATATAAATGCTGGCCATCATTATTATTAGCAAATCTGCTTACGAGTTCTTCCAATTTGTATAACTGCTTCTCAAATGATGGACACAGAGTCCATCACCAGGCCCGTACTCAGAGAGCCCAGAGTCTGGGCCCACACCAGGATGACTCATCCAAGTAGAACATTCATGGTAAACTTGACACATACATTACTAATAATTCTTTGTGTGGGTGTTGGCAATGCAGTTGATTTTGAACGACCCCAGCTGGTCTGGTCTCCCTATTTCAGCAGAAGCACTGGTTTTACAGGTGATTGATGGGGTGAGACACCAGGGTGATGCAGAACCTCTTAGAATGACCCAAAGCATTTCTTTAAAATTTGACAAGGTCCATCTGGCTGTGTATTTGCAAAAGAGGAAGGTTTCTGATGTCGGCCACTTCAGAAACTACAGTTAATGTTGCTGAGAGAAGAAAAATCTATTTTTAATTATGCTGCCATTTGGGATTTATTCTCTTCCTATATCTCTCCCTGGGATTCCACTGAAGACTTAGTCTTTATGATGTGTATATATAGAGAGAGGACAGGATGGTGGACTAGGAGTCAGGAGGAAGTGGGTTTGAATCTGACTTCACACATTTACATGTCACTCTAGGCAGGTCACTGAACTTCTCTGTGCCTCAGTCATAAAACATGAGGCGGGGGGTGGGGGGGTGGGGGTGGCCTCTAAAGTCCCTTGTCATTCTAACCCCAGTTTCTCAAAGACTGCCCCACTAGCTATAAGAGTAATCAGGGAAGCTTCTAATATAGGCTCTGCTCTGAATGGTATTCCAGTCAACAGAGATTGGCTAAGTCCAGAGAAACTCATCAGAAGGTTGGCCCCCAGGTCATGATGCCTTTTTGGCCACAGTAACTCCTTAAACCACCTCTAGATTAAAGGGTGGGATGTGTTGCAATCAGCATCTCTGGAGAGAGTACACACAGAGATGAAATTACAATCCCCCTTAAAGGGAGCAATATCCCTGTCTGCACCACCAGATCAACAATACTCTGCAGACCGAAAAAACAAATTTAGTTTGAAATTCGTTCAGCCCTAAGCACATGAATCACTCTCAGATCTTAACCACTGGCTGTGTGTCCACTTCCCTATGCATGAAACAGGACCTGGCTCAGAGGACAGCTGCTTACCAAGTGAATGTCCAGAAAGTGTTTGAAAGTTTTCAGCATTCTCAAAAACATTAGCTACAAGAGGCTCGGCACATCTTAGTATATTTGAGTTGTTCAAAAATGCATCTCTTGGGGGGCAGCTCAGTGGCACAGTGGTCCTGAAGTCAGGAGGACCTGAGTTCAAATGTGACCTCAGACACTTACTAGCTGTGTGACCCTCATCAAGTCACTTAACCCCAACTGCCTCTAAAGAAAAGCATCTGTTCTACCCAGAGCCAGAGAAAGTCTGGTATAGTAAAGAGAGAGCTGACCTTGACCTCAGACTAAGTAGTAAGAGCATTCTGGTGCCCCAGGGATTGTTCTAAATGAGTTGCCTCTATGTACTGGTTTCCACACTGGAAATTCCCTACACTGATGAAATCACAGATCCAGACCTCTTTCTTCCACAGAACCAAAAACACCCATAAACCATACTCCAAAACAGGCCTCTTTTGATGTTTTTCCATTGTTTAATTTCATGCAAAAGACAAACAAATTTATAGTATACATCTTCAAATGTTTGAAACCCTACTTCTAAATTGCATTTCCATAAGGAATGTTTTATGTGTTTGTGTGTGTGTGTGTATGTGTGTGTGTGTATACAAGTTCCTATATACATAGCTAGTCTTTTTTTTTAATAAAACCATTTTTTAAGTGTGAAGAAAAATAAAAATCTTTACATCTGTATTCAGTTAAAATTCACTGAAAAACTCAAATGGGAAACAAAAAAATCAGCCTCATGAACAAAACATTGGAATCAGAGTCAGTGGTCTTGGGCTAAACTGTGACTTTCCACCTGTGACCTTGGACAAGTCATCTAACTGCCTTGAGTCACAGTTTCCTCTTGTCTAAAATTTGAGGGTTCGAATAGATGACTGCTGAGGTCTCTCCCAGCTCTCCATCTATGACCCTAGGATCCTGTACTTCTAGACAATGAACAAAGTCAACAAGGACCAAGGCCTTAGGAAGCCAAAGTGTTAGTAATTAAGAATCTTGATGAAAGGACCCCTTAGCCTGGGCTTATCCTGTCATCTTCAAAGCTCAGTCTTCCACCCAGAGAAGGAATTCTTAACCTTGGGTCCGTAGACTCCCTGATAAATTTTAGGGGGTCTAAAATGGGAATCTGGGCTGAGAGTGGAAATTACATATTTTTTCACTAACCTATAACTGAAATTTAACCCTTCCTTCAAATATTTTTAATTAATTTTTAATTAATGAATCAAATATCCTTTTTTAATTCTAAGAAGGGGTCCTCTGGCTTTGCCAGATTTCCAAAGGGACCATGATACATACAAAAAAGGTTAAGAACCCCTGACCTAGAGGGCTATCTTCCTAATTTTTTTTTTATTAGATCCATGAAGGCTGAAATTTTGACTCACAGACGCAGAAGTGCCTGGGAGTAAGGAGAGGAGGGAGGAGGAAGGACAGGGAGGTGGGAGAAGTCATCTATTTTGGAAGGAACTGGCTGTTATTGCCATTTCTGAAGCAAAGCCTCATTTTCAAACCACCCCCTTTAGACAGTTGTGTCTACACAGGCTGTGATGTCATGTGGTCAATCATGTGCCATTGCCTGGTTCCTCCCACACCCTGGTAAGGGTTCCAAAAGAGACCCCAAGGGCCAGCTTTTAAGTGGACAGCACTGGCTGGCCAAATTCTTCTTGAACATCTAAAAAGCAAACAGTCTCGGTTGTCTTTTGCAAACTACCAGAGTTCTTGTGCAGGTCAAATGATCTAAGAAGACTGAGACTTTTTTTTTCTTATTAATTTAGTTATTCACAAATTTGCTAAAAGTGGTTTGTTCTGTTTGAACTGTCTCTTATCTCCATCAGCCCCCTCCCACTCCCACTTATTGGGCAAGCTCTGGGTTTGCATGAAGACCAACGTCCTTCTTGGTTAGGAGCAATGAAGGATGGGCATACATGGGCACCATGCTACAGGGTACACCCATCTTCACTCTGCTAACCCTGTGTTCCTCCTCACTTCAGAGGGGGGTAGGAATACAGAAATGCCAGGTCATTGGTCACCCAAGGGGAGGAAGAACTAGACACTGACTGTTTTGACAACCTGTCCCATAACAAAAACACTGGTGTGATCACCCTGATGCAAACAAGTCCAGCAACGCCTGGAATTCTCATTTGTCTCTCATCCCCCCAATGGCTAAAACCATCCTTCATGCCCAGTCTAACTTCAGGACAGGTATAAGGTTAAGTGTGTGAGACTGCAACAGGCTGCCCTAACAGTCAGTCTGGATTTTCAAGCAGAAAGTTGAAGTTTAAATTCCCCTGCACTGTTCCCATCAATAAACAAGCTTTTATTAAGTACCTACCATGTACTGGACACCAAAAAAAAAAGTAAACTGTCCCTGGCCTCCAAGAGTGTACAGTCTAGGCAAGGGAAACAGCCTGTGCAGATAGAGATATATACAGTATGATGAAGCGCTGAGGGAGGTGCCACGGCAGCCCTACTGGAACTGCCCCTGCCCTCAAGGAGCTTACACTCTGGCCAAGGAACAGAACATGAACAAGTACCTACAAAATAAACATGAAGTGATAAATGAGGGGCTAGCAACTGTGGGAGAGATCAGGAAACCAATAGACATTTAAATGCCAGGGACTATGCTCAGTGTTGTTGTTATTGTTCTTCAATAGGTCTTGTCCGACTCTTCCTGGCCCCATCTGGGGTTTTCTTGGTAGAGATGCTGGAGTGGTTTGCCATTTCCTTCTCCAGCTCACGTTACAGATAAGGAAACTGAGGCAAGCAGGGGTAAGTGACTTGCCCAGGGTCACACAGCTAAGTAAGTATCTGAGGCCACATTTGAACTCAGCAAGATTAATCTTTCTGACTCCATGCCACTCAAAATGCTGTTCCTCAAAGAAATAAAGTGCTTGCCCTCACATGTATAGTCCCCCTAAAGCAGTGGTTCTCAATCTGTGGGTTATGTTCAATTTGTAACAATGAAAATATATCCTGCATATCAGATATTTACATTACTATTCATAACAGTAACAAAATTACAGTTACGAAGTATCAACAAAAATAATTTTATGGTTGGGGATGACCACAACATGAGGAACTGTATTAAAGGGTCGTGGCATTGGGAAGGTTGAAAACCACTGCCCTAAAGGAAACATGAACAGATACAGGCATCTAGAATAGCTACAAAGTAATCCTGGCAGGGGAAGGGAGGGGATGTAAGCAGCCCAGCTACAGGAGGCAGGGTGAGAGTCCACACCCATCTATGAAGTCCCCACTACACCCCTTGCACATGCTAAGTACGAGATGTACAAAGAAATAAATAAAATAGTCCCTGCCCTCAAGAAGCTTCTAGACCCAACAGAATCTTTTGCAAGGTTACTAAGTTCTTCCCATTTCTGGTAAAAATTCCAGAAAGATGTAGAATGTGGTAAGAGTTTTCTACTTGACACCTACTGACCATAAACCAAGGAGGACGGATAATCGTCCAGTGCAACTGTGAACCAAATGGGGTGGATGAGTAAAGACAAGAGGTGTGATCTTGGCTGAAACGTGGATCTGCAACCTCAAGGAGCTCGCTTCCAATCCTTACAACCATCCGGGTCCCACTGCTAAACAATGAAAACTGTTCTTCATAACTTACAAATGCTGCTTTTAAAAACATATCTCAGATGTTCCTTCTCTATTCAAAAACTCTTTCATATTTCCTCACACCCGCCCACCCCCACATTGCTGCTGGGCTGTTTCTCCCTCCTCCAGCCCCTTCATATTCAATTAGGGTTGAGTGGGCCCACGGTAATGTTTGAAACTTGCCAGATAACTTCCCCTGCTCACATGGCTCGGGTGAGATGGGTGCCAACAACTCTATTCCTTCAGATGAGATTTACCTAGCCTGGGCCTTGCAACCACATCCTGCTGTCCTTGGCTGGATCATCTTAAGTGCCTAGGGGCCCTGAACAACTGGAGCATCCCTGGGCCTTGCCAACTGCCCCCCACAATGCACCTGTACAATTTCTGGGCCTTTTCATGAACCCTGAAAGGTGAACTTTTTTGGAGGGGGAGGGGGTATTATCTCCTCCAATTAGACTGAGAATGCTTTGAAAGCAGCCATTCATCGTGGGCTGATTTTTTCCCATTTTTATTCCCAACACTCAGATTATTAGCACAGAACTTGGTATACTGTAAGCACTCAATAAATGCTGTTTCATTCATTCATTCCAAAGAAGATGCATACTGGCTATCAGGGTGGGGAAATTTTATTCTGTGAAGTTCAGATTCAGGCAGAGTCACACGTAAGGACCTAGAGGGCTGCATGTGGCCTCAGGACACAGGTTCTCCACCCCTGTAACTGGGGCTTTGAATCAAAAGGCCTAGAATCACCATCTAAGAAGCAGCACATCTCATCTCCCTGATTGCAAGATGAATTACAACAACATTATCCCAAACTCAGCTAATGATGAGAATATAATCCATATAGAGAGATGGATAAATACATAAAATTTTAACTTTCACCAAGTGATTTCTTCATAATCACCCTATTTCCACTTTAAAGACAAGCAAAACAAGACAGACAATATAAGCAACAGCATCAGAGCCGAGATCTGAACCCAAGAAGGATGAAAAGAGGTCCTCTCATTCAGGTGTACACACTTGGTCCGAGTCACACAAGCAGTGAGTGACAAAGCTGAGATCAGAACATAGGATGTCTGAATCCCACGCCAACACTACTCTGCCAGGGCTCTCTCCCAACTCTAACCTGGCCTGGTGTCTTTTTCCACTGTAACATAGAATCCAGATTTTTAGGGTGCAGGAATGCTATAAACTTTATAAAACAAACCACAGTTTGACATTTTGGAGGCAGGGATGGGGGAGATGGAAGGGAATGAAGGACATTAATTAATTAATTAATTGATTGATTAATTATTTGATTGATTAAGGGCATTATGTTCAGACATAATTTAATCAGTGTGAGGAACTCCCAGTGTAGAAAAGGCCTTCCATCAACCCAAATTGTAATTCTTCTGGAATCTAGCCATTATCTGAGCACGGAAAAGTAATGAGTTTTGATCATGACCATACATCAATTAAGCAAGTATTTATTAAGCATCTACTACTTGCAGTATCCCTTGCAAACTTTGCTACATTTCAAGTGATTTGTTAAAAAAAAAAAACTGGGTAGAAATATAGGCAGAATATAAACTGTCCTTATTTCCAAGTGGTATAAATGTGTGGAACTACTGTGCCCAGGCACTGTGCTAGGTGCTAGAAATACAGCTACAAAGAATGCAATGATCCCGCACTGGGACAACGTTATATTTACAGTCTAATCAAAGAGTCAACAAATGCAAAGAAAAACACATAAGGCAAAAACACACTCTATATATGAGTTTACCTTCGTACAAACATATATGTGTATTCCTCTGTACATGAGCCTATCTATGTACATACATGCATATTCACATATATTCATACATAAACACCCCCATAACAGAAGCCAGGGTTTTCCGGACTTCAAAGCTAAACACTCTCCTCTTCCTCTATAGCACTCTCTAGCTAAACTGCTCTCCTCTAGGATACTTCTCATAGCCAAGGAATTCTTTATCCTTCATTTAAATCCTTACTACTGAAGTCTACCATCTTCTCTATCTCCAAGGAAGGCAGAAAGGGAATAATCATCTCCTACTTTAAATAATCCATCATTTGTGGTTTCACCTGGGATGTCTTGGGTAGGAGGGGTGTTAACTGTATTTTTTTTTTATTTTTAAAAAAGCATTCAATAAAAATTAAATTTTAATCCTTTCAATTCTCAGGTGTGTCAGTTACAATAACCAGCAGGATCTGCAATAAAAACTCCCCAAAAGCAGAAAAGATTTAACATATACATGATTTTAATCAAATAATAACCCGTGCAACTCTACAATAATTTTTTTAAACATTCAAGTGATTTGTTTAAAAAAAAAAAACCTCTGGGTACAAAAGAGAATATAGCCTGTGTCTCTTTCCATGTGATATAAATTCATATTCTGCTCTTACTCTGACAGGAGAGCAGAAAACAAAACCAACACTGTTCACAGAAATCTTAGATAAAATTCACTGAAATGATCCAAATGGTTTTCATTCCAGGGAAAATATTAAGTCAGCAGTTTGCATAGGATGGCATTTCCCAAACGGACAAAATAAGCGAAAACAGCCCACAGAGGAAAGTACAAATGCTGAGGCCTTTCAAATTCTGTTCCAGCAAAAGTGCAGTAAAGTCAATATCCCAGCACCTTCCTATACCAGTCTGGGGACTATTTAATGCTCCCCACTAAATGCACGGAGGAGACTGGACGTGATGACGTACACTCAGAGTCAGAGGAGTTGGGTTTGAATCTGCTTCTCACTGCCTGTGAGAGGTATGTATGACCTTAGGCAAGTCACTTAACCTCCAGGAGTCTCAGTTTCCTCATCTGTAAAATGAGGGGGTTGGAAACTCTGGATCTAAATCTAGAATCCATAAAGGAATCACCCAAATGGAAAAACAAAGTGAGAGAGCAGCCAAGGGAAAAATGCCCAAACACGGGGGAAGAGGGTGGAACAGTAAAGTTTAATGTCAGAAAAAAAGATCGTAGCCACCTCTGAAAGTTTGGTGTCACACAGCCAAAGCTCAGAAAAGCAAAGGCATGTGCCATGGAAGATGGGGGGAGGGGGAGATGAGTGGAAAATGATGGACCCCAACAAGGGCTCTGTAAACATGTCTAAATGAATCACCTTCTAACAGTCAGAGGCTGAAGGGTGAGAAGGGAACCGAGCTGAGTAAAAGTATTCTATATATGGGAAGCCACTTTAGTCAAATATTCCAGGCCATCCACTGACTGTAGGAGGCTGCTCAGAAGGCCAAGAAGCTGCAAGTTTGGCTACTCTGGGTCCAGGGTTACTAACGGGCACACAGGAGGTGCCATGAGGCTTTACAAATTACCTCTGAAGGATAAAACCTTGAAAGAAAAAAAAAGACACGAAATATTAAAGTTGTCATCTGAGCCCCAAGAATGAGAATGCTCTTCCAGATCGCGTTGTCTTACGGTATTAGGAACAAGGGTTATTAGCAGAGAAAAGAGTAAAATAAGGAAGTAGTAGTATTCTGACAATTTCTGTTAATCCCCACCAGCTGAAATTCAAGAAATTGGGTGACATCAGCATTTCCGCTTGGGCCAACAGGAATGGCAGGGCTCAGGCTGCTGCGGCTCCTTTTACCATGTAAAATAAATAAGGGGAGGCTGGAGAAGGCATTGGGAATCACCCAAATGGACTGTCCTTAGAAACAACATGGCCCTCTCATTAGGAAAAGCACCAATCAGTGTCTCCAAAAATAGGCTCTGATGGGGGAAGGGGAGAAGGCAAGATGAGTAACAGTGGATCCTCCCTGAAGCATGATCAGTCAACAAACCTTTCTTAATCTCTTACAAAGTGCCAGGCCCTGTGCTAAGCTCTAGGGATACAAAGAGGGCAAAAACAGCTCCTACCCTCAAGGAGCTCACGTTCCAAATAGAGAAATAACAAACGAGGTACCAAGGAGATGTTCTCAAATCCCTTCTCAAAAACACTGGCTAAAATAAGCAACCACGTGTGTGTGTGTGTGTGTGTGTGTGTGTGTGTGTGTGTGTGTACACACACACACACACACACACACAACGTACATACACAGATGTAATTAACATGGGATACAAATTCACTGCTCTTACTCTGACAGGAGAGCAGAAACAAGACTAACGCTGTTCACAAAAATCTTAAATAAAATTCACTGAAATGATCCAAAGGGTTTTATATGATACGTATATCACATACATTTATGTTTATTTTCTATGTATATATGTGTATATACATACAGGTATACATGGATCCAAAGGCATCCACCATGAGTCAATTCATTGATTAACCAAAATAATCCAGTGCCCCAGTCAGAACTCTACAATCTTAGTTAGACATTTCACATTTTCCATTCAGGGGTTTCAAAACCCACTAACATTAACTCAATACCATCTGCATGGTAGTTTATAAGATAAGGACACAGTCCGGGTTGTTAAGCCCATTACACAGATGGAAAAACCAAAGCGTAGAGAGGCCGAGAGACTCTCCAAGTACCTACCACATAAGAGTCAAATAGCAGGGCTGGGAGATCAGCAGGGTACTGCCAACTCAAACAAGTTTCCACACCAAGGTCAGAGCCAAACGCAGAATGAAACAACCCTCAATCCTAACAACAAAACCCAAGCAGCCAGGAGCCGGCCCAGCAGGCCAGATGAGAGGCACTCACCCCAGCCGCATCGATGCTCACGCCAGCCTGGGAGCCACACAGAACTGTCTCCAAAAGACTGGGGTTTTTTTAATGGAGGTGAGGTTGCAGCTGCTCTGACACAGGTTTACAAGCACCTTCTCTCAACACCAGGAAGGCTAAATTAGAGATAGGGTGATAATTAATAGGATCCTCCCGCAGCAAGAGAAGGCTTCTTTAGCAAACCAGTAATTGCTGCCTACTTAAAATGACAGGGAACTCTGCCAGGGAGGAGGGAGGCAGAGAGGGAGGGAGGCGTTAATGATTGTAATCATAAAAGGGGGAAATAGACACTCCACTTCCCAGCTGAAGCCAAGGGAGCATCCCACAGGATCCAGAGCTCTCCCTCAATGCTGCTGCCTCACCTCCGTCTGGATCCAACAAAGGAATCCTCTAAGAGGAGAGATGCTCACCACCCTTCCTTAGGCCAATCAGAGAAGGGAGAGAGAGGGAGAGGGAGAAGAAGAGGGAGAGACAGAGACAGAGAGACAAAGACACAGAGAGATAGAGACAGAGAGAAGAGAAGAGAAGAGAAGAGAAGAGAAGAGAAGAGAAGAGAAGAGAAGAGAAGAGAAGAGAAGAGAAGAGAAGAGAAGAGAAGAGAAAGGAGACAGAAACAGAGAGAGACAGAGGGAAAGAGTGCTCTACGAGCTGAAAGAAGTATGATAAAAAAAAAAAAAAGAAATCCCCTCCCATCCCTCCAAGGCCCCCACTGGGTTGTCATAAACTACCAAGTCAGTAGTAAGACTCCTTCTCAATTTATAAAAGATTCCCAAGTTTGGAAATTCGATACTACATTTCAACAAGTCTTTTTAAGTGCCTACTATGTGCCACATACGGTGCCAGGCACTGGGGATACTTCTAAAAAAAATCCTAGTATTATAGAATTTAATCACGGATCTACATCAGGAAAGGGATTTAGTAGGCATCTAGGTCTACCACTTCATTTTACAGACAGGGAAACTGAGGTCCAGAAAGGTTAGGTGATTTACCCAAGGTCACAGAGGTAATAAGTGTCAAAGATGGGATCTGAACTCAGGTCCTCTGCCCCACGCCCAGCTGTCAAACAGCCTCCTCAAAGTTTGCACTGGTATAGGGGACAAACCGATTCACTTGACTGCCAGGCTTTGGACAATGCCCCACAACACAACAGCCTCTTACTAAAAGTTTTATGATGACTATGGAAGCTGCTTATTTCCCCCACCCCAATCCAACATCAAAGCAGTTTCCTTGTTTTTTTAATGCCTTCCCAAATTATTTACTACAGCAGCTACTTAGGGAAGAACAGAAGGGGGTTAACAAGGTTAAGGGCACAAGAACTCTACTACTCCAGCTTTGACTTGGAGCCCTACAGAACTCAAAGGTCCCTAGTAGCAAACTGATGTGAGGGCAAGAATGAAAGTGGTCCAGGGGGTGGCTAGGTGGCACAGTGAATAGAGCACTGGCCCAGGAATCAGGAGGACCTGAGTTCAAATCCAGCCTGAGACACTTAACACAAAAAAAACAATAGCCATGTGACCTTGGGCAAGTCACTTAACCCCAACTGCCCTCCCAAAAAAAAAAAAAAAGTGGCCCAGGATGGGAAGGCAAAGTTGGACTGAGGTCTGCATTCCTAAATAGAGTATCCATACAGATGCAGCCTCTCAGCAGAATGGCTGGGTCAAGCAAGCCACCCTAAAATACCACACCTCATCAACACCAAAGCCTGGCCCTGGACTGGAACAGACTTCAACAAATGAACAGTCAGTCTTCTCAAATCTGGATCTGTTTCTGCAGTGGTAGATAGGTGGCATAGTTGATGGCCAACCTGGGTTCAGATCCTGCCTCCAATACTTACTCGGTGTGTGACCCTGGGAAAGTCACTTACCTTCTGTCTATTTCAGTTTTCTTATTTAATAATTTTTTTAAATTTTAACAAGCACTTATTATATGCTTATTATGTGCCAGGCACTAGGCTAAATGCTTACATTATTCTCATTTGAAACTCACAATAACCAGGAGAGGTAAGTGCTAGCATTATCAGATGAGTCAGACCAAGGTTAAGTGACTCGTCCATCTGAGGCCAAATCTAAACTCAGGTCTTTCTGACTCCAAGTCCAGGGTTTTGTCCACTGCACCTCTACTAGCTGCTCATTTTCTGTAAAATGAGATGATCATAATAACAGCACAATGCCTAGCACATAGTAGGTACTTAATAATAATATATTCTACCTTAAAGGGAGGTTGTAAAGGGTCAAAAGAGAGAACTATGAAAAGCACTTTGGAAACAGTCAAGGGCCCTAAACATGCTAGCTAATATTATTATTATCATAAAAAGGGCTTCATGAGCATAGCTTCACAATTGCTGAGTGATTAGAGCCATTCTTGAGAATTAACTTTGCAGGGAAAGGCAGACAAATTTCCCTCTGGACAAGAGAAGGGTGCCCTCTTAGAAGGCCTTGCTGGATCACCCAAAGAAAGCTTATTTCAAAGGACAGGGGTTGTCCATTAAGAAAAACAAACCCACAACTCTGTAAATATCAGAAGCAAAAAAAAGCCTCTTCAGACATTCCCCTTGTGGTCAGGAAAAACCAACATGCCGGGTCTCAGAGGCATAGCTTGTCCCTTCCTTGACTGCCCATAAAAAGTGTTAAGGACAATCTGGATTGGAGTTTTATGTCGTTTTGTTTTCTCCCCATAAATAGCAGGTGGATTTACACACACACACACACACACACACACACACACACACACACACACGCGCGCGCTTCACCACTAGACCAGGACTTTATAACTTCTTCTCCCTTAGACGATTATACCTTCTAATTGACAAATGTTTAACTTGATATTTTTCACTGACTAATACTCCTCACGCCCACAAGTCAAGGCAGAAGTTCATTACGCAACATAGGGATGTTCCAAAACCTCTGGCATGCCACAGATAAACAACCCCAGGACAGACTCGAATGGCTGGAGCTTAGAGAACACTCTCATGAAAAACAATTAACAGACCCATTCAGAACTAAAGGCCTGACAAACAAAAAGTTGCCGCCAGTCTCCAGTTGTTGGGCAGCTAGGGAGCAAATTCAATGCAGAGGGGGAAATAGCAAGAACTCTGCTGCCTGACGTGCATATCCCAAGGGTTAAGCTTCTACGCCACCACCAGACTCGGACCTTCTTCACCCAGGATCTCCCTGTCTTTTTAGAAATTGTTTTATAAGCACAACCTAGTCTGAAAATCTATAGTCACCTGCCCAAGACGAGTGTCCCTTATTTATCTTGGACACTACCTTGAGTCACCTGCCTTCACCTCATTAGAAGTCTAGGCATCTCTCTCCTCTATAGGATCAAATGAAGCCTCTAAATATGCCCCACACATATACACACACACACACAAGACAGGCCTCTTTTGCAATAATGTCGTTAATGCAACATGACCAAACCCTACTGCAAAGTTCAGCTGATCATCCAAGGATAACACTGTTCTTACAGAACTGCCCCCTGTAATGTCATTTTACCTGACATCAGGTTTTGTGGCACATCTGTCGGGATGTGCTCAAAGATTGGTTGGAATAGAAACCAACTTTTTCCAGGTCAAAACAAATTTACAATAAAACTGACTTATCCTTTTTTTAGGCTACAAAATTTTTAAAAGTCAACATTGTCTTCTTATCCAAGCTGCTTTGCTCACTGGAAGAAACCAAGAAGAATATGTGGTTCGCCATCAAAAGATAACACCCAGTTAGCTCCCAAGGACCTAGAAGGGTTAACAGATGCCCAGATACCAATTTCTCACTTCTTGTAAGAAGAACTAGACCCAACGTGTGACTAACTACAGTTCTATTTTTAAGTCAAACACCTCGGCACTTGGTTTGTAAAGTAGGCATTAAGTTCTTTAAATGAATGCTAAAAACCTAGCGAAAGGTCTAAGGACTTCTCTTTCTGCTGCCAGTTATAAATAAATATCCTTTCTGAGGTGACTAATGCAACCATCCCATGGGCCTTTTGTCACCCTGAGAAAGCTTCTCTATGCCACAGGAACTAGGTTTAGAGCTGGAATCTAGTCCAGCCCATTTGATACACAGATGAGGGAAATTTAGGCACAGATGGGATAAGTGGTTTGGTCATACCAGGAGAAAGGACTCAAGAACAAGGACTCAAACCCAGGTCCTCCAAATCCAAACACAATGTTCTTATCTCATCAGAGAAGCCCCAGAACTCTTAGAGACCAATCTTGGGTCACAGAATCATGGAGCTCAAGCCAGAAAGGGGGCATCAGAGGCCATCCAATCCACCCTATCATTTTACAGAGTCCATATCCAATACTCCTGACATTCTATTTGACAAAAATCATACCTGCTCTTACTTTCTCCCTCTCTTCCATTTTGGAGGCAAAGAAGATCATGGTTAATGGTTCCCCATTCCCCAAGAACAGAAATAAGAATCTCCAATCTTCCAAATTCCCTCCTTTTAGATGTCCCAGCAGTGGCTGAACCATGCATACTTCCAGAACTGTTTTCATTGGGCCCAACTCAACCCTGAGTCTTCCCCTATTTAGGACATCAGCCTGCCCCAGTCCTGGATTTCTGTCTCAGCAGGGTAATCCTGTTCACGTACTGAAGTATCTAAAAGAATGAATCCACGTCACTTCCATTTGCTGAGATTCCATGTGCTTTACCCTGTGTAGAGCAAGCCTTCTTTATTCATCCCTGTCTCACAACGGATTTTCCCTTCATGTGACTTTACCCAACCTAAAATAAAGCACTCTTACCCCAGAGCAAGGGCTCTAAACCATTTTTGTGTTGTGGATGCCAATAGCAATATGTTTTTAAATAATTGAAGGAAATATTAAATTTTAATGGAGATCTAGTTATATTTTCCCCAAGCTCACATCTCTCTTTCTGTCCTTCCTCTCTTGGACCAAAGAGAAAAAGTCTAATGCAGCTTTCATTTGAAAAAGTGAAAGCAGTGGAAAGAGAAGGAGAGGGAGAGAGACAGAGAGAGAGAGAGGGAGAGAGACAGAAAGAGAGAGAGAGAACTCACCATAGTAGAAACAATTCCAGATTGTGTATCAGCTGAGGAGAGATTTATCAGATAAAGGGGTCAGTCTACATGATCTCTGAGGGTGCCTTCTAGTTCCAATAGTCTACAAATCTATTAATAAGCAGGCTGCAGGGGAAGTCAGATTGGGAACAAGTACACAATACACACAGGTATCAGAGAGTTAACTATGGTACAGTTTTTACAATATATCTGGCTTTCAGAAATTTTCATCAGTCTGAAGTGCATTTATTAGATCACTTAGCTATGAAACATTTCATGTCAATTAATCAATCAATCATTCAACAAGCATTTATTGAGTTATCTACTCTGGGCCAGACCCGCTTAACCAGCCTCCTTCTAGACTCAGCTCAAATCTCACTTTCTCTAAGAGGCCTCTCCTGGTTCCCTCCATCCCCTCTCTGCCCAGCTCCCCATTAGGGCCTTCCTCTGCAATGACTTCAGCTCCTGACTCTCTGGACTGTTCCACCTCTTCCCCAGAAGGCTTCTTACTCTGCAGATGATGCTGCCCCTGTGGCCACCTACCTCAAGCTGCAGGGTACCTGCCCTTGACTCTCATTTGAGGCAATGGCCAGGGCATCCACCATCATTTTTCTCCCAGCTTTGCTGCTGATTCTCTGAACTTTTTCCCCCATCCTTTTCCCAGCTTCCTTTTAATGTACAGTCTTCCCCCATTAGAATTTAAGCTCTTTGAGGATAAAGAAAGTTGTGAGGATGGTGTTGCCTGTGTCTTGGCACTCCTGGTGTTTAACAATGTGCCTAGCACACAGTAAGAGCTTAATAAATGAATTCACTCAGTTTCCCCCTATAAGCTTCCACTCATAGGCTACATATTTGTATGTAATCAGCTTTTTGCACGTCTCTCCTCCTTATAAGGGAAGCGACCCAAGGGCAAAGGCAGTGTTTCTGCCTCTCTGTGTATCTGGGCACTTGAGAAACGCTATTGACTACCAGACCAGGTCCTATACTAGGCAGCAGGGTTAGAAATCCAAAAAGACACAATCTCTGCTCTCAAAGAGCTGCTTTTCTAGAGCTGGGATTCTTAACTCTGGTATCCTGGACCTCTTTGGCAAGGCAGTGACCCCTTGGTTTAAAATGCACAAAATCAAATACTAAGGATTACAAATAAAACCAAAGGTTAGTGGAGAAAAAAAGTGTTTTTCCATCCAAGTTGATAGATGCCCTGAAATCTGCTCACAGAACCCTGCAGATCTATGAATTCAGATTAAGAATAACAGTAACGCTAACTGCTAGCGTTACCATGATCTATGTGCTAGGCACTTTGAAGATAGATCCAATGACCTGAGTGGTAGGCGCTATCATTATCTTCATTTTATAGTTGAAGAAACAAGGGCAAACAGAGGTTTAGTGACTGATCCAAGGTCACACACTAAATGTCTACAGTCAGTTTTGAACTCGAGTCCTCCCAACTCCAGGCTCAAGCACCCTGTGCCACCTAGCTGCCACCATCCTGGACTCAAAAATGGGAGTCTTCTACAAATGCTATCATTCTGATTCTTACTCTGATTAACAGCAGTAAGAAGAGTTTAAGAGCTCACATTTCAAAACACTTTCTTCTCAAAAACCCAGAAAAGGAAGGCAGTAGGAGGATTCTGCCCATTGCACAGATAGGAATACTGAAGCACACTGAGGACAAGCTCCCTTCCCCTGGAATGATGCCGCTAGCAGTTTTCAAAGCCAGCATCTGAACACATTCTGGTCCCTTGCATTATTTCTCACTTCACTGGCAATGAACCAGAAGTCATTGTCGAGTTTGTTCAGAATGATTCAAGCAGAGTCCTAGCTCCACTTTTAAACAGCCAGAAGCCCAGACCTCTCCAAGTCTCCATTCTCTCTCAATCAAAGGAGTTACCACCTTGAACTATTTCTCTCACAAGGCTGGCCATGAGGAAAGCCTTTTGTTGGGTGTAAGGTATTAATGAGAAGAGTAGTTGGGATTTTGCTAAAAATCAAGTTGTGCCCATTTCTTGTATTTTTTTAACTAATCAATTAATAAACATTTATTAAGCACCTACTATGTGCCATACTAGTGGAATAGCCTTCCTTTTTGCTTTCCAGAAATCTTACTTTGTGACCAGTCAACTCAGTCACACAAGTCAGTACATAAAATTTTTCTATCAGATAAAGAACATCTATAGCTATAAATAAGACAGATATTACTCTTAATAATTTTTCATTGAGACCATTCAGACTTCCAAATAATAATATTTACATTTATAGAAGACTATAAGATTTGTGAAGTATTTTCCTTATAGGTAATAGAAGTAATATTATCTCCACTTTATAGATTAGGAAAACTGAATCTCTGAAAGGTTGAGTGATTTGCCTAAGGTCAAACAGCTGATAAATTTCTGCAGTGGGATTAAAATACAGGACTTCCTGTCTTCACCTCCAATTATCTGTGTGCCCTATGTGCCCCATGCTCTTGAAATACAGATTTTTCAATTTGGAGTTAGAGAATATTAAATACAGCCACCACCTCCCTCAACCCTGCCTATCCCTCTGTTCCTCCCTCTGTCCCTCTGTGTCTCTCTTAGTCTCTGCCTCTATCTATGTCTCTCCCTCCCTCCCTCTCCCTTTGCCTCTTCCTCTCTCTACCTCTCTCCCCCCTCTCTCCCTCTTTCTCTCTCTCTCTCTCTCTCTCTCTCTCTCTCTCTCTTTCTCTCTCTTTCTTTCTCTCTCTCTTCTTTCTTCCCTTACACCTCCCTCCATCTCTCTGGCTTGTTCATGACTTTCTACTACCAATGGGAGAAGAAATATGGCAGGTGGGTGTCACTGGGTGCCACTGTGGGAAAAGGAAAGACAAGAGTCCTAGAGGTGTAAAATACTGATAAGCCAATGATATGGCTGATCTGCCTAAGCTGCCTCCTGGCAGCTGGAGAGATGCTGAGGTATCCATAAAATAGGAAACAATAACCCAGGAGCCCTAGGTTATACTTAAACTATTAAAGGTAGTTCATTGAAATGACTTCTGCACTTCTACCATCCTGGAGCCCAGCAGCATGAGAGCCAGGGTATTCTGTGATGCCAATTAGTACATCTCATGATTAATTCCTGCACCGATTTCTAGTCTGTGATTATGATGAAAAGAAAATTTGCCAAGAAAGATAACGACAATTATCCTGGTGCCAACAACAGAATCAACTTCTCACATGTAAATAACACGTGCCATTTTTAAATACTATTCAACTCTGAATCCCCATCAACCACAACATGGCATGCATGCCAACCCTCACCTACCCAGGGACTGATTATCTAGTATGGGGATTATTATTCAGTGCCCTTCATATTCTCTCTCTCTCTCTCTCCCTCTTTCCCTCCCCTGTCCTGTCTCTCTCCTCCCTCTCTTCTTTCTCTCCTTATCTTCCCCCTCTCTCTTCCTTCCCCTTTCTCTTTATCTGTGTCTCTCTTCTTTCCCCCTTCTCCTTCCCTCCCTCTCCCCCTCTCCCTTTCTCCTTTCCTCCATCTCTTTGTCTCTCTCATTCTCCATCTCTCCCATTCCGTCTCTCCCTCTGTATGTCCCTCTATGTCCCTGTCTCTACCTCTATCTCTGTATGTGTCCCCCTCCATTCTCTCTCTCCTCTTCTCCCTCTATCTCTTTCCTTCCACCTCTCTCTCCTTCCCTTCCTCTGTCTCTTTGTCTCTATCCCTCCCTCTCTCTTTCTCTGTTTCTCTTTCTATCTCTTTTCTCCTTCTTTTCTTCCTGACCACTTCCTGGTCACTGAAATGGAAAGCCAAGGAAATTGGATTCAACTCTGATAATACATCTAAATAAATCAAGCAACTGTCTTGTTTTTAGCTCTCCAGGGAAAATGGAATCTGGAGATTATCTACAGATTTCATTTGTCCAGGCAACTACCCTTGCCCCAAATTTCTTTAGCCTTTTCCCTAGAGATCTAGTGATACCTCATGAGTATATTAGAGCAGCTTAGTGGGATTACAGGGCAGTCGAAGAGGCAAGAAGAGAGAACTCTAGCTCAAGTGATGACTGGGTAAATCCCTGTTCTGGACAAAACAGCTGTCGCAATCTTCTTAGGCATGGAGACCCTCACTTTGGGAGGCTCCCAACCTCTACATGTGGCCTGGAATTCATTAGGAAGGGAGCCCAGGCTGAAGGGAGGTTTTTCAGCCCTTGTTCAGCAGCAATTCCGTCAAAAACACATCGGGTCATGCGGGTATGTCCCACAAACTTTTCATCCCTTTTTCTCAATAAAATTACTAGTCAGATGACTTCAATTTGTTTGAAGCTCCACACTTTGAATCAGAATTAAAGTAACAGTTGCATTTTGTGCTCTGCACTAGGTTTCTAGAAGGAAAATCACTTCGGGAAATCCAAGTCCCTGGGAAGGGGTTTGGAAAACCTCTGACAGTCATAACTAGTTTCTCCTAGTATCTCTCACTTCGGGGAAGAGACCTACTAGAAGCCCATTCATTACCAATGCCTTGTCAAATGGACCCTTATACTTTCATTCTACTAAATAAATTTCCTGTCTTCTTGGACCTCTCATTCCAAAACAGAGCTTGGAGTTCCAAAATAATTGGCACAGATCCCAAGGAGATCAAAGGCAGAAAGCAAAGTCCCACAATCATACCAATATCACCACAAGAGCACCTTTTGTGGCAAGATCCAAAAAAATATCACTGAACCTCTGAACCTCAGTATCTACATCTGTATAATGAGGGATTTGTGCCAGATGACCTGTGAGGTACCTTCTTCTTCTAAGCCTATGATCTTATGACCTCTAAAATCTATGATCTTATGTTTGGGAGTGACTGAACAAATTGTGTTATATAAATACAGTGGAATATTATTACGCCACTGTCTCAATTTTATCTCTAGATCTTCAGCACCTAGGCCAGGGTGTGACACGTAGTAGGTGCTTAATGTGCTTTTTCATTGTATAAACATTCAGAAGCACAAATAGGAGGAATTCAGAGAAACATTAGAAGACATATATATTGATGCAGAATGAACTAAGAAGAAACTAGAAAAAAAAAGTATGCCATGATTACAATAATGGAAACTCCTCCAGTAGATTTTAAGTATCCACTCGATTACTCTTATTTTCTTCTTTTTATCCCCAGTGCTGGGCACATAAAAGATACTTGATAAATGTTAGACAAGTTGAACTGAATTAATATGAAAGAAAGCAATATGAAAAGATATCCAAACTCTGATTAAGCATAATGACTACTCTTGGCCCCGGAGGAGAGACGGCAAAGCATACTTCCCCTCTCTTAGTAAAGAGGTGGGGGAAGACAGGTGCAGAAAGAAACAAATACTGGGATCATTTTGCTCATCAGTTTGGCTTAACTAGTCTTTGTTACAAGAAAGAATTCAATGAGAGTAGGGAAATCGCTGGTATTTTTTTTAAAAGGCATTAATAAAACTTTTAAAAATAAACAAAGCAGAGCTCTGGGGAAAGAGTTATTTAACACTTAGAAAATTCAACAGTAAGAGTATAATCTCAAATATTTACATTGAAATTTGAGTGGGGATGGGGAAGGGGACTACTCTGATTTTTCCTCATTAGAAATAAACAGGAATTTAGGGGGAAAGGAGAATATTTTTTTAAAAGTCACAAAAGTTGCATCACAAGATACTTCCCAGGAAGTGATGAGCAGCTACTCCAGTATGTTATGCTGGATTTTGGAGCCCCATAACCCAAGAGATCCCCCTAAAGACAAGTGATCTGAAGTACCAGCTACAGAAACCAAAATACAAACCCAACTGGTGATTCAGGGCCTTACAATGAAGTGATTTGCATTCAGCTACGTAGACAATATGAGCAAAGGTACCTACCAAGACCAAGCCCATTTGTTAACCCAGGGAACAAGCTTTGAGCTCCCCACTTACCGTATCAAAATACAAGGTATCATTAGCAACACATTCCCAGATCGCATCATTAGCATTATCTAGATGAAATATTATTAGTGTTTGTCTATCCTAAGAGGGGTTGGAATGGCCCAACCAAGATGATGTAACTTGTGGTTCCAGAAAGTCTGCAGACTGAATTTCCAACTTGATACAAACCACTGGGCACCATCTTTAAATTTCTCCCAAATGGTACTCAGTACACATTCGCTATGTAAATAGTCACCAGCCAGCTGCTTATGGCTTATACGGCCTGTTCCAGGGAGCTATTTTGGATGGTTCCATTTCTAAACTAATGATTCAATAACACAAGTGTCTCATCCCCGCCCCCACCCTTAAGTGAATGACCTTAAAGGATAACTGTGCTTTCAAGTGTCTTCCAACTAATTAAATAAATACAATAGACATTTATTAAGCACCTAATTTGATAAGGCACAGTTCAGAACACTAGGGAAAAAAGGGCCCAAGGAGAGCCAGTCTGCCCCATGCAAGCCCACGTTCTACTGGAAGGATATAACATTTACACCGATAAGTACAAAATAGTTTGAGGAGGGAGCTAACACTCATAGAATATAATAATAGCTGACATTTCTATCTCCTGCCAAAGGAGCGCTATACTTGCAAAGTTTATATGGATCCCAGTACAGAGTCTCTAAATTTAGAGCATGACCAATCCAAGAACAGGTTCAAATTCATTCTTTTTCAATAGGTACTTATGTTGCAGGCACTGGGCATACAAAGACAAAATGGAAAATGGTCTCTGCCCTCATGGAAATTGAACAGACTTCATTACTTATTAAGCACTTGTGATCAGGCACTGGGAATACAATGGAAAAAAAATAAAAGAAGTAAAGTGCCTGTCCTCAGGGAGTGTATATTCTACAAAGTACAATCCTAATATTGAATCTAGAAAAGCTGATTATGACATGAAGCCTTCCTTAGAAATATTACAGAGTTATGGAATTTTTTTTTAATGCCATTACATATGGATAGTAAGAGAAAGATCTGGCCACTGACATTAAAAATATAGTCCACCCATTTGTGGGCTTTGTTTGAGGTCACAAATTGTGCGACAGAACCAGGCAGGCTGTCTTCAATTTCAGGGTACAAGAAAAGGAAGTAAGGTTACCACAGCCTCTTTGAACAGAAGAGATTTCAGTACAATGCATGTGTTTAAAAAAAATGCACCACGCTTGAGACAGCTCTCAAGCCAGAAGACACAGCCAGAGGATCTGGGAAACGTTTGGGAGCAGAGGGACTTCAGACAGCATCTTGTCCAACTACCCAATTTTATAGTTAAGAATAGTATAAAAGATTAGACTTGTCCAATCACACAGTTACCTAGAACCCAGCTCTTCTGACTCCTAAAATCAGTCCTGCTTCTAAATCTAATGCTTGCTGGCACCGGAGTAAAACCTGGTAGGAATTACACCTTTCAATCTGTTTGATGGCCCCATGTCCAATTCTTAGTCTTCCCAGGGCTGTCACATAGAAATTCAAAATATTCAGGCTAAATGGTTCTTCCTCTCCACAAGTGTTCCTCCAACGATAGCTTCACACAGAAGATTACACACGTACACACACACACACACATACGCGCACACACACGCACACACAAAATTTTCCCTCAGTCATAATTTCTCATCCCCCTAATCCAAAATTCAGTCATCTCTCAAATGTGTGCCGTTGGTGACACAGGGCACTGGGTAAAAGTGTGTAGATGACTCAATTCAATCCACCCCCACTTGGGGCAAAAACTCATTGTGCATATATTACTGAAATCAGTCCAAGAGCATCATCATCTTCTTAGAAAAAGGATAGGAAGGAGACCAGCATCAGCATCCACAACACAGTTCTTCTACAGGTCACATAGGAACATCGTATCAAGATGAACAGTCATATTAAAAAGCACATTGAATTATATTAAAATCAACAGGCATTTGTTAGTACATATTATTGAGACAGGCACCAGAGATGCGGATGGGATGGTACTCAATCTGTCTTCATCAACACAGAAAACTCCCTCTACCAGTGGAGATCTGACAGAATCTGAGTCTCTGGCACAAGAGTTCCCTAACTTCAGGTCTTAGAGGGCCTGTGGGTCTGTCCAGTCACACAGCTACACTATGATAGAGGCAGATCTTGAAGCCAGGTTTTTTCCCTGCTTCTAAGGATTCTACTTTGCCTTACTACAGGAACTCAGGCACTGGGAGGTTTACATTTTATCCAGAGGGACAACGCGTACCTATAAATATGGAAAAAGAAACATATGAATTAAATGCAAGGTAATGTAGGGGAAAAGGACCAAGTAGGCCATGAGCACCTGGGAATATCAGGTCTTGCATTCAGAAAATGAATTATTCTTAAACAGCCATATATAATTTTTAGACTGAACCAAGTTATTCTGCAATTTAGAGTTCGGAGAATTGCTATGGAAATCTTAAGGGATTTGAACTTTTTTTTTTTAATTTGTGTCATCTGAAGGAAAAATATGTCATTGTCTGAGGGATGCCATATTTAGTGTCTGTTTTGGGGGTAGGTGGTGTGTGGGAGGGAAAGGTTCTCCTTTTTAAATTTCTCTACCCAGTTTGACCTTTACTAGACGCTTAGACAGGAAGCATGACCCAGTGGGCGAAACATAGGACTGGGAGTCAGGAGCTCTAGTCTATTTTTTAAGCCACATTTTGGATTAATTTTTAACCCGTAGTAGAACTGTATGGAAGAGTGGAATGATTATCGTATAAGGAGCCAGGAGACCAAGGACCAAGGACCAAGCTCTAGCTCTGCTGCAAACTTGCTGAGTCATGTCTGGGCCTCAGCTTCCCCTTCTCTAAAATAACAGTGTTGGCCTCTGTTCTGTGTCATTATGGCTGTCTTTCAGTTTTCCAGTGTTTTTATTATATTTTTCAAAGTGATCAGCATTAAGTGACTTGTCCAGGGTCACACAGCAAGTATGCATCTGAGGCTGGATTTGAACTCAGGTCCTCCTGACTCCTGGCCATTGTTCTGTCTACGGTTGGCACCTAACTGCTCACCTAACCCCAAGTTTTTACATATAAAAATTAGAACAAGTGCTAATGATTCCTCTTCTCCGTAAGTGATCACTCCATTATGTGGATAGCTCCACAGAGAAAAAAAATCAAATAGATAGACTTATTTATATAATAAATAAATCTATGTGTGTGTGCATATACACATGTGATGTATTTTGTGCGCATGTCTATACATATACGTACATGGTGCACACACACATAATACATGTATGTGTTGTACAGGCCATATAATACAATGCAATGATCATGTGTAGCTTTTACAGGTAATCAGACACACACACACACACACACACACACACACACACACACACACACACACACAAATATATTTCCAGAATCAGTCCTAGGGTCTGTGAAGTCCCTTCCTGCTCCAGCTCTGGTCCTTAAGAATAGAATCCCTGAGAGTGAACTGGCTAGCCAGAGGTTCAAAGACCAACTTCAGGGAACTCAGAAGAGGGTGGGGTCCTTGAATAAAGAAGTGTTATGATACAAAAAAGAGAAAGAATGGAATTCCTTATTACACGAAATCCAAGTATCTTGGCATATTGTGTAAGGCTGCCATACTTAGTCAGGAAAATCTGGGTGTGATTTCTGTTTCTGACACTAGCTGGTAGACTGGGCAATTTTATCAATCCATCAACATGTATTCATTAAGTGAAGGAAAGAATTGATAAAACTTTTATTAAGCTCTTACTCAGTGTTGGGCAGTGGGGATGGAAAAGCAATCAGTGTCTACCCTTAAGGGGCTTCCATTCAAAGAGGGGAGGAGACTACAAAAGAGTAAGAAAGAGGCAGTTTAAGTACCTGGAGGCGCAGCAGGGAGTAGAGATGGAGATCTGTTCCTAGGTAAGGACTAGAAAAGTTTAGAGTCCCAGAGGCGGAGAAAAGAGCCTACTATGTTTTAGACACAGTCCTGAGCAAATCTCAACTTATCTGTGCCTAAGGCAACTATTAACTTATTCACTAAATCGTAGATAAGCTGCAATCTGTGTTGGTGGTGGGAATTTAAGCAGGAATTCAATGAAATCCTTTCTGTAGCCTCTAGTGTAGTGAATGATGGTTCTAAGGTTCAGTACTAGAAAGGAAGTTAAAGGAAATCTGCTCTGGGTATCTGCTTTACTGACATTAACACCATAAAAGAAAGGCCAAGCTACTGAGAAAATGTGAGTGGTAGAGGGAAGTCAGAATGCATCAACAACAAACCCCACCTCTGCTTAGAGTTAGGTGGTCAGTCTGTAGAGAACAGCAAGTGCTTTGTGACTTTGGCATCAGGAAGGAAAAAAAAAATACTTGGATTTCATGATAATGTTGACCAGATTCTTCTGCTGTCTCTACACTTCCATTCACAAGACTTAAACATCAGGCTCCAACTTGAGAGGGCCTTAGGAATGGACCCCTGGGGGATGATATTTACACTTACAACTCTCCCAAGGGAACAGAAGCTCCTTGAGGCCAGGGATTGTTTCATAGAAACAATGCTTGGTCACTACTGTGCCCTCGGTAGACCTGTTCTGGAGCATTGTGCTCGACTCTTGGCATCTAGTTCTAGAAAGGATGCTGATGACCTGGAGTATGCCCAAAGGAGGGCAAGTGGGGTGGTGAAAGACCTTAAATCAGTGTCAATGGATCAGAGTCCTAGAGTAATGAGAGAAAACCATTGCAAAGTGACCAAGTTTATGTCAGGACAAACTTCCTGATGTTTCCGGCTGCAACACAATGACATTTTGAAGAACCTACTACATTCCAGGCACTCTGCTAAGCACTGGGGATGTAAGGAAAGACAAAATAAGCAGAAGGAAAAAGAATGACTCAGATTTCACAATTTGTCACTGGCCAAAGCGGCCCCCGAGATGGGGGCTTGGTCCACACGGCAGGTCTTCAAGCAGAGGGCAGGGAGCTATCTTTCACATATGTACCAGTAAGGGCTCTTTCCTAGAACTGAGTAGGACTGGATGTCCTAAAGGCCTCTTCCAAGAGGGATGCTGTAATTCTAGATCTTATCTGCCCCTTAGTAGCTTGTCCCCTCTTCATTCCAATACAAGCTTTTTTCTTGCATTCAGATCAATTAATCAATAATCAATTAACATTTATTACACACCTACTATGTGCCAGGCACTGTGCTAAAGGCTAAGGATACAAAAAGAGGCAAAAGATAGTTCCTGTCCTCAAGGAGCCCAAGATCTAATGCCCTAACTTTAAAAGACAGACCAGAAATCAGGGTAGACTCTCATCATTTCAGTGGATAAAACAAACACACAATGCTTGTTCCTGCTACCCTTCAGGAAAAGCTAGCTCCAACTAGAAATCACAAAAGGGAGAATTGGGAAAAGGAGCTGATCAAGGACTATGAATGATATAAAGAGGGAAGAAAACAGAAAGACAGAGAGACATTTCTAAAGCAGCAGAAGCTTCAGAACTAGAAGCCAAATTTTGGACCAAATCAGCAGCTAAGGGGTGCAACAAATACAATACAGGGCCTAGAGTTAGGAAGACCTGAGTTCAAATCCTGCCTCAGATATTTACTAGCTGTATGACCCTGTACTGGGAATGGGAATTTGAAGATCTTCCCTGCCCCTTAATAAGCCTAGGGGAATTTGAAGACCTTTCCTGCTTTGAAAATAAACTCTGCCCCCCAAATAGAATGAATGTAGTAACATGGAGCCTGTGGGGGAAGGAGTTTGCCGAAGGGAAAGAGCCCACAGGAAACTGGGAGTCAGAGCCAGATAGATGGTGGGAGAGAGAGGACACTCTGGCAAGGAGTCAGTCAGGCTTGTGAGTAAAATATTGACCTTTTATTGGTTTGTGGGAAGGTTAAACAATGCTATGACTCTCTGTGCTGTTATGGCTTATTAACTTCTTTGCTACTATGATGGAATTGGCTTACTTTGGGGATTTGATTTTCTGGTGTCAGAATAAATGTTTTGCTTCTGTCATATATGGAGAGTCTGTTATATTTTGTGAGCAAACACCACACGGGAATATTATTGGAACTGTAAATATTGCATTGGCGCTACAGACCCTGGGCAAGTCATTTAACCTCTGTCAGTCTACAGTTTCAATTGTAAAATGGTAATAATATTCCCATGGTTGTTGCGAGAATCAAATGAGGTATTTGTAAAGATCTTAGCACAGTTCCTGAAATATAGTAGGTGTTTGCTTCCTTTTTTCCTATCATTATGTACTTGACTTCCTAATGAACTGCAAAGCAATTTGACCAACTGTAAATGGAGAAATCTAAATAATTGGGGGAGGAGGGTTGTTTTATTTATGTATTTTATTTTCTTTATATCTCCAGTGCTTGGAACACAGGAGGTAATTAATAAATGCTTATTCACTGGACTTACTACTGGGGGAGGGGACAAGCATTAATTAGGCGCCTATTGTACATCAGGCACCACGCTAAGCACTTCACAAATATCCCCGCATTTGAACTATCGGAAATAACTGTAACATTGCTTTTCCCTCATCTTTCTCAATAAAAATAATGGTGTTGTGTAATTTCATGTCCATATAATAACCCATATGAGATGCTTTAAAATACTTGGAAAAAATTATTTTAAACTACATGTGTTTGCCCAAAGTGGGTAACTACTGCATTTAATATATTCCTAGCATCTTCTCAACCCTCCTCTTCAATGCACACACATTTAAAATTTAATCAAACACTCCTATAATTAACTTGTATTATAAATGCCTGACACAGAGGAGGGGTCTCAGCTTCCTAAATGCAGAATATGAGAGGCTGGACTAGATGATGGTCCCCTTGGGTTCAAACTCTATGGCTCTGGAGTCAAACAGCTTGGGTTCAAATTCTTCCTCTAATGCTTGCTGCTGGTCTAACCTTGAGCAGGTCACTGTGCACCTCTCTAGGTCTCAGTTTCCAAGTCTGTAAAATGAGAGGGCTGGATTCCGTGTCTTCTCATGTCCCTTGAAGCCTGAGATCTAGAATTCTAAATTATTTGACCTCTCTTGGGCCTCGGCTTCCAAGTCTGTAAAATGAGGGGGTTGGTTGACCTCTGTGACCTCTGAGGTCCCTTCCAGCTCCAGATATAGGATCTTGGGACAATGTCACATACTGAAAAAGTCTCTCCTGGTTTCCTTAGGTCTGATCAGAAAAACGTTGTTTCTCTGATAATGTTTTCTAGCTTTCCAAAAACAGGCCGTTCTGAAGCCATTACCGCCATGCAGTTGGAGGAAGAAGCTTTGTAACTTTGATTTGTCCCAAGATACATTTTTTTACACTGAGGTCCTGTTTCTGACTGTAAGCACATGTGACCTGTTCTAAATAAAGGATATTTTCCACTTCTTGCACAACTGGAACAGACACCAACATCAGCCTGAGTAAACTGCATTGTAACTCAAAGGGAATTATAAAAACTACTCAACACAGTCCAGAAATAACTAATGGGAAAGGGGGGAGAGGGGGGAGAAAAAGGTATTTCTGATAAGATAAATCTCCAAGTCACACTCAGAGAACTCATTTAATCAAGTTTTTAATATAATCAAACTATCAAATCAATTTACATAATGAAATTGAGTACATGAGGGGTTACAAAACGGCAGATGTTCTAATCATTTCAATTCTGCTTCAGATGGATGACAGCACTTTTTTCTTTTTAAAAGAACATTTTCTTGTTTCTACGTGCAACTGGGAAATAAGACATACAGGCGATGGGGTATAGAAATCCATCTTGTCCTACAAGAAAGTAAGGGAAATTGGGTAAGGGGAGGGATGGAGGGGGATATGTCAGAGGGCAGACTGGGGGAAGGAGAAATCAGTATGCTTGTCATCTTGGGGTGGGGGGTAGGGGAGAGATGGGGAGAAAATTTGGAACTCAAAATCCTGTGGATATGAATGCTGAAAACTAAGATAAATAAATAAAATTAAAATTGGACAAAAGATAACATAAAAAAGAAAAGAATATTTTCTTTTATTATATTATATATTATTATATATGCTATACATATATTAGTATTATATATATTATATAACCATAAAGTAGGACATATTAGATCCCAGCTTCTTACCCTTGTTGGTGTCCCAGATGCCTTTGGCAGTTGGATGAGGTCTAGAGACCCCTTCTAAGAATACAGTTAATGCCCAAAAATAAAATACATCGGAATAATAATATTGAAATACAGCTATCAACAAAAATTTAAAGTGCATAGACCTCCAGGTTAGATTAAAAAGAAAGACTATTCTCCACTCTAACATGGGAAAGCTTAGGCAGAGGCAGTGAATTGAACCCCAGACCTGGAGTCGGGAAAACCTGAGTTCAAATCCAGTCTCAGATCGTTACTAGCTATATGACCCTGGGTAGGTCATTTAAATTTTGTCAGCCTCGGTTTCCTCACTTGTAAAACATGAATAGTAAAAACAGTACCTGCTTTGAAGGACTGTTGAATCAAATGAGATAATAATTAGAAGGTGCGTGGTATATGGGAAGCACTCTATAATTGTAAGCTATTATTAAATCAGAGCATCCATCAGTGGGTGACCCGGACCAGATCCTTCAAGGAGGTGCAAAGTACCAAATGATAAGAGAAAGACACAGAATTTCAGAGATGAAAGAAGAGACTCATTCTCAGTCTCATTTTATAGAGAAAGAAAGGGAAGTGACTTGTCCATGGTCACTACCCCCATCAGAACGTAAGTCCTGTGAGAGCAGGAGCTGTTTCCTTTCTCTTTGTATATTCCCAGCACCTGGCAGATACAATAGATACTTGTTAAGTGAACTCACATCAAAATAAAATTAATAAGCACTTATTAATCTCCTACTATATGCTACAGGCTTCAGTACAAAGACAAAAAACTAAATAACTCTATAATCAAAGAACTTATATTCCATATGCAAAGACAAGACAATCCATTACATCCCATATGGAAAGACATCCACATATTATAATAACAGCTAGAGATTATATATAGCACCTAAGATTTTAAAACATTTGATAAATATCGTCTTGTTTGATTCTCACAACAATTGTGGGAGGTATTATCACCTCCATCTCACAGATGAGGACACTGAGGCAGATGGGGTTAAGTGACTTGCCCAGGGTCACATTGCTGGTAATCGTCTGAGGCCAGATTGGGATTCCAATCTTCCTGACCCCAGGCCCAGCAGGCTGTCTATCCACTGTGTCACCACCTGAATCTAGAGTCGGGAGGTCTCCTAGGACATT
>CM053599.1:27418328-27435768 GCA_028646575.1 Pseudocheirus occidentalis | reverse complement strand
AGTCCAATGTATATCATTTATCTAGTTCAGGGGAAAAAGTCAGCACCCTGAACTCAGAGAATGCAAACAGAACACAAACAGAATACAAACAGAAGTTACAAGCAAAGAACCAGATCAGCAGATGGGCTCCCAGTCATCTGACCATTACATCCATACCTAGTCAGTTACCAGAGAGGGAAGCATCAACATCTGGGTTTTCAAAGCCTGGGGGCTCAACAGCTTCCACAGTCTTGTCTGACCAAATCACACAACTCTTCTCAAAGTGAGCCCCAAAGCAAAATCTCACATCAGGGTATATATATAGCCTTTTCCTGGGCAAGAGAATGACACAGCCCTCTTGACCCACTGCCCAATCACAAAGTAGTAATGCTAATGATAATCCTAGTAGTGGGATCATTGAGCTAAAGAATATATTAGGTTTATAAACTCTTATTCTATATAGAAGATTGTAATTTAAAGTGATTGAAGCAACCTATAGTCCCTCCTGTGATATGAGAGGCTTACTGCTTCCACACAGCTCAAAAGGCAGATTAGATCAGAGTTACCCAGATTAAAATTTAATTGGGACATAGTTAATAAAATAAATAAAAATACAATAAAACATAATATTACTAATTTGTGGTTTTAAGCCGATAAGGGCCCCAGAGATCCTTATGTACAATTAAGTGACCTTGTTTCTCTTTGAATTTGATACCACTGAATTAGACACCATAAACAAAAGATACTAATAAAATTAATTGTTAAATATTAAATATTTACATTTTAAAATTAAAAATTAAATATTTAAATATTCAGAAAGTTATCCTGTATATCTTGTTTGTACATATTGTTTTCATGTTGTCTCCCTCATGTTTGGGATGAAAAACAGCCTTCATCCTTAATTTAGTGAAAAAAAGTAAACAGATGTCTTAGGGTAAGAACGGGAGTTTATTCTCTTTCCTGGGAGAAGAGAGCGATTTGCCCCATGAATCATCATGGAGAGGAGGCAAGTTACAAAGGACAGAGCTAGAATTTATAACTTAATTTAGTCAAGCCCCCTTTCCCAACTGTTTCCTCTCTCATTGGTGGAGAGGCACACCTCACCAAATTCTTCCCAACTGGGACAGCAAGATAAGAGTGGGGGAGGGTCCCACCAAGGTGGGAAAACAGACAAAGGAAGGTAAAGGTGATTGACAGCAGCAATGGAGGAGGGGGGAGGAAGGGAAGGTTAACACCCCCAAATTGAAAAGTTTTCACTCATTAGACTGTGATCTCCTTAAGAGCAAAGACAATTTTTTTTTTTTACTTTTCTTTGTTTCCTCAGTACTTAGCATCCTGCTGGCATATAGTAAGTACTTAAATGCTGGTTGATTGACATGATCTCCACCAATGCAGATCACACCCCATCCATGTCTACCCAGTCTGTACTATTTGTGTCTATTTCATCACATGTTAACTATAGAGGAATGGGTTGGGGGGAAGGGGATTCCACCCACCCAATATGAGACCTTCTTCTCTTTCCCCTGTTGTCAAGAGGATACCAGTGGATTATATTAAAATGTGTGTATGTGTGTTGGGGGGTGTGTGTGGAGGGAACAAATGAATGAAAAAAAAAATAAATCAATCAATAAATGAGATTCTTCAGAAGCCAAGAATTTTCCAGAACCCCTGGCTAAAGAATAATCTACTGTATGTGTTTTCATGAAGGATGGGCTCAGGATAGTTCAGAAGAAAGCATAAAGCCAGAAAGTAAGTTATAACTTGACAGAGTATGCTGGAGCCAACTCCTACTATCTCCAGAGAGATTGTTAAATTTTCACTGTGAGCATTGACACCTGGAAATTGGCAAACACTACATATCAGGGCTTGATTTCCTGTTTGGTTGCTTGTCTAGACAAGATGTGTTAAAGAGAAGGCCCATAACACTACCATGGGGCAGAACCAGATTAAAATGTGATTGGGCAATATTTAACAAAATAAAAATATAATAGAACATAGATAATGTTACGTTATGATTTTCTTAGTTAACATGTGGCCCCAGGTATCCTTATATACCAATTTACTGTACTCCATTTCCATTTGAATGGTCTAGACTAAGAAAATTGAGAAGACATTGATAATGCATATTAAACTGAAAAGTGTGTATGGTTTTTTGGAGAACTGGTTGTTAAACATTTACCAACACGCTCTTGGTTTACGTGCAATCAAGGACAGGACTGGGTAAGAGGGGCAATTATCAGATGGGGACCAGAAAAAAAAAATCAGAAAATTAGAATAAAAACTTTTAATTTAAATAATAATGTCGTGGTCATCAGAATGAAAGACTTAAAAGAAAGGAACGTAAGGGTCTGAATAGATGCAAAATGATTTCAGAAACAAAATTCTGATTAGATTTGATGATAAGCCACTGCAGATGTCCAAATGTGGTTATTTAACTCCTCTTTATGTGACAGTGTAGCCTATTCCACAGCAGCCTAGAATAACTGGAAATCAAGGGCTAGACAGTTTATTTAAATCCTGTCCCAGCCATTTAATTCACTCTGTGGCCACCAGTCAAGTTGCTAAACCTTTCTGACCCTCAGGCAAGTGTCTAAGACCTATTTAGATTGCTGACAAAAGTTATGGTGGGAGGGAGTTCTCTCACTGATGAAATCACAGATTTCATATAATAACAAAACTCTGGCAACTCTATTATGTCTTCTCACCTACTCTGTGAGGGAGTGTAAGTTTTATTATCCCCACTTAGATGAAGAAACTGAGCCTAGAGAGATTAAGCAATTTGCCCAAGGACCCTAAAACAGTATATAGCAAAGCTAGGATTTGAACCCACATCTCCTGATTCCAGGGGTGCCAGACCTGAGTCAGAAAGACCTGATAAATGTGGCCTCAGACATTTTTTAGCTGCGAGTCACTTAAACCTGTTTGCCTCAGTTTCCTCATCTCTAAAATGATCTGGAGAAGGAAAAGGAAATAACAAACCTCCACTGGAGTATCTTTGCCAAGAAAACCCCAAATGGGGTAGCAAAAAGGAGGATGCAACAGCAAAACATACTCCAGATTCCTGGTTCCTTTCCCTGCAATCATAACAGTCAGATGGAAGAGGGGCTTGATTCAGTTGGTAAAAATGTGGATCTGTTAGGAACATGGCTTGTAGAAAGTGAAGAAAGAATGTGACTGAGTCTTGTTTGTAGAGTATAAACCCAAGAGTTATGTGGGAGGCTATACCTAAGTTACCTTCCTGATCTAAGAAGCCCAGTATAGACGCTGTGATTGAGAAAGTATCTGAAACTAATTGAAGGCATTGTGTAGAATTGCATTTGGACATTATGCAATCATCTTTAACCCTGACAGGAATGTATTCTTGTTGGAGACAACCACCGGAAAGGCCCAGTCGTTCTAGAAAGCAATCTGGAACTATGCCCCCAAAGTCACTAAATTATACATACTTTTTGATATAGCGATACCCCTACTAAGCTTATATTGCAAAGAGATCAAAGAAATTAAAAAAGGACCAACATGTGCAAAAATATTTATAGCAGCTCTTTTTATATTGGCAAAGACCCGGAAACTACATATCAGTTGAAGAATGAATAGAGAAATTTTGAGCGAGTACGATGGAATATTATTGTGTCATAAGAAATGACAAAAGCAACGAGTTTAGAGAAACCTAGGAAGACTTGCATGAACTGATACAAAGTAAAGTGAGCAGAAATGGAAGAATAATTTATAACAACATTGCAAATATAAACAACTTTGAAAGAACTAAGAATGTTGACTGATGCAAAGGCCAAGCTAGCAAAACAGGCTACTCACCTCCTAACAAAGTGGTGATGGACTCAAACTGCAGAATGAAACATCTTTTCAGACTTGGTTGATTTGGAAATATTGGCAAAGTTTGTTTTCAATGGAGGAGAGAGAGAAACAAATGGAGAGTTGGCCCCTCTCCAAAAAAAAGAAGAGAGGGTCATTGAAACATTTTTTTTTAATAACCCTGACTTAATATATGACACAGGCTTGAAGATCTTTAAAAAAAAAAAAACCTAATCATTTTTAAGCAGCAAAAGAAGATTCCACATGAAACTATAAATCTGTTATGCTTCAATATAGAGCAGTAACTATTAAAATAATTTGTTACTTGTTGAAAAACAGAGAGGTCAATTAGTGGAGCAGATTAGGTACCCAAAAGTAGGAGACAAGTGAACACAATAGCAGAGTGTTCTGTAAACCCAAAGACTCAAGTTACCAGGGATAAGGACTCTCTATTCAGCAAAAAGTGCTAGGAAAACTGGACATTAGTTTGGAAGAGAGAGGAATCCAGGTGGTTCAACAGATAGAGCATCAGGGCCTGGAGTCAAGAGGACCTGAATTCAAATCTGACCTTAGACACTAATTGTGTGACTTTGGGCAAGCCACTTACCCTGTTTGCCTCAGTGTCCTCATCTCAAAAATGAGATGGAGAAGGAAATGGAAAACCACTCCAATATGTTGGCCAAGAAAACCCCAAATGGGTTCATAAAGAAACAGATACAACTGAAACGACCAACGACAACAAAGTTTGGCAGAGATTGGTTAAAGACAAACATTATGCAAATATACAAAAATAAATTCCAAATGGATTCATGAATTAGAAAAGTTGACATAATAAAAGAATAAGAGGAGCAAGGAAGAAATGACATTTCAGATCTTCAGATAAAAGAAGAGCTCATAACTAAACAAGTCATAGAGAGCATGATAGAACAATTTCCATTATAGAAAACTGAAAAATCATCACACAAATAAATGTGTGGTAGTAAAACTTAAGAGGGAATAGGTAATAAGAAAAAAAAATCTTTTCAACAAGTGTCTGTGATAAAGGTCTCATCTCTAAGATGTACAAGGAATTGATTCAAATTTATAAGATTAAGAGCCATTTTCTAATAGAAAGTCAAATTATATGAATAGGCAGTTTTCAAAGAGAAAAACAAGCTGTTAGCAATCACTTGGGAAAATGCTATAAATGTTTTTTTTTAATTTAATTTTATTTTATTTTTTTGCTTTTTTTTTTTTGGAGGGCAGTTGGGGTTAAGTGACTTGCCCAAGGTCACACGGCTAGTTTTTTGTGTTAAGTGTCTGAGGCCGGATTTGAACTCAGGTACTCCTGACTCCAGGGCGGGTGTTCTATTCACTGCACCACCTAGCCTCCCCACTACTAATGTTTAAAAGTGTAAATTAAAGCAATTCTGGGATACCACTCCATACTCATTAGGTTAAACAAAGATGGCAAATAAGGACGATGATAATGCTGGAGGGGCTATAGGAAAACAGGTACACATACATGATTGATGAAGCTGAGAACTGATCCAGCCATTCTGAAAAGCACTTTAGAATTATGCCCCCAAAGTTACTGAACTGACTATACCCTTTGACCCAGCTATTTCACTACTAGACCTATATTCTTCTCCTGTCCCACAAAATAAAAGGGTAAGAGAAGCTATATGTATAAAAAATATTTATAGCAGCTCTTTTCATGGTAGCCCCAAATTGGAAAGTAAGCAAGTTGGGGAATGATCAAACAAATTGCGGTATATGAATGTAATGGAATATTATAATGCTACAAAAAGGGACAAAAATGAAGAAGCTGAGTAGAGTGAATAGAAATAAGCTCACAATTTATACCATGATAACATTACAGAGAAAAACAACTTTGAAAGACTTTAGAACTCTGAAAAACCACAATTCCAAAAGAAGATGAAACATGACCCTCAGGTCCTGTTGGGAGGTAATAAACTTAAAATATGGTTGGTTTGGTTTTTTTAGTTTTTCATTTTTTTTTAAACAAGAGAAAGTAGAACCCCATGTTTTTTTTTCAGTTGATAAACTTAAAATATAAGAAGAAACATACATTTCTGGAGATGGCCATTGAGAGAATTTGTTTCACTTAATTATGAAAGATTTTTGGGAGAGTTTTTTGCTTGTTTTATTAATGTTCAGTTGAGCAGTGAGGGGAGCAGTGTGAGGGAGAGATTTTTTATTCCAGAATTTGAAACATCCCCTCTATCAAGCAACCTCTTGATCTGACAGAATGGCCTTTGTTTCAGGGTTTGGAGGTCAAGCAGGTTTGGCCTCTATCCCCATTCATCTGAATGGATTTATCAGGACCTAATCTGGACCTATCTGGTAGAGATAGTATGGTGATAAGAAAAATCTGCCCAAGCAGGTTAGGACTTGCTAATGAATGACTAGGAGGTCCATTAGGAATACTGTGCTAGAAACTAATTGACTGCAACACATTTAACACTTGTGAGGAACTAGAAAATCAAAAGCTATAATAAGGCAAAATACAGAAGTATCTCCTAAAGTGACTGTTAGAAGAAGCAATCCTCAGTGGGTCTTGGTTCTTATGTTAACAAAATGGGTTGTGAGAATTTTTAAAAACTTAAGTGCCTTTTTATAAAGCTCCAGAAAAGAAACAGCATTTCCAAAAGCACTTGATTGCTTAGAGTACGGGTACTCACCGTTTTTTGTTGAGTCCCAGAGCCCTGGGGCAGTCTGATAAAGCTTTTGAGGTGCTTCTCAGAATGATACTTGTTGCTTATATTCATGACCAAAGGAAATATTAAATTGCAATAAGAGGTTAGTAAAAAATAAAGATTTTCCTATTCCAGTTCATGAGTTTGTGCCTTCAGGGGTAGGGAACCTGTGGCCTCAAGGTCACATGTGGCTTTCTAGGTCCTCAAGTGTGACCCTTTGACTGAATCTGAACTTCACAAGACAAATCCCCTCAATAAAAGGATTTGTTCTGCAAAACTTGGACTCAGTCAAAAGGCTGCATTTGAGAACCTAGAAGGCCATATGTGATTGCCAGGCTGCAGGTTCCTCACCCCTGGAGACTCTGTGGTTACCAAATTGAGAAGCCCTGACGTAGACTACAGGCCAAAGGCAAAGCTGGAAGGTTGGAAAGATGTGAATGAGGAAAGAGAGGTCCAGAAGGACTTACGTCTGAGATAAAATGTCATGATGAAACTGAATCTTTCAGACTTTCAACAGACTTTCAGAGTCAGGAAGAATCTTAGAAGCTATCTCATATAACCACCTTCCCAGAGAGATAAATCCCTCTGTATGCAGTATCCAGACCAATGATGAAGTTTCTAGAGATCACTCTTAGTAATGAGCAATTCATGCCTCAGGAAGCAATCCATTCCATTTTGGATCAACCACAATTGTAAAGGCATTTATTTATTTATTTATTTATTTATTTATTTATTTATTTATTTAGGTCATTGTTGAGCAAATGATCAGGACTGAGTTTTGTCTGCTGGCTCTCTGATAAAGTATGGGAGTGACTCCAGCAGACCACTCCAGAAGGATTCAGGTTAGGGACAAAGAATTCCGTGGAGTCATTTATAGACTTGTTTTGGACTCACAGAATGAATCAGGTATAGTCTTTCATAATAATTGTGATCTAATCACCATAGTCTAAAACAGCCTGTGTAGGATTCAGAAAATGGAGGTCTATGTAGAACCAAGAGGTTACATTATCAAATATTCAAATTACTCTGAGCCCTCATGCTGAGGTGATTTCCCTCTCCAGTAATGGAGATCCCCCACCCGTCTATATCTACCATTTTCCCCATGTCCTTTGACAAACAACATGTTAGGAAGCCCTTCCTCAATTTCTCTGGATATTTCAATGATACTGATCCAGCACTCACTTCACTAACCCATCTTCTTTTTTACTCATACATATGTGGAAAAAGTTTTCTCATTTGGAAGGATCTAGGTTCACTTCCTGGGTTCTATCACTTATTGAAAAGGGGAAGGGAGAGTGGAAGAGAAAAAGAGGGAAAGGGAAGAGAGATAGAAGAGAGGAGGAGAGAGACAAAAAGGAGAGAGAAGAGGAGAGAGGGGGAAGGGAAAGGGGAGACAAAGAAGGAAAGAAAGAAAAAGAGAGGGAGAGAAAGGGGAAAGGGAGGAGAGAGGGGGAAGAGAGAGAGAGATGGAAAGAGAAGAAAAGGAAGAAGAGAGAAAAAATAATCCTAGTATTTTAGAACTGGAAGATTAGATACCCCCAATCCAATTCCCCCCATTTATGGATGGCAGATCTGAAATCCAGAGAGTTTAGCTTGCCCCAGGTAATATATCTAGTTAGTAAGAGAACTGGAATTACTCAGTTCTTCTTATTAACAGATCACTGCTTTTTAAAAAAAGAAGTTTCACATGGGGAAGAAAAATTGAGTGTCCCTTAATGAGAGCACTTAGAATCTTAGACTGCAGGAGTACCTTCTAGCTATTCCAACATTTGTGCTAGGCTTCAAAATAAATGATGGATGTTATTAGCACACTCTAATGCAGTCGAGAGTAATAATGGTAAGTGACATTTATATAGTGTTTTAAGGTTTGTGAAATCCTGGAGACTGAGCACCTCAGATGAGCTTCTCAATGATCCTGGGAAATCATGCTATGATGATGCCTATTTTATGGATGATGAAACTGAGGCTGGGTGATCTGGGACAGGTCACAGGACCCTCTCCCTTTCCTTATCTGTATAAGGGTGGGGTTGGTTGATTAACTCAATCAAGTCATCCACCCCCATTTAAAATAAGTGATAAGATGACCAGTTGCCAGAACCAAGGGGAAAACAATCACTTTATCTTAATCCTAGGTTGTGATTTTTAAGAGTGAAAGATTCTTGAAACTGAAATGGTGTTACACTGGAAGAAAGTTCAGCTAAGATGGGGAAACTTGGTTATATCCTAGGAGTTGGCTATTCATTACCAAGCTAATTAGAACTGGAGTCATTTGTGAGATTGGATTAAGTATGACCTTCTAGAATCACCTGGCAGGGAGAGGAGAATGAGAGGCCTTAGCTTTAGGCTTAGTGAAGTCTTATACCCTGAACCTTTTGGGTTAGAATAGGACCTTTAAGTCTTGAAGTATCCAGAAGATAGAAGGATTTACCATCTTCCCATGTGTGTCCTAGCAGCTTATCTATATTAGCTGACAGCAATATCTGCATTTGGAGTCAAAGATAGACTTGATATAGAATCATAGCTCCCCAAAGAGTCCAGGAAAGAAACTATACCACGCATAAGGGCACCTTCCTCACTACATCTAAATAGGAGAAAAGGACTTCTAATAGTAGGAACAGTGAGTTACCCCTTTGACATGTGTATTTGACAAATTGGAGCCCATTTTCCCCCTGGCTTCTGTAAGTATTTGTAGTAGAGTGTGACACAGACGTTTGGGAGCATATTTTGTACCAACTATTCTTACTGTCATCACAGTAATAAATGTCTTTTTTAAAAAGTGACTTAAGGCTAACTGACTAAATTCTTAAATGATATTATTAGGAAGAACACACTGGTGGGGGCTCAGCCTGGTAACTTTGAGAATCACTTCCTATCTTCTCAGGATGCATGAGAGGGAGATGTAACCTTGCTCTAGAACCCAAGACTCATCTGTGAATGTTGGAGTTAAGATAAGAACCATGCCTGGAATGTTCTCCCTCTTCTACTTTCACTATTGACCTCCCAGTTTCCTTTAAGTCCTAACTAAAATCCCACCTCTACAAGAAGCTTTCCCCAACCCCTCCTAATTCTAGTCCCTCCCCTCTGGTAATGATTTCCTATTTATCCTGTACAGAACTTACTTTGTATATATTTGTTCCTATGCTTTCTCTCCCATTAGATTGATTGTGAGCTCCTTGAGGGCAGGGACTGTCTTTTGCCTTTTTTTTTTTCACTCCCAGTGTTTAGCACAGTGCCTGGCATATAATTGTTGCTTCTTCTTAATTTTTTTAAAAGTACCAATGACATCATGACATGATATCTTGACTCCCATTGATGAGGTGTAGGCTCTGGGACAACCCCCCCCCCTTTTGTGAGCTCTCCTTGATTCTTTGAGGTACAGGCTCTGGGAAAGTAAACCTTCCCAGGTAAGACATTTGCCTGAGATTATGAGCCTTAAGTTGTGTCTCTGCCCAAGTCTTTAGCCCCCTTTTGTTCCATCTGCTTCCCACCCTTGAGCCTATCAAAATATCAATCCACTCTTGCATTGACCTCATTAACTCCACCTGAAGACCCTCCCCAAATTCATTACTGGAGTCTGACTTCATTGGCTCCTCCTGAAGACCCTCCCCAGGCTCCTCCTCTGAACCCCCCCTAGATTCCTCTGTATATAAGACCCCATCTTCCCTCCATCTGGGTGAGAGAGCCATGGGATAGCTTGGTACAGACTTACTCTGTGTGAGAGCGCCATAGAATTTTCTAGCACAGACTCGCTCTGTGTCCAATACAAGTGAATTTTCAATAAACTTTGCTTTTTTCCTTGGCTGAGAAGACTGAGTGGAATTCTTTCGGCAGGACCCGGCATGTTGGTATTTTGGGGTCTCGGGCAGCCCTCACCTTCTGTGGGCGCCTCTTCACCATGAGCTGCATTTAGGTTAGGTAGAGTTATAGTCATCAGCCCTACTTTGTGTTTGAGAATCATTGAGGTCTCGTGGCAAGACAAAAGTCAAAAACACCTGGGATGACCCTGGTGACTTCAGTGACTAATCAAGCTCTAAGCTCTCCACAACATCTGCCTTCATGGTCATTGGGACAAATTGTTCTCATCTTCCCATTCCCCTAGGGGAGGGGCTGGGAAGTCTTCCCTTCACATGCTTGTGGTAGGTACTCCCCTAACTCACCAATGAGTCTGAGGTCTGTCAGTTACCCTCAAGCCGGTCTGTGGCTGCTTCACATGCTACAGGTTCTTGGAGCCAGAGGTGAGGGTTGAGAGACAGGTAGAGACCAAAGGACTATGAGCAGCTCTGAAAAGGGGTTGGCAAACCCTCTCACCAAAGGTGCTAATCCTCTTGAACACCCCATGCCCCTCTGGCATGTAACAGATACTTAAACATTTGTTGACTGATCGAGTAGTAGGAATTCCAAATCCATAGCCCTATGTTCTTGAGTCTGAGAGCAAACTGGGAATCAGGGTTCAAATCCTGTCTCAGTCACTTACCAGCTCTGGACCTGGGCAAGCAATGCAACTTTTCTCAACTTTATCTTTCACTTCTGTAAATGGGCATACAAATAACTTCAATCTTTCCTTCATGAGCCCGTTGCCAGGCTCCCAAGAGATGATGTATACAAAGTGTTCCATCTACCTTATAGTATCATAGCCATTAGCTATTATCATTTGTTCCAATAGATCTGTAGGTTTAGATACAGATGTGTGCGAATAGTATATAATTAACGCAGACTTCCTTCTTCAGGGGTGTCTCATATAGTGTAGCTATCAGTTTGACCTTTGACAATTTGACTGGACTTCCTGTTTAGGAAATAAGATGTTTTATTCTTGTATCAGAAGATGCATGATAAGCCTGAAAATACTTCTTCTATTTTTTACTCCGTTACTGTTCTATTCACTCTTCCCTGTTCTGCTCTACTGAGTTCCTGTGGCTAGGAAGGGGCAGGGTCTGAAAGACCCTGCATTGGTGGTATAGCTATCTCAGCTGGGCTCCAAAGCTGGCCTTTGCAGCCAGTGTGTGGGAAGGTGAGCCTGCTGTCCTCAAGAAGCCAAATCAGGTTTCTTTCTTCTCTGGAGAGTATCTCTGTCTCTTGGTTCAGACAGTTTTCAAATCTAGTCTTGAATTAGGTAGCAATATTTCCACTTCAGTTGAGCTGAAGGATGCACCTGGGTAATTATGGTGGGTGTGTGTGTGTGTGTGTGTGTGTGTGTGTGTGTTGGGGCAGTGGGGAAGGATCAGTATTCAATTCTACTTTTCTTCTGGTTCATTCAAAACTCCAGGTCCCTCTTGGAGCAGGTGCTATTTACTTAATATCACTTTAGCAGCCAGCCCTGGAGGATGAGGGGGGTCTCACTCACCTGCTGTGTGTGAGTGCAGTGTTTATTCATCCAAACAGTAACATAAAAGTCAGATCCCAGAGGTGCATTCATTGTACTGTGGCTGGAGCCCCATAAAAATAAACACTATTGTTTTTATACACACATTTTAAGTAGGTCTGTGTAGGTGGAAGGACTCCATAATTATGTTTATTTAAGGTGGGTTGCTATTATTAAGCTTCTAAATCTACTTGTCTCTGCTCTTACAAATATGATCAATTAGAAGAGCTTCAAATAATAATGAGGCATTTATGAAGCAATGGCCACTAGGATTTATTTGGCATTTGTTGAAATAAGAGAAAGGCTTTGCATCCTTCCAGGGCTTAGCTTTCCTTTTGGAATGTGATGAGGGTCTAATTCAAAGGTAAAAACCAAAGTGAATTTCCCACTATTGGAATAAAAATATTTTGTTTCTACACCAGCATCTTCTTTTTTAATGGTGAATTCAACATATTTTAAAAGACTTTTTCTTTTGTTTTGTTTTGTTTTCAGGGCCTCCCATAATCTGAGTACCACCGGAAGAAAATGGCCTTACTTTCTTCATAGCTGATGTAATTCAAACACTATCCATATGCTCATAAATGAGTATCAGAGGTCATCTATTTTAACCTTCTGAATTTTACCAATGAGTCCCAAAGGACCCAGATGGCTGGAGGAGAAAAGGAAGCCAGTGACTTTGCACAGCCGTCTGTCACTTAAATCCAGTTCACTTCCATGTCATGGCCCCACCTCCCTGATGTCATGGAATTAGGTGAGAGACCAAAAACAAACGACAACAGCAACAACAAGGAAGGGGTCCCCTGGTTAGATGACTTCTCCAGTTACACACCTGACATTTGAGCACACATCATTTGACTACAAACCCATCATTTTTTCTCCCAAGTCACTTGATTAAAGCTCATTTTCATCCAGTTTTCAACAAACATTCCATGTATTTCTGCCTCTTCCTTCTTTCCTTTCTTCCTCCCTTAATTCAACTCCTGCTCAAGCACATAAAGACATGCGGTATAATGTAAAGAAGGTAGGGTCCTGCCTCTGTCCTTTGCTCTCTGTGGGACTTTGAACAAGTGATTTTGCCTTCCTCTAAGCTTCCTTCATCTCTAAAATGAGGGAGATAATGGAGATAATACTGAAGGTCCCTCCCTTCTAGAGCTAAAGCAAAGAATGGTCCGATGATCCCTCTGCTTCTAATTTATCAAGCGCTTAATAATAAATGCAAGGTATTGTGCCAAGCATTGGTGACATCAAGACAAAAAATGGAGGTCACTTCTCTCAAAGAGCTCCTGTTCTAGTGTAAGGGCACAACACTTATAAAGAGAAATAAACATAATGTGCTACAAAGGGGAGAGAGCACCAATAAATGAGGGGGTGATCAGAAAAAGGTTAGGGGGCAGGAGTATTGGAGGATATTAAGAATGACTTTTCTTTCTTTTTTTTTTTGCTTTTTCTCATCCTTTCTTCCTTTCTATATTATTTTTCTTGTTCTGCTATCTTTAGTCTACATCAGGTCATGTAAGTGTTCCCATGTTTCTCTATATTAATAATCCTATTCAAGTCTCAGTCATTTCTGGACCAGAGGCATTCATTCATACCACCCTCCTCAAATTCCTCCCACTGGAACCAGCTGGACTTTGCTCTCTGGGTTCCTGGACTGTTAGATGAACTTTTACTTCATCTGTCCCAAATTTGGCCTCCACTTGACTTCTCTGCTTTTTCCTGATTATGTTGTCAAGCATGTACATGCTTCCCTCTTGTTTCAGCTCCGCCTTTATATATTATCTTCTTCCCAGTGGAATTCAAGCTCTTGGAGGGCAGAGACTATATGGCAAGTACCTGAAATATACTAAACATTCAAATGTCTTGTCATTCATTCATTCATTCATTCATTCATTCACTCATTCATTCATTCATTCATTCACTCAGTAATGAATTACACAGAAGTAGCATAGAGGAAGAGAAATAGATTAAAAATGAGAGGACCTGGGTTCAGATTCCAGTTACCTAATCAGCTACTTAATCTCTGGACCTCAGAGAAGTGAGTTGTAAATTCCATTCATCACTCCATTCATGTGATAATTTATGTAGTCATTCCTCAATAGATGGCCATCTGCTTGGTTTTCTTATTTTCTACTACAAAGTGTACAAACATTTTAGTGAATTTTAGGCTTTTATTTTTATCTTTGACCTCCTTGGGGTCAGTGTGTTGTATATCTCCCTTGGGTAATTCCCACCAAATTATACTTACAGTCATTCATTCATTTTTGCAAATGCCTACATTCCTTCCAACTTCTCCATTAAGCCCCAGGAAAATGTTCATCCTGCAAGATCCAGTCACCTTGTAAGTAGTTTCTGCCCTTGGGGCACCTCCCTTCTTCTGATTGGAGGATAGAGACCTTTTCTCCTACAACCTTCATTTTAGGTTGAATCATTTCTCAGTTGTGTCCAACTCTTCATGACCCCAACTAGGGTTTTCTTGGCAGAGATACTGGAGTGGTTTGCCATTTTCTTCTCCAGTTAATTTTACAGATGAGGAAACTGAGGCAAACAGGGCTAAGTGTCTTGCCTAGGGTCACACAGCTAGTGTGTCTGAAGTCAAATTTGAACTCAGGAAAATGAGTCTATTATGTGATGGTGGACCTGGAGCCTGGGAATGACAAAGGGATGCCAGTGGATTCCATCCACCCCATCACTACAGTGAGTTGGGGGCATGAGTAAAATGACTCCAGGCCCAAGGGCTCTGTCTGCTGTACTCCCTACTTGCCCCAAGAAGTAGGTTTGGTTTGGACAAGTAAATCTGAGAGTTATCTGCATAGAGAGATAATTGAAACCTGGGAAAGTGATGAGTTCATCAAGTAAAATACTATAGAGGAGGAGGGGCCTTTGCCGGTAGTCTTATGTATAGCCATTGGATTCCAATGACTGGAGGAGAGAGTGAGGCTGATGACTTTGCACAGTCCTGCCTAACTTTAATTCAGTTCACTTGCAAGTCAAGACATCACATTCCTGACGTCATTGGTCCTCTGAGAAGAAGGAGAAACAACACCAACAACAGAGGAAGAAAAAAAGAATGTTAGGACCAGATCTTGCAGGGATACCCATGGATAGCAGTCTTAATGTGGATGAAGATCCAGCAAGTGAGAAAAGGAATGGTCTGAAAGATGAGAAGAGACCCAGAAGACAGCAAGGGTCATGAAAACCTAGAAGAAATAGTGTCGAGGGAAAGAGGGTGAGAAACAGTGTTAAATGCTACAGAGAATCAAGAGGGATGAAGATTGAGAAAAGGTCATTAGATCTGGCAATCAAGAACATTGATGACTTTAGAGAGAGCAGTTTCAGCTGAATATTGAAGATGGAAGCCAACAGGATTTTGATTGGATAATAAATGTGGATTTGATGAGGTGCAGGCTCTGGGATCCCCCTTGAGCTCTCCTTGAATCTTTGGTGTACAGGCTCTGGGAAACCCCTTGAAGTCTGATTGAATCTTTCCACTTGATGAGGTATTTGCAGAGGCCATAAGTATTTCACTGTGGCTGGGCCCAAACCTCTGTTACTAGCCTGGTCCTCCATTGTCCATCTGCTTCCCACCCTTGAGTTTATTAAAATATCAAAGCACTCTTGCATTGACCTCATTAACTCCTCCTGAAGACCTTCCCCAAACTCATTACTGAGTCTGACCTCATTGACTCCTCCTGAAGACTCTCCCCAAAATCCTCCTCTAGACACCCCCAGATTCTTCTGTATATAGAATCCCATCTTCCTTCCATGTGATATGAGAGCACCACAGAATGCCCTAGCACAGACTTGCTCTAAGAGAGCAACATAGAATGACCTAGCATAGACTGGTTCCTTGAGAGTCTACTCCATATGGTGAACTTTTAATGAACTTTCAATAAATTTTGCTTTTCTTTGGCTGAGAAGACCTAGGTCAAATTCTTTCAGCAGGACCCAGCGTGTTGATATTTTGGGGTCTCGGGCAACCCTAACCCTCTTTGGGTAAACCTCTTCAGATTGAATGAACCTCAAAGTGGAGAAGTTATTATGTGATGGTGGACCTGGAGCCTGGGAATGGCAAAGGGATGCCAGTGGATTCCATCTACCCCATCACTACAGTGAGTTGGGGGCATGAGTAAAAGTGCAACCAATGTTGGAAAGGGTAGTCAGGAAGCTGTATCATCGGGTGGGAGCCAGGTCTCAGTGACTGCAAGAAGATGGGGAGGAAGAGAAAGAAAAAAGCATGCAATGAAACCTAGTTTGTTTGCAAAGGAGCAGGTATTCCAGAGAACACAGTGGAAGGGGTGGGTGGCTTTCCAATGGAAAGTTATAGAGGATTAAGTTAAGGGGGATGGGGATAATAGAGCAGTCAGTGGAAGTTTGAGAATAGTTTGAACAATTATGGTTCAGTCATTGGGATGGGGTGGGTGTGACCAGGTGGAAATATGTAAAGAATGTGATCCTGAGCTCAACCTCCCTCAGCCTCCAAGGGGATAATAATAGCACTTTTGTAAATATCAAATGAAATAACATATATAAAGTGCTTCCCAAACCTTAAATTACTAAAGAATTGCTAGAGATTATTGTTTTTATTATCCTGTCGTCTGTCTTACCCAACTGTACCTAATTCATTCAAGTCTCTCTTCCTCCAGGCTTTTATAACTTGCCATTATTACTTTAAGGGGAAGTTTTATATATAACCTATATGTTATGCAATATAGTGTAAATGTTATATTATGACATAATATTATATAATTATAATATAACAAATACTATCATATGGTGATATAAATTATATATAACATGTATTATGTTATATTTGTATTGTGCACACACGATATAATATATACTAACTATATTGTATGTAGTAATACAAATAATTATGATGGTTCTAAAAGTAATTAAAAGGTATAACTTATATAATTTTTATAATATAACAAACTTGACCTCACTATTTCAGTCAGATGTAGACTTTCAACCAACCTTGTAACTTGGTGTGATACAGTTGTTCAGAGGATCAGATCTCTAGAGTGGAGACCTGGCTTTGAATCCTGGCTTTGCTAACTTGTAGGTAGTATGGTATAGGTCACCTCTAAGGTCCCTTCCAAATCAAGATCTATGACTCTTTGTCCACAGATAAGTCACTTGACCTCAAGAGGGCCTGAGTTTCCTCATCTGTAAAATCAAGGGAAGGTTGGACTAGATACGAACCTACAAATCTGCTTTTTGCTGTTGTTTTGTTTTTGCAGTGTTTTGATTAAAGGATGTCATGGTATACTGGCTAGAGCCAGCTATAGAACCAAGAAATTCTACTTCTAGTACATAGCAGTTATGTGACCCTGGGCAAATCCCTTACCTCTCAGTGCCTCCAACCAGTTCTCCAGGATCATATGTTTCAGAACACTTACCAGTCTGCATTGGTAGAGGAAGTTCCCACAGGAAAAAAAAAAAGCAAATAAACAAAAGCCATGAATCAAGGCCAAACATAGATAGATAGATAGATAGATAGATAGATAGATAGATAGATAGATAGATAGATAGATAGATAGTTGGATGGATGGATGGATGGATGGATGGATGGATGGATGGATGGATGGATGGA
>CM053599.1:27395930-27417828 GCA_028646575.1 Pseudocheirus occidentalis | reverse complement strand
AGATAGATAGATAGATGGATGGATAGATGGATGGATGGATAGATGGATAGAAGGATAGATATAGGATATGGATAGATATGGATAGAAGGATAGATAGATAGATGGATAGATAGATGGATAGAAGGATAGATATATAGATACACAGACAGACAGGCAGACAGATAGATAGACAGACACAGACAGACAGACAGATAAACAGACAGACACAGACAGACAGACAGAGAGTTTGACTCAAAGCTTTCTCAATAGGTAGACTGACACATATCTCCTGGTTATCTTGATCTTATTTTTAGGAGGCTCACTCTGAACTGACCTAGTTGTCTCTGCACTAGAAAAGCACATATTTACATCAGTAACTTCCCATTTTTTTTAACTAACATGTCAATAGATGTGTTCATGTAAACTGTTGATTGTGAAAATTCCAGTCTGGGTGATATGTCATTTAGTTTCCTTCCTACCATCTGCCTTTTCATGCTTCCCTGCAAGTGACAGCATCTATTTTTACTACATCTCAATTAAAAATCAAAGCAATTGGGAATCAGAAGCAGCTCTTCTTGCATTGTAAAAGCTAATTTTAGCTCTACTTTGCAGTGTCAGAAATTAGATCCACTTGTGGAGTGTTACTGGGCAACATACATCTTGGCTGGCCTTTTCTTTGCCATGGCCAGGTTATGAAATTCAGCAAGGCAGACCATTACGTTTGGCAGTTGGGGGGAAAGGAAGAGGAATGGGATGGGGAGTCCATCTTCTGAAGTGAGCTAGACTCCTTCAACATCTGGGAACCTGGAAGGAAATGTTCCCAGCCAAGCTTTAATGCATCCTGACGTTTGCTCTATTTGTTCAGGCTTTGCCTCAAGGAATTCACCCACAAAGTGTTTATTTTTAAACCAGTCTTTAGGAGAACTATCACCTTACCTACAAACAAATCCATGCCTTCCTGACTAGAGCGCTGGAAATATCCTGGTAGACACCTATCAAATCAGTAATGAAGTAACCAGGCATTCCATTGTTTATAGTGGAACTTGCCACATTTGTGCCCTTCCGTGTGGCCTAAAGTCATTCCTGGTTTGTGAAATTTTCAGCTTCCCTCACATTTGGCACACAGCAAGTGTCTATGAATGGATTGCTACATGTCTCTATTGTAGAAGTTAATGATGCTCCCTGTCAAGTCACAATGAAACACTTACTTTAAGCCTGACAAGTTACTTAACCTCTGTTAAATGACATTGGCAAAGCCCTGGGATCCATCCGCTAAGACAGAGAGGGAGGGCAATCTGTGTAAGAAAAGGGAGTCCCCACACTGCAAGTACCCCATGATGACAAAAGAAGAGATACTTTGAATATCAGGGGCAAGGTCCAATGTGAAGCCCATGATAATGTAGAATTTGGGGAGTCAAAGATGACTGATAACAACGTCTTGTATTGAAGGTTTACCAAACACTTTCCAAACATTATTTCATTTGACCCTCACAACAACCCCGTGAGAAAAGTGCTATTATTTATCCCCGTATTACAGGTGAAGTAACTGAGAGAGTTTCAGTGACTCGTAAGGGCACATAACTAAGTGCCTGAGGCAGGATTTGAACTCAACACTCTATGCACTACACTACCAATGTCATTTTTTGAAGATAAGGAAACAGATGTAGAGTTACATAGTCTGTAGATAAATAGGATTCAAACCTGGGTAATTCTGACTTCAGGTCCAGCAGTCTATCTATCCACTATGCCGGTGCTTCTAAAAGTCCAGTCCAGTCCAATGTGAAAGTATTTGCGGATCCTGTACTTGATTGCATGCCACCAAGGGGGAGAGGGGAGGGAGGAGAGAAGCTTTGAAACTCAAGGGATTGTAGAACTGAATCTTGTAAACTTAAAGTAAATAAACAAATCAATTTAATTAAAAAAAATAAAAGTACAGTCCACAGACCTGAGGGGCATCCTGAGTCCCTTCAAGCAAATCCTCAAAGTCAAAACTAGTTTTGTGATCATTCAAAGTTTTGATTTCTAATACAGCAAATATCAACAGATATAGCTCACATAAACAGAAACTCTTTGGGGTCAGAGGGAGTTTCTCAATCATTTTTAAGGAATAAAAGGATCCTGAGACCAAAAGTTTGAGACCTTAGACATTATATCATGTTGTGTCTCAAAATAAAGAACTCTAATGTGAGGTATAAATGCAGTTTGTATTGTGGAAATGTCACTGGCTCAAGAGTCACATGTTCAAATGCCAGTCTGCTACTTGCTCTCAGAGTGACATGGACCAAGTCACTTAACCTCCTTGAGTCTCAGTTTCCCCATCTGAAAAATAAAAGAGATGGAATAAAAGGGCCCTTCTGTCTCTAGATCTCTGATCCTATAGGGAGAAGTGCAGTTCTCAATCAGTAAATCTTTAATAAGTAGACTCAGTTCAATTATAAAGATGTAAATACACAGAGTGAAATAAACCCCACTCTCAAGGACTTTAGAAGAGAAATAGAAAATGTGGGAGTGTTGAATAGGTACCACTTGAATATGTAGCCTTATGATAATGACTTGTCCTCTGCCCTCTATGCCCCTTCTTTCTTATTAGATTTGTCAGAGTCACCCTGATGGTTATGAATAGTGGATAGGTCCCTAAGCCTCCTAGCCCCATACTAGGCTATTTCCATAATTCTTTTAAGTTGTCAGCTACAGAATTCCACATGCCCATCTTTCCCTTTATAACTAATTGAATATTGTTTGAACCCAAGTCAGAGAGCCATTCCCAGTTAGAGCTTCTGGAAGAGACCCTTATGGCTAACTGAATACTGTTTGGACCCAAGTCAGAAAGCTATTCCCAACAAGATCTTCTGGGAGAGACCCTGTTTTCTCCACCTTTCCCTGAGATAACAGCCATGTTCTTGTAAGACATAAGGAAATGCCAGATCACAGATTTAGAGCTGAAGGGGTTCTGGAGGTCATCTGGTTCAAGTCCTTCATCTTCTTTTCATTCGGCAAATAGCAGGTGAGGAAACTGAGGCTCTTTCCAATTCCAGTCCTATCACCTACAACTCTGACATATAACTTTAAAAAATTGCTGGTAATATAACTAGAAAGGACTTGTAGAGATTCCTAGGTGACTTGCCTATGATCACATAGTGGGGACTGGATGGTGCTGTGGAAACCAGTCAATAGTAAGTATTTGTTAATGTGCCAAGCACTCTGCTCAGTGCTTGAACAAGAACAAGAACAAAAACAAGAAACAAGAACAGAGCAGTCTTTGCCTTCATGAAGCTAACATTCTCTAAGGGAAGATGGCAAGTACACATGTGTAAGTCTGTAAAATAAATCAATCAACAAGGATTTATTAGTGCCTACTATGTTTTCTAGTATGAACTGGAGATCACTCATTCACTGAACAACTCTTAATCAAATACAAAATTTGTGCTATGTATCGTGCTGGACACTGGGGTTATAAAGGCAAAAATGGAGTAGTCCCTGCCCTCAAGGAGATTACATTCTGTAGAAGAGGGGGAGGAAGGAGAGGGAGAATGAGCACAGCATGAATATAGATGTATGATTAAAGGTAAAATGTATTCAGAATAAATACAAATGATCCATGTAGTCATTCGAGGGCTCCTGCATATAGTCTGTGAACTAAGCTTGAAAGGAAGATAGAGAATCTATGAATTGAGAGAGAGGAAAAGAGAGGACCTTTCATGCATGGTGGACAGCTTATGTGAGAGCATAATACGAGATAGAATGTTGCATGTGGGCATTCCCAAGGAGGAAAATTGGTCAGAATGTAGGGTTATATTGTGCAATGAGCTGTCAAAGGTCTGGAGCCTGATTGTGAAGAGTTCTGAGTGCAAAACAGAGGATTCAGAATGGTATCTAAGAGGCAATTGGGATCCAATGGAGATAAGATCAGATCTGTGCTTTAGGAATACCAATTTGGCAACTATATTTAGAAGGGATTGGAATGGGAGAAGAAATTTGGCAGAGTAGAAAGTATGGCTACTCACTAGAGTTAGAGTAGGTGACTATAGGCACAACCTCTCTGAGTCTTGGTTTTCTCATCTGTAAAATGGGGATGATCATAGCTGCATTGCCCACCTGTGCCTTACCCATTTCAGGCACTTAATAAATATTGAACTGAATTGCTGAGAAGATGTGAAGAATTATCATTGCTGTTGTCTCATGGGAAATTCATGTCAGGTGTCCCTTCTCTTAAAGAAAGCCTTTCATGAGATCATTACTGTCATCATACTAATGAGACAGGGCTATTTTGGGTGCTGTCTTTCTGATGATCAACGAATCCAAAGTCTAGTTCATTTCAAATGATACAGAATTTACAATTTTATAGAGCCTTCCCTGACTACCCACCTGGAAGTGATCTTTCCCTCCTATAATTTCCTAAAATATTCATATTTCCTTCCCCTTCCTTCCTCTGTCAAGTTGGCACTTTTAACTTTATTATTACAGGAAATATCATTAGTGTTTTAATCCTGTGTGTCTCCTTCAACTCAACTAAACTGTAAGCTCACTGAGGACATGGCTCATGTCTTATGGTTCCCATATCCCCTTGGCTGCTAGCATAGTGTCTTACACATGGTGTTCAGTGTTTATTAACTGGTTGATAAATAATAGTCAATGACTACTTCATTCTTTCTCACTCAGAAGGGGAGGGAGGGATTAAACATTTATATAGTGCCTACTATGTGCCAGCTCTGTGCTAAATATTTCTATGCATATTTAATCTTCACAACAATCCTACGAGGAAGGTGCTATCATCATCCCCATTTCACAGTTGGGGAAACTGAGGCAACCAGAGGGTTAAGCAACTTGCCTAGGGTCACATAGCTATTAAATTATTTGAATTCAGGTCTTCCTCACTCCAAGTACAGCATTCTCTCTACTATTCAGATATCAAAAATATTAATAAACATCCAAATTTACCATTCAGATATAATCTAACCCAGTGAATAGAGTGCTGGGCTTGGTGTCAGAAAGATGTGGGTTCAAATCCTGCCTCACATGCTTACTCATTGTGTAATCCTGGACAAGTCATATACCCTCTCATCTCAGGCAGCTACTGGAACATAATTATTCATCTGTAGACAATTTATGAATTATGGTGGTGAAAGGAGTTCTCAGATCAGGAGCTGCCCATAGTGAGGAAAATTCCAGATCCTTCAGTCACTAGAGCTCAGTTCCAATGCCTCCTCAGACATTTATTAGTTGTGTCATTACTGGCAAATTACTTTGTAATATGGGAGTAATCATAGCACCTACCTCCAAGGGTTGTTGCAAATATAAAATGAGATAATATTTGTGAAGTGCTTTACAAGCCTCCAAGTGCTAGCTATCATTATGATTACGAATTTTCATCAATTGATAGGCATTTATTAAACACCTACTGTGTGCTGGGCACTCTATTAAGTTTGCACACTTTTGCCTACATCCATGAGGACACGTAGAGATGAGGTGCTTTGTACCTGAAATTGACAAATAGAATCACAAAACTCCTTTGTGTCATTCACTAGCATCCTAATAAACCATTACATTTCTTTATTATAGTTAGGTTGGATGTTAGTGAATTTCTCAGTATTCTTAAGCAATTTGGGCTTCTTTTGATCAGCTTAAAATATGTGTCACAGTTTTCTGCATTTCATCAAAGTTATTCTGAATGCATTCTTCCTAAACTTTCTACACCCTTGGGTACCAGACAGAGCTGAACATTCAGACTCTGGTTCTAGTCATCAGAACTAGAAATGGCATCATGAGACCTCTAAGCAGATGCACTATCTTATTAGAACAAATCCTGAAAGAGCTATCCTAGGAAGTGAAACATGGTGGCATGATTTCTCTAGTCTACTTTTTTGTGGCTGTGGTTAAAATTAATCCAGTTAAGGCTAATAAAACATCAGAAACCATCCATTTAACAAAAATAATAATTAAGAGACATATCTTGAACTTTTTTGTATTTAGTGGTAGAAAGGATATAAATATTATGTTTGGGGTTGGGTTTCTGCCAAATTTTCTCTCTTATTTTTGGTACCACAAAAAAAAAAAAAAAAAGGCAACAGTTCCCGGCAACAGAATCCTGAATTATATACCCCCAATGCAACATGTTATTAGTGTGATTGTTTTTATTACAATGAATGCATGAATACTCTCCAAATGAAACATGATGAAACATTTCCCGGGGGAGGGAAGTACTTTGAGTTCTCAAAGTGCTGTACGTTCATAATGTAGTCAAAAGGATGGGAAATTAGCCAAGAGAGTCCCTAGGATATTCATTAGTGTTAATGGGAGGGACTTGGAGCATACATTTATGGAAAATTCATGGCCCTGGAGCTTTTAGATGCTGAGATTATTTGGGGAGATCAATCTCTACTTCTGCTCTCATCATTTTGATTATTTGACATTTAGGGAACTATTTACACTTGGAAAATGCTTACCATCATTTCCAGTTAATCCTTCCCATCACCCATATGTGAGGAGATGAGAAGGTCCCATTAAGACCTATTGTGCATATGGAATTGATATGCCATGAATATCTGTCTAACAAGGCAGAGGCAGAGATAGATTAAGATTCCAACCTTTGGCTCTTGCTTTTCATCTCCCTGCCCCAAATTCTGAAGATGGGTTTAAAGACAGGTATGAAAATTTCACAGCCAATGGCACAATCATTTGAGTTTTTGTTTCAGAACCTAAGACAAAAGGACTTTTTCCCTTCAATCTGTGTGGGGTATGGGGACCCCAAAAATCTCCTACCCAAGAAAAATCAAGTCAGAGGCATTTCGAGGAAGGAACAGGAAGTTTTATTCTCTTCCCCCACAGGAAGAGGGCAGTTCTCTCTATAGAGGGGATCAAGGAGAGGAAGTGTGTTACATAAGACAGAATAAGAATTTATACCCTGGCTGTCTTGTCTCCCATTGGCTAGGAGGCAGACTCTCAGTCTTGGCCCGAAATCTAACCCAATGGCAGATAACAAAGAAGCCTGACACTATCTCCTATTGGCAGGGAGGTGGGACAGGAAGCCAAGGTAACATCTACGGCCTTATTGGGTAAATGCCAAAGCAAGGGAGGGGAAAAAGTCACAAGCAAGAGTGGAGGTCAAAAACTCCTGAAAAAAGACCTAATGCTTAAAGGTGTGGTATACAAGGGTGGAGGTCTAAAACTCCTGAAAGGATCCTAATGCTGATGACAACAAGGGAAGGGGGAGAAGTAAACCCAGGACTCAGGTCTGTCCAGTCTTACAAAAAGTCTATCACTGGTTTCCATATAGTTTCTCTCTCTTCTCATTCTGAGAAGTCTTCACAGAGGGTGCAGAGAATATACCCCACCCATAACTCTTCCATTGATTGCTAATGTCTGGATTTGGTGGCAGTCACTTAGAACAATGTGATACAGATTAAATAAATCACATGACAAGGACAAAACTGAGATTCAAAGCTAAGAATTAAAATTTTAATAAAGTTCTTACTACTGATTACTGACTCATATTGTAGCTCTGGATATTTTCTTTAACTCATCTTTTCCCTCTGTAAAATGGGTGAAAGACTTCATACTTAATGACTTAATATAGGTAAATTAAGCATGGCGTCCTGTTGGGGCATCTCTTGCTCAGAGGGAGCTAAAAATACTAATATGTGAAGGGAGATTATAGTCCAAGAAAAAATTGAAGGTTATTTGATGCATTTCCACTGATTATCCTCATATGCCTTGAAAATTACAACAGCTTCATGAATTTAGTATGTTAAATGGGCTTAAGGTGCCTTGCTCTTAAGAGGCACTTAATGCATCTTTATTGGATTAAATTGTTGAGTCTTCCAACTGAGAAAAAAGTTCAACAGCCACTTTTGTCCCAAAGACCAATGTTTTACAAGGTATGCATTGTAATCATATAGAGACAGTGTGACATAGTGGTCAGAGAACTGACCTCGAGGCAGCCCAAGTTCATGTAGGAAGATTTGGGGGGATGAGAGTTGAGGGGAAATAATCTAATTCACAACTCTGCTCCTATCCATCCTGAGTAGGACAAATAGAGAGAACAGGGGTTGTTCATGTCTAGAATGCACTCCCTCTTCACCTTGACCATGACAAATCCCTAACTTCTTTCAAAACGTAGCTCAGGAATCAACTCCTATGCAAGATGTTTCTAATCTCTACTCCCTTTGATTCCAACTTCTGGTTCTCTCTCCCTTTTGACATTATATTATATAAACCTTATATTGAATGAACCGTGCATTTGTTGCATTCCTCTGCAGAGTGTAAGCTCCCCAGATCATGGACCATATAATTTTTGTCCTGATACACCCAACACCAAGCATGGTACCTTACTATGGTAGTACTCAATAAATGTTCTATTCTGAATCATGGTATAGGAATAGACTCTCTTTGAGTTCTTATTAAATGACTTTTGCTATTACTGCTATTAAGAGTAGATTTCCACATACTATTTAGAAGACAACATTCATCTTTGTCTGAGTCATATCAAATCATGCAAATTCTTCCGTGGAGTTCCTCGGGAATCTGTGCTTGGCCCTGGGCAGTTTAATATTCTTATCAATTACTTTGATAAAAGAGTACTTATCAGATTTGGAGATGACGCAGAACTAGAAAGGACAAAAGGCTAACATACTAGATGACAGGATCCCCAAAAGCCGACATTAAAAATTGGACTGAATGTAATAAGATGAGATCTAACAGAGATGAATGGAAAGAAACTAACTTTACAAGTAGAAGATGAGCGGGTCATGGCTAGACAGTAGAAATCATCATTAATCTGTCTCCTGCCTGATATCTTGTGAATAAATAGATGAATGGATGGATGAATGAATGAAAAAGCAGTTACTAAATGCTTACTCTGTGGAGCACTGGGGATACAAATCAAAGAGTCAAGATTGGCCCTGTTTTCAAGGAACTCAGAATCTAGCTGGAAGAAGCAACACATAAAAGGGAAATTCAATTGTAGGGCCCATGGCAAGACCCAGAAGTCTTGAGGGTTCAGGGGAAATGGATGAAAAGGCCCGGGGGTCTTTAGAATACACGAGGAAGTCTAATGACAGTGGTGTGGAGAGTCTATTGGAGGTAAAGACAGAGCAGATGATAAGGCCTTGGAGGGGAAGGGAAAGGCAAAGGGAAGGAAGAAGATGGAGGTGGATCTTTCCACCACCAGGCCATCATAGATGGGTTCTAGGATGACAAGACCAGAGAAGGGGGGTAAAGTATCTCAAACAGCAGCACTTTCCCAACAGCCCAATTGTTGAACCACACCTCACAGTTCTTGCCTGGAGCTCCACTGAAGAATTTGCATGATTTGATATGACTCAGACAAGGATGAATGCTGTCTTTTCTAAATAGTATGTGGAAATCTACTCTTAATAGCAGTAATAGCAAAAGTCATTTAATAAGAACTCAAAGAGAGTCTATTCCTATACCATGATCCAGAATAGAACATTTATTGAGTACTACCATAGTAAGGTACCATGCTTGGTGCTGGGTGTATCAGGACAAAAATTATATGGTCCATGATCTGGGGAGCTCACACCTTACAAGGAATGACTACTCTTGATATCCTCATTTTTTTCTCCCGATGAAGAGCTCATACACTGACTACATTTACACTTAGGGATCCTGTCAAAGGTCCTAATATCATGAAGCCAGGACTCTAGTAAAGTCAGTGGTGAGTCAGCCATATGGAGAATTTTCACTAAAATCCCAGAAAATAGAGTCAAAAATACAAGTTCATAGGAAATTATCAGAATAATATTACTCCTTTGTTACTTAGTGGTGGTCATCCTCTTAGTATTACAGATTTAGAGCTGGAACAGACCTTAGACAGCTAAGTATAGCAGTAGATAGAGTTTCAGGAAGTCAGGAAAATCTGGAGTCAGGAAAACCCAAGTTTAAATCTGGCCTCAGAGACTTGCTAACTCTGTGACCTTGGGTAAGTCATTTTTACCCTTTTGCCTCAGTTTCTTCATTTCTCAAATGAGCTGGAGAAGGCAATGGCAAACCACTCCAGTATACCTGCCAAGAAAACCCCAGATAGCATCATAGAGAATCAGACACCAGTGAACAACAACAAACAGGCTTCATAAACCCTCCAGTCCAGAAGCCCAAGAGATCGGTGGACCTGGCCCCAGTCACACAGAGGTTGGAAGCAGAGAAGAGCCTTGAACTGAAGGCAGCCTATTGTTCTAGAGATTGTATTCAACTTCTCATTAAAAAACAAGATATTTCAGAAATTCTGGATCAATTAGAGCCTCACCAATTTAAAACTAACAATTGCTTGCCAGTCTCCACTGTTCAAAAGATGAGTGATAACAAGAAGCTTCCTAATTACCCAAGTTTGAGCCTTGTCAGATTATAAATCTTTCCACAGGCTGCCGCTAATTGCTGCTGTCAACCATAGAAACTGAGAAAGTCCAGGATAATAAGCAGATATTGAATTTGATCAAGGATGAATATTTTCTATTGTTTATGTTCATAGCAGTCTTACATAATTCTTCCTTCTTTTCATTAACATGTGGGTATAAAGACTTTTTTGTCCCCTTTCATGTTGCTCAGAGGATTTGTTGCTTAAAAGCAAACCATATGAATTCCTTTTCTTTACCCTATAACTAGTGTGTGTGTTGAGATGTAAACATGAAATCACAGAGATAACCCCTCACTGAGAAAATAATTCATGCTTGCTAAAGATACCAGGGCATTATGACTCGAAAATGAATCATAATAGAAGTTTCAGAAGTTTTCTTCTTCTTGTGCTAGCCAAGTATGTCCTTTGACAAGCACTAAGTACACAGGGCCTATCACCTCCTAGTGCCTGGAAGTTCTGCCTCTCCTAAGGAATCCTAAGATTTTATTCTCTTGTTGGGTTGCCACATTACTGTACTAACTCATATTCAGCTTGCAGTCTACTGATACTCCCCCAAACTTTTTCAAACAGAATGTCATGTAACCATGCTTCCCACATCTTTTGTGGCTTTAATTTTTCAAACCTAGTGTAAGACTTTATTTTTAACTATTATGAATTTCACCTTTTTAAGTCCCAATTTCTTGCCAATCAAAAAAAAATTGGTTCCTATTTCTCCATAGCTATCCCTCTTAGCTCTGTGTCATCTTTAGATGTGATCAACATGTCATCCACATCTTTAGACAAGATGCTGATAAAAATGTCAGGTAGAAATCCCTGGGGAACCCAACTGGAGACCTCCAGCCAAGTTACCATTATACCAGTAGTGGTGACTCTTTTAGTCGAGGCATTCAAGCAATTCTCTATCTAACTGTAGATTATCTAGCCCACATTTCTATATCATTCCTACAAGAATAGCAAATGAAGCTTTATAAGAAGCTTTTCTAAAATCTAGGGATATATGTATGTATAGGTGTGTGTACATAAATATATACACATACACAAATATGTTCATGTATACACACACACATATATAACATATGTAAGATGTGTGTGTGTGTGTGTGTATCAGTACCTCATCTCACCCATAATGGGCAATTAGGTTCCTAGAAGAGAATACAACTTTTCCTCTCAGTTTTCTATTAGTGACTTTGAGGCACCAAAATTCTACTACTGTCACTCACAAGCCCCCTTTTTGTAGGTCCCACAATATCAATCAGGTAGTAGAATTCTATTAGCTTCAAGCAAAGGGTATTTACTGATACATTATAGCATGTACTGAAGTTAAAAAAAAAACTGGTGATGCACTCTCCCCTCATATACACAAGTTTGTCCTGGGGAAAAAATGGGCACAAACGTACAATAAAATGTGAATGAGGCACATGGATAAGTAATGTAAGCCATCAACTGGTACTGAGCCACTTCTGGCCCAGAAGGCATTATCTCCCTTCATAGAGTGCTCAAAGAATTCCCTTAGGTGGGATCAGTGGATGACTGCATTTCTAGAGTCCATAACTAGCATTGCTATTTTTAAATATGAATTTATCTTATTTTTAATTTATGGAATAACACAAGCATTTCCATAATATAGTAGAATATTAAAAATGATTGCACATGAAACTATGAATCTGTTATGTACAAATTGCTATTCCTTTTAAATATACAATAAATGTATCATGTAAATTTCTTTTTTTCTTCCCTTCTGTCACCCTAGAGATGGCTAACATTGGACACAAATAGGTGTATATATGTATATGCATGTATATACATATGTGTATATGTATATGTGTAAAATTATCCTATAAATACTTCTATTTATCAGTTCTTTCTCTGGAAGTGCATAGTGTCTTTCTTCATATGTCCTTTCTAATTAATTTGGATATTTATAAGAATCAGAATCACTTATTTGCTCAAAGTTGCTCTTAAAACAATAGTGCTGTTACTATATACAATGTTCTCTTGGTTCTGCTCATTTTACTCTTCATCATTTCATGCAAGTGTTTCCATGTTTTTCTAAGATCATTGAGCTCATCATTTCTTATAGCACAATAGTATTCCATCACAATTATGTACCATAACTTGTTCAGCTGAATTTCTCCAATTGATGGGCATCCCTCCAGTTTCCAAGTCTTATGCCAGCTCTCCCCTCCACACACACACACACACACACACACACACACACACACACACACACTGAAAAAACAAAGAAAGAAAAGTACAAAACCCTTGTTTCATAGAAGCATAGTCAAGCAAAACAAATCCCCATAATGGTCATGCCCTAAAATGTGTTTCTCATTCTGCCTATTAGTCAGTCATCTCTCTGGCATGAAGTGGGCAACATGCTTCATCATCAGTCCTCTGGCATTATGGTTGATCATTGTACTAATTAAAGCTATTAAGCCTTTCAGAGTTACTCATTTTTATAAATTGGTGTTATTTTATAAATTGTTCTGGTTCTGCTCACTTCACTCTGTATCAGTTCATTCAAGTCCTCCAGGTTTCTATGATTGTCATTTCTTCCCCCACAATAGCATTACATCACATTCATATATAATAATTGTTCAGTAATTTACCATTCAATGGATATCCCCTTGGTTTCTAGTTCTTTGTTGCTACAAAAAGAGCCACTATAAATGTTTGTTGTACATATACAACTTTCCTCTTTCTTTGGTCTTTTGGTGGTGGAAGTTTAATAGGGATGCCATTGGATCAAAGGGTAGGCACTCTTTTGGTAATTTAGTATTTAATATCTTAATTTAATTAGTAATAAACAATAATACAAAGAAATAAATAGTAATTAAATAGTAATTTAATATTTTGGTATTTTACTGGGGTATAACTCCAAAACTATTTTCCAAAATGGAACCAATCTGCAGCTCTACCCACAGTGCATCAATGTACTTCCTTTTCAACAGTTCCTCCTTTTCCATTTTTGTGGGCATGTGAGATAGAATCCCAGAGTTGCTTTTATTCTAACATGGCTTCTTTTCTCTGACCTCAAGGATTCTGACAGAGTTAATGCCAATCTCTTTTTTTTAGTGAACTAATCTATAGCGGTTTATTGTCAGTGAGAAACATGATGGGAGAATAAATGCTATTCAAAATGAAGCCCAGTCCCCACTTTTAGTCCTCCAGGCTTACAGAGAGATGAACATAGCCCAATTTTCCACATCACCAAGATGACAATATTGAACTAGACCAGCAGTATCAAAGTCAAATAGAAACAACTTCCCTAAGGCATACATAAGGATCCCTGTGGGTCACATTTTGACTTAGAAACCACATATTAACACTATCTATGTTCTATTATATTTTTACTTCTTTTGCTAAATATTTCCCAATTACATTTTAGTCTGGTTCAGGCTGTACTGAAGCCCATGACCCTGTTTTTGATGTGTTTGAACTAGACAACCCTTAGGATCATTTCCAGCTCTAGAACTTATAGATATCATGCAATTAAAATACATCTGGGAGTTGAGTTTAGAACTTTAGTAATCATCAAAAACACCAATCTAATAAGAATGCAAAGTCAGAGTGAAATTGTGCACAAACTTTTACCTTTTGATAAGGTGATAGTAACGATAATTATTAGTGTATGGCAACTAGGTGGCAAAGTGCTGGGCCTGGCCAGCAAGAAGTCAAGAAGTCTCATCTTCCTGAGTTCAAATCTGGCCTCAGACACTGACTAGCCATGTGACCCTGGGCAAGTCCCTTCACCTTGTTTGCCTCAGTTTCCTCATCTATAAGCTGGAGGTGACAAACCACTCCAGTATCTTTGCCAAGAAAGCCACCAATGGGGTCATGAAGGGACAGATATGAATGAAAAAACTGAACCTCAAAATTAATAATAATAGCTAGCATTTACATAATACTTTAAGGTTTTCAAGGCACTTACAAATATTATCTCATTTGACCCTCACAATAGCCCTGTGAGGGAGGGGCTATTATTATCTTCATTTTTCAGTTTGGGAAACTGAGGCAAACAGACTAAGTGACTTGCCTAAGGTTGCACAGATAGTAAGGGTCTGAAGAAGGTTTGGACTTAAACCTCCCTGCATCCTATCCAACACCCTACCTGCTGCATCACCTAGCTGCCTGTGGCAGGAAGCAATGCATTCGTACAAAAAAGAAGAAAAAAAATGCATCTACTCTGGGCCCCTCTCTAAGTTCATTACAAGTTTCACTACCAATGGTTGTATTTTCTTTATTTTTTATTTAAAGCAATAGCGTGTTTATGGTCACATGGATACCATTTAGTCTAGCCTATAATAGGACCTTAATAAATGCTCATTGATTGCTTGCTGATTACCTATAATCACTTTCTCAGCCAATAGCACTTACATAGGGTGGAAAGTTGCTCTGGTCTGCATTTGGACTCCTCCTCACACTAGTCAGGGATATGTAGTTAAGCCACCCAAGAGAGACCTAACTGTATCTAAAGATTGCTATTTCATAGACCACACTTAAGAGAATGAAACCCTAACCACCTGACTTAGAAAAGCAATGCCCCACCCACAGCACTGAAAGAATTTATGGATGTCATTCTGAACCACTGCTGGTAATCTTAGAAGAAATATAGTGGGAGAGACAAATAGAGAGGATGCCAAATGGTACAGATATAAAAACACTGTCCTGATTTTTTGAAATGAGAAGAAAATAATAAATAGTAATATGAATAAATGAATAAATAAATGAAATAGTAATTTAATATCTTAGTATTTTATAACAACTCCCAAACTGAAGTTATCCATACAAGAAAAACGAAATGAATGAAAAATATTGTTAATATGATTCATGTTACAAGATGCTGTAGCGTGACCAATATATTGTATTAGCATATGAATGCATCCACATTGGACAGCAACTATAGAAGGGTAATGGATTAGCTCTAGGACTGAATAGAAGGAAAAGAGATGGGGTAGATTGCACTGAAGAAAGTGTCTAGTACTTCAGTGAGGAAATACAAGGACCGAAGAGCAGGTGAACTGGTAGAGTTGTGCAAGTAATGGGTAGGTAAGGGATACTACTTAAAATTATAGGCTCATAAGCTTGACATCAATTCCTGCTCAAAGAAAATTCTTGAGTGCATTTGTAACAGCCCCTCTGGGCTCGTTCCCCCACTCAATCTTGAGATGGTGGCATCAAGTACATCACAGAGCAAAGTTGTGAAAGCTAATGAGGTGGGTTGGGCACATAGTGATAGTAGGGGCTAACAAATGGCTACATGATGGTGGGACTCGGTGCTATCCAAGAAATACTAATGGAGCTAAGGAAGTTTCCCAGCGTGCTCTGCAGATTCTCTGTGGAGGATATATGAAGGCGCAAATACAAAATTGATTTGGGGAAAGTGGAGCAAGGTGGCTTAAATATTTTGATGCATCTATGATTTCATTGACGAAAGCCGTTTGTTCCCTCAATGTTAGATTTCACACTCCATTGCTCTCTTTTCATCTTGTGTAACTCTTAAATGTGTTTGTACGTAGAGCCACCACAAAGGAATGACTCAATGCTCTTTCCTCTAGGTCTTCTTGGATTACTTGGGCTGTCCATCTCTCATTCCTTACTTACACAATGGGACCAGTTCACCTCCTCTTTAATCCTTGTATTTCCTCAGTGAAGTACTAGACACTTTCTTAAGAGAGTAATAACTCTTAAAAAATGAAACCTACCCCATCTCTTTTCCTCCTATTCAATCCTATTCAATAATTCCTCCTATTCAATAAGTCATTATTCTTGTACAGTTGCTGTCCAGTGTGGATGCATTCATATGCCTAACACAATGTACTGGCTGCCCTACAGCATTTTGTAGTATGAATAATAATAATATTTTTCATTCATTTAGTTTTTCTTGTATGAATTTAGGCTGTTTTCTTTGGGGGTAATTGTGGATTGTACTAAAGAAACCTTGTAACATCCTGGACTTTATGCAATTTGTACAATTCAATTCAATAAACATTTACGAAGTGTTTACTGTGTGCCAGGCACTGTGTTAATAACTGGAGATACAAATTAGAAAAAGAAAGACATTGTCTGCCTTCAAGGAGCTTACAAGCTAACGGAGTAAGATGTTGTTCAATCGTTTTTAGTCGTATCTTACTCTCCTTGACCCCATCTGGGGAGTTTTTGGCAAAGATACTGGGGAGGTTTGCTATTTCTACAGCTCATTTAACAGATGAAGAAACTGAGACAAACAGAGTTAAATGACTTCCTAAGGGTCACACAGTTAGTAAGTGTCTGAAGCTGGATTTGAACTATCAATGTAAGACTTCCTGATTCAATCTACTGAACACAGCTGCCATTGGGAGAAAACAAGGCACAAAAGGAAGCTGGAAATTGGGATGAAGGGGTGGAAACCGGACACCAGTGGATACCGAGCCTGAGGGCATCTTGTGCTGTGAAGTTGAAACCAGGGAAAGTAACATGCAAAGTGTAGTGAGCTGAGTCCAGTTTCTGCCCTCTCCAAAGGAACGCATTGGGAGGAGTTTAGTTGTACCCTCCAGCCCTCCAAACAGAGGGGAGAGAAGGCAGAGAAGGCTGAGGGAGGTGGTATCCAAAGCTTGAGTTAGTAGCATAGGGATTACATTTGAAGTGATTACTTATTCCTGGGAGGGGAAATCTTCCACAGAGTTGAAACAGGGCAGAGTTAGAGATGGAGAATGGGAGTGTCAAATAGAAGTATCCATTTAAAAGGAATCTTCCTTTAATTTGGACCTTGATCTACACATCCCCTAGTACCACACTTTCCCAATTTATTCCTCACCGAACATAAATAATCAGGGCCTTGGTGAATAGAGTTACCTCTGTACTTTCACTTGTCATGGAACCCACTTTCATCCTGGCCAAACTGGATTGCACTGAGTCACACACAGTAGGGGGTGCATTTTTCATTTGGTGGTGATTGATTTTTTTTTCTACAACAGGAAGAACCCTCCTATAGCTGCCTATGTTGGACTGTTGGCCCATGAGCTCTTATTAAGAAAAGTCTCTAATCTTAGCCTGCATGAAAAAAGTGTGTCATTTTAACATCTGCAACACATTAGTCTATATTTGTACCTGAAAATTTTGTGAGAAAGGTGAGAAAGGAAGGAATCAGAGCTCTTTGGGTTTTTTTTTCCTTCTAAAACACACCTACGTTGGATCAATTCAACATAATTTTTCAAAAAATCTTTCAATGTGCTGTCAGCAAATGAATTGGAAGGAACAAGACATTCAATTTAAAACCTCTCCACGTGGCTTAGTCATAGTCATTTTTGAGGCCACTTTTTTGTTTGTTTGATCTCAGAATAATAGAATTTCCAGATAAGATGGGACCTCCAAGGTCTATTAGTCCAGCCTGTATCTGGACAAGAATGCCTTCTGTACCTTAGTCAATGAGTATTTGCCCTCAAGTGAGGGGGAAGCCCCCACCTCCTAAGGCAGCCATTCCATTTTTGTCTAGTTCCAATAGTCAGGAACATTTTCTTTCTATCAGGCCTAAATTTGCCTTCCAGATTTTCTCTTATTGCTTCTTGTGCTGCTTTCTGAGGTCATGTAGAATGAATTCAATGCCTCTTTCCCTTCAAATACTTGGGGACCACTCTGTCTAACCCTGTCATCCCGTCTCTCAGCTAAAAAGCCCAGATTCTTCCATCTGTCCTCATGTGGTTTAAACTGGAGGCCCTTCACCATCTTTGTCACCTTAGAGGCCATCTCCAATCATCCTGATCCGTATCTGGCCATTGGATCCAGATGGCTCCAGATGAGAAAGTGAGGACTTTGCACAGTCCTGCCTCACTTAAATCCATTCACTTGCATGTCACAGCATCACCTCCCTGTGGTCATGGTCTTCTTTGAGAATGAAGGACAAACAATAACCTTTCTTAAGACATTTGCCATTTTATCAATGTCCTTCCTAAAACTCAGGAGTAAGTAAAATACTCCAGATAGGACTGACCAAGGTAAACTATTCTTCAATGACCATACCTATCATATATAAGTCAAATGACAGCTTGGAAACTAAAGGATGGAGAGTGATCCAAGAGCCAGGAAGACCTGAATTCAAATCCTACTTCTGATTTCTATTACTTTCTTGACTCTGGGCAAGTGCTCTAGGCTTCCCTCTAACACTGTAAGTTTCAGAGGCAACTAGGTGTCACCATGGATAGATAGAGCACTGGTCCTGGAGTCAGGAGGGTCTGAGTTCAAATCCAGTCTCAGACACTTACTAGCTATGTGACCCTGAGCAAGTCACTTAACTTTGATTGCCTTAAAAAAAAAAAGACTAAGTTTCAGCAAAAGTGCTGAATTCATAGAGGAAATGTCCTTGTCTGGGAGTTTCCTGCATTAAAGAAATCACAGGTCCAGTTTCTATCCTCTAATTAAATGGATCCATGAACCTATAGATAATGTAATTCCCTCCACAAGTGTAGAAAGTAATCCATCCTTTGGGATTCTTGTCAATGTTCTCCTATAGAGCTTCTGCAGAGAACCAGCTTAAGGTAACAGGGACCTTCCAGGATAAGTCAATAAACATTTATTAAGCACCTACCATGTACAAGGCACTGTGCTAAGGTTTTAGAACACAAATTGAAAAAAACAATTCATTACCCTTAATTTGGGGGGGAGGGGAGAGAGAAAGAAAGCTAACAAAATGAAGCTGAAAATGAGTGGGGTTGCCTTTCTTGAGGGTAAGGGAGACTATGATCTAGTCTAATCTAGGCCAAAGAAATATAGCCCAGTAGGAAATGAAGAAATGGATGGCCTAGGAGTCCTCTTTATATAGAACCTTTGGGATGTGTACTTTGCCTTCCAGCCCTCCAATCAGAGGGGCAGAGGGTGTTGAGAGTACTAATAAGATGTGAGTACCAAGGATAATGCAATTTCACAAGATAATGAATTACTTGATGCATGATGGAGGCCAGTCTAAAAATCAAATATCAGTCATCTGCTTAATATTCAAGGCTCTTCATAACCTACCCTTCTTACTTGCCAATTTTCTTAGACTACCCTCCACAAACTCTATGATGCAGCCTCCCTGGTCTACTTGTTTTTCCCTGCCATGAAACACTTTGACCTCCAATTTTTGTGCCTTTATGATAGCTACTGCCCATTCCTAGGATGCATCTTACTTTCATTGGGTTTCTTCACAACTCTGCTTAAATTACACCTTCTCCAGGAGACCTTTTCCAGTTTCCCCACCTGGAGTACCTTCTGCTCTGAGATTACCTGCCATCTACTTTGTAAACACCTTGTAGGTATCTATTTTCACACGTTGTCTCCCCCATTAAAATTGGAATTCCTTGAGGGTAGGGACTGATTTTGCCTTTCCTAGTGTCCTCAGAGACTAATGCAATGCCCAGGACATGGTTAGAACCTAAGAAATACTTGCTAAGTGTCAGGCTTCCTTTTTCATATATCTCACTAAGAAAACTAGTCATTTCTTCCATAAATTCTCCAGGAATGGAAGTCAAGATCATTCACTTTTGGTTTGCAGACCTTTATTTTCTTCCCTTGCTTGAAAACCAAAACATCAGCTTTCTCCAGTGCTGAGATGTCTTTCCCATTCCCTGTGGCCTTTTCTATATTCCAGACACCAAGCCGTTCAGTATCATAGTTATCATTTCCTTCACTAACAAGGGATGCAGTCATTGACCTGGGTACTTAACTTTGCCAAGGTGTTCCATTACTATTTCCTTACCTACCTTGAGAATCACCTGCTTGGGAGCCATATTCTTGTCAATTTCCAAGGCAATGGCCATTCTCCTTGGCAGAGAACAGGAGGCAGAGGAGATGTTCCCTTTTCTTGTTATCGGTTATCATGGTCCCCATGCACCCCAAGGAGCAGAGGATCTATGATCCTTGGAGTTGTTCTCAATATTCTGTTCTTCAATTGTTTTTCAGCTGTGTCTGACTTTGTGACCCCATTGAGAGTTTTATTGGCAAAGATACTGGAGCAGTTTGCTATTTCGTTCTCCATCTCATTTTACAGATGAGGAAACTGAGGCAAACAGGGTTTGACTTGCCCAGGGTCACTCAATTAGTTAAATGTCAGAGGCCAGATGAATCTTCCTGACTTAGGGCCTAGCTCTCTATGCACTGGACCACCTAGCTGCCCAATAATAGCTTTAAAAACAAAAACCACAGGTTGTGTTGTCTGACTCTGCTTGTCAGTCTCAGCTCATTTTTGTGATTTTGTTTGCTTCGTACTCCTCAGTGCTTATACAAATTTTCTAGAATGCTTCTATCCTCTGTATAGGACAGCAAGGTGACTTAGTAGAGAGAACACTGGGTTTGGAGTCAGGAAGACCTGAGTTCAAATTCAGATGCAAATACTCCCTACCTGGGCAAGGGGCTTAACCTCTTAACTTTTCAACTGTAACTTGGGGATAATAATAGCATCTGTCTCCGGGGGTGTTGTGGATCAAATGAGACAACTTGAAGTGTAGGCACTTACTGAAAGATTTTCCTCCCTGTGTGTATGTTACAAAAAATATAAATTGTTTGAGGAGTTCCCTATGTAGCCACATTGATCTCTTCAGGCATCTCCCACTTTGCTGCCTCATCAGAATTGTTTTCATTCTTATTAGAAAGAGCAAGTATTATTATGCCCATTAGACAGAGAGGTTAAGTGATTTGCCCGAGGCTAGTTATTACAAGCAGAGCTGGAGGACAGAAGGCAGGTTTTCCGGGCTCCTATCCAGTGCTCTTTCTGCATAACAGTTTCTTCTGAAGCTAGCTTAAGTTCTTTTTTTTTTTTCCAGTCAAAGTAAAGCAGAGTTTATTAAAGAGTGTCCATAATGGGTAGACATTTAAGGAGCCTAGGTACCTGTGACACTTGTGTTGACACTCTGACAAGCAGGTCAGAATAATCTGACACAGAGTGAGTCTGCACTAGATAATTCTTGACCCCTTCATGGAGCTTATATATACAGAAAGGTTGTGGGAGGAATCTAAGGGTGGTTTAGAGGAGGAATTTGGAGAGGGTCTTCAGGAGTAAATGAGGTCAGACTCCAGCCAGTAATGAGAGATTAAGGGTGGGAAGTAGCTGGAGGTTACCTGGAGATGACAGGAAATGGAGCAGATTTGGGCACAGATATTTTGGGAGGATCAAGGGTAGGGGATAGCTGGACAAAGGAAGGCTAGCCTAGAAACCGAGATTTGGGCCCAGCAATAATGAAAGGCTTATGGCCTCAGGCAAATGCCTCATGTGGGAAGATTCAAGTAGAGCTCAGGGTGTTCCCAGAGCCGGTACCTCATCACCAGGGAAGATCTCCTTCTACCTTTGTTGATTAGCATTTGGTTTGCCAAATGATCAAAAAGAATTTGTTACCTATCTACTATATTCAAGACATTTAGAAGACAAAATAGAAAGACCCTTTTCCCAAGGACTTTTCAGTTCATTAGGGGACACGGTTTGTACTTATGCAAACAAATTATTTTAAAATATATGAATAAAAGTTTTCTTTTGGTGGGAGAGCAGGTAATAAGGTATCACCTGCTGGGGAGGTGTGAGAAATAATCATTTAAAAATTTTTT
>CM053599.1:27385081-27395430 GCA_028646575.1 Pseudocheirus occidentalis | reverse complement strand
CTCATGTTGTGGTGCCCCCCAACCATAAAATTATTTTTGTTGCTACTTCATAACTGCAATTTTGCTACTATAATGAACCATAATGTAAATATCTGATATGCAGGATGTATTTTCATTGTTACAAATTGAACATAACCCACAGGTTGAGCATCACTGGTCTAGATTATGAACTTGTCACTTTTAAAGACTTTGGTTAGCTCCATAATGGACATTTCTAGAATGTCATTACCCTTGGGAAGGGCTGAATTGTGTTTTCTAATAATAAAAAAATACAAGTTTGAAAGTTATCATGTCAAATTCACACTCAAACACCTACACACACAAACACCCCATTGTTCATTGGCTTTCTGTGACCATTTAATCTCTAAAGTACAAACTTGTGTTTGGCCTTTAAAGCCCATCACAATTGGGCTCTTCCAGAAGCATCTCACATTCCTGTCTCTCACCAATGTCACTTTCTATCCTATCTGACCCACTTACTGTTCCTCAGACTTAGCATTATCTCTCCCCCCTCCTGCCTTAGGGCTGACTGTCCCCCATTTCTGGAATGTCCCCTGTGCTCACCTCTACCTCTTGGAAACCTTGCCTCTCTCCAAGGCTTATCTCAAGCTCCTCTTAGTAAATCTTTGCTATGCAGCCTCATTCTGAGAACTCTCCCCTTCAGATGACTTTGTACCCTACTTATCCACTGTAAATGTCCATATTCCCCAGTGGCTTGCAACTCATAAAGGACAGAGACTGTTTTCCATTTTTGTTCTCATTTTTAAAGAAGCTGTCTGGTAGAGTAGGGGGGGGGGAGTTGAGGGGAGAAGGACTTGGAGTCAGATTCAAATCTGTCTCTGATATAGCTGTATGATCCAACCAATCAGCCTTTATAGAACCCAGAAAACTCCCCAGCACCTGTCTTTGACCAAGCAAAGATAGGTCTCAATCTTCCTCTGGGAGGTGCCCTCATACAGAGATCAGTCCCGTATTCATTAATTAATAGTAATAATGGCATTTATGGGATGTTTCAAAGTTTGCAAAGCACTTTGCCCATGTTACCTCATGTGATCCTTTGAAGGAGTTGCTATTATTAATAATAACAATTTCACAAATAAGGAAACTGAGCCGGAGAGAGATGGAGACTTGCCAGGGCTCACACAGTTCTAGGGTTTGTAAAACATATGTTATCTTACTGGATTATCCCAACAACCTTGTGAAGGAGGTGCTATTATTAACCCCATTTATAAATGAGGAAACTGGGGTTGAGGGAGATGAGGTGCTTTGCTGGTGCTCGTACACCATCTGAGACAGTATCTGAACCTGGGTCTTCCCTGCTCCAAACCCAATACTCTATCCATCATTGGACCCACCGGCTGCTTAAAGTCCATGGAGCTCCAGGACGTACCACAATGTTTAAGGAGCTATTATTGTAGTTTAAATCACCAGAATTGAATTTTGGATTGAATCATAGCTTGAGGAATCTGTGATAAAGTGACTGGCAAGGTAATACCCAGAAGCCAACCTATTGTTACAGCCATCCTCAACAGTGGCCATATATGGTGGCAATGTGGGGGACCACATCGCAGGAACAATGGATTCCCAGTGACCCTGTATTTGAAACTCCCTGTACTGTCAACATCAACAGGTGTTCAGCCAGAAGCAGCGTGCTTCTAATGGCAGAGGGCTCCATAAGCAGACACCCAAGGGAGGCTGAGAGAGACTGCATTGCAGAGGGACCCCTGCATACTGAACAAAGGCTGCCTGACAATGGATTTATTCTTTTTTTTTCTGGGAGGAGAGGAAAGGGAGATGTAGACAATGAGAAGAAATGGAAAAGTGCTACAGGTGGGTCACTGGGTAGAAATGAGAGGTCCTGGGGAATACTTGAGGGAGAGAAGGAGCTTGGAGAAGTGCTGAGAGAAGCAGGAGGGAGGCTGAAGCACTCTGAGGAAAAGGAATCTAAGTGAGAAAGCAAGGAGACTGCAGGCAGTTTGTGTATTAAATAGTCTGTACAATATATAGTAGCCTGGGCAGCAAGGTGTTGAAGGGGATAAAGCACTGGCTTTGCAATCAGGAAGACTCATCTTTATGAATTCAAATCCAGCCTCCAGCACTTACTAGCTTGGTGACTCTGGGCAAGTCATTAACCCCACTTGCCTCAGTTTCCATATCTGTAAAATGAGCTGGAGAAGGACATGGCAAGCCACTTCAATACCTGCCAAGAAAACCCCAAATGGGGTCCTGAAGAGTGGGGCCCAACTGCAGAAAAGTTGAAGAAACGCACAATAAACACATGTCTTCCTGGTTCTAACGCTGGCTACACTGTTCAGTGGATTTAGACAATAGATTAAAAACTGAAAGGGGCCTTGGGAACCATCTGGTTCAATTACTTCATTTTAAAGAAGAGGAAAGCCAAGGTTCAGAGAGGGAAAGTGACTTGCCTGAGGTCAGAAGTAGATATCAAGCTTGCATTTGCTTAGAACTAATGGAAACCCATTTACTCTGTTAGGGTAAACACTCAATGGACACTTTTTCTATATCGTATTGTCATTCATACATATTTATTTCAACAAATGGATTTTTATTCCAGATTTCCCATGAAGAGAAGGAACCAAGGAAGAGTAGCTTCATTCTGGTCCAGGAGTCTTGAGCACAAGAAACTCAATTCATAGAAGATATGCCCTCTTTCTAGTTCCCAAACCTTTGAGTATGAATACCTCAAAGTTTCTTTCTCTCTCTTTTTTTAAACAAAATGGCGGTATGTTTATTTCAGCAGCATTATAGTAGTTGACACCATCTTTGGGGGAAATAAAGTAGTTAAATCATAGGGAAATATTTTTTGTCCTTGGGAAAACACATCAAACTTGTATCTTAGTTAACCAGTCTTATCAACATATGATAGTTAAAGGGTTAATGAGACTTGATTTTTCAATTATTAATATAGTGACTGCCCCTGTTGGCCATCTACTGGTCAGATCACATCTAGAATATTGTGTTCATTTCTGTGTAATATAATTTAGGAGAGATAACTATATTATAGGGTTAAGAGTAGTAATTCTGTATGATGCTCTGGGTCAAGTAAAAGAACTCTGAGAATCATATGCATGGGTTTAGGTTTAGATAAAAGTAATTGGCTTATGGGGGGAAAGAGAGAGAGGAAAGAAAACTTGAAACTCAAGGGACTCTGGAACTGAATCTTGTAAACTAAAAGTAAATAAACAAATCCATTTTAAATTAATCTTTGTGGAAAAAAAAGTAATCGGCTTTCAAGCACAAATAGAGCACCCTGAAAGAAGACTTAACGTTTCAAAGAGTACAAATAGGAGCTATGAGTTTTAGAAGGACAGATTTTGATTTCATATAAGGATCTAAGTTAAGGATTCTGAGCCATGAAAGCTTCCCAGATTGGAATAGATTGCCATATGAGCTAGTGTAGTAGGTCTTCATCCTTTAAATTTCCTGTGGATCTCTTCCAAAGCATATAGACAACCTTTTATGATATTGATTACAGACCAAGATGCCACATTCCCAGAATATAGTTTTTTAGATTGAGTAGAGAATTATTTCCTGATCCCGGTATAGATTCACACTAGTATGTCTGTCTCAAAGTTTCTTTTTAATGTCTTATAACCTTGGCTTGTTCTTTGCCATGGCGACCAGCAGATGGCAGTGTCCTACAAAGAGTACCCAGTCACCACATCCAAAAGTCTGGCTTAAAAACCATCCTAATGTTTAAAAAGAAAAAAAGTGCCAAAGGCTCTCTCCACAAGGATGTGCATTACCCTTACAGTGGGATAATTGCACTCAACATTATTTGAAAATGTAACTAACAACATGGATTGAAACCTTGATGATCCGTGTCCAGTGATTATTTTGGGAAGCACTTTAGCTCAGCTTTTAACAGAGGGCAATGAAATGAATTTAAAATCATACTAAATCAGTAGGACAGGCAGGATTTATGTTAAAAAATAAAAAATTAAACAAACGCAGGTTTGACAGAGTAGTCCTTGACATCAGCACAGCCTGGACACTGGCCATCTTCTTCCTTTTCTTCTCACGGGAATTTGGGCTCTGTCCCTGCATCCCTGAATTCCCATTCCCCCTCACTCCATAGATGAGCTTCTGCCTTATCTTGTTTTGATTCCATGACAATTCCCAACTATTTCCAAACCAGGCCAATTCCTGCATCCCAAACCCCACCTTCTAGCTGCTCTGTTTCTGTTGCTTTATCCTATTAAATTAAAAATTCTTTTGGGTGGAGAGTTTACTCCCTTTGGGGGGAGTAAACTATGGGGTTTTTTTTGCTGTATTTGCACCTAGAGCTTAGTATATAATAAGTACTTATTAAATACTTTCCCATCCATCCCACTAATACTGATATTTGCAACATTTTACTGTCATTTTAATTTTTATTGACCTAGTATCTGCTTTACTATCAGTTTGAAACACGAGCTTTTATAGAAACAGGTCTTCCTGTTGTTTAAATTACTCCTCATTTGTGATGGAAGCATTCATTAATACAAGATGCAAAAGTGATGGTTAGACAGTCCAGCGTCTGGGAAAAAAAAAGATCTGGGGGTTTTAGTGGACTGGAAGCTTGACGGGAGGCAGTATTATAATATGGTAACTCTAAAGCAAAACAAAACAAATTAAAGCCATAATAGATGGAGTTGAGAAAGTAGTACTCTGCTCTAGTCAGACCATATCTGGAAAGAATACTGTGTTCAGTTCTGGGCATCATAATTTAGAGGAGATGTTGATAATTGGAGGGAATCTAGAGCAGGGCATTCATGTATGTGAAGGTATTCAAGGTCACATCAGACGAGCACTGGTTAAAAGAACTTAGAGAAGATAAGATCCTGGAGGGTGGGGATCACATGGCAGCTGTCTTCAAGTATTGAATTTGAAGAAAGATTAGCTTGTTCTGTTTTCCCCAGATGCCAGGTGGGGGGGGGGCAAGGAGGCAGCTTTAGTCGTGAGGTAAAAGACAAGATTCCTACCAATTTGAGGTATCCAGAACTATAATGATCTATCTCAAGAAATGGTGTGTTCTGGAAATGAACCATCCAAGATGGCGGAGATAAAGGAATCATTGCTGTCTAGTTCCCCCAGCACTTCTGCGCCATTCGACCCCAGATACCACTCAATTCAGCCCCCTTCATATGATAGGTCTGATCCAGACCCCCAGAGGAGAGGGGAATCTCCAACTCAGCCATCAGGGCAAGGACAAAAGACTTCAATGACCTTCAAAGAAGAGAGAGACTCACTGATTTCTTGGAAGGACCTCAACATGAATGCTTCTCACTTTCATTGTTATCTCATTTACGGCCACTAGGTGGCACAGTGGTTAGAGCCCATCATGATGGCAGTCATGAAGAACTAAATTCAAATATTGCTTTAGATACTTGTAGCTGTGTGACTCAGGACTCAGAACTGCCTCAGTTCCCTTTGTAAAATGGAGGGATAATAACCTTACGTACCTATTAGAGTTGTTACGAAGATCAGATGAGTTAATATCTTTAAAGCTCTTTGCAAACCTTAAAACACTATACAGATGCTAGACATTATTAATAGTATTCCTTCCTCTGATTCAGTGCTCCAGTTGAAGAAGATTCTGAATGACTGCTGACCTGGAACATTTAGAGGAGATTGCTATGTTGGGATGGAGTTTTCCATGAGAGCAGAGGCTTAGGAGGGCCTGAATTGTTAGATGTATAACTTCAGTGAACTTGTTTAGCGCTCATCTATTCAGATGCGAGATGCTTTTACCCCCCACTCAGTCAAGGGTGCCAAGCCGCATGAATCTCACTCGACCTTTTCCACACCTCAGCCGCCCACAACTGATGTTGCAGCTCTCACTCATCTTCTCTATCACCTTCCTTTGCAACTGCTTAAGCCCTCTGTTCGTTTCTGAAAATTACCTGTTTGCTTAACTGTGAGCTTTGCAGATCACAGCCCTAATATGAAAATTGCTATTTGTATAGCTGACCCAGAAAGCCACAGTCACCCTGGAACTACCCAGAGGATGTAGGAGCTTGTAGGAAATCAGTACTTTATGATCGCTGGTCCTTATGATGACCACTGTACTCACAGTGTAGTAGTACTGGACTTGGAGCCAGGAAGACATGTTCAAATCTTACCTTAGAGACCATCTTGATCTGCAGCCCAAGCTCCAGCCTCATCCCATTCCCATTGTGCCTAGAGAATGGATACCAAGCTCTATCTGGATTCTCACAATCCATGTTGGGCCATTTTGAGATCCTCAGAATGGAGGACCAGGTACAGAAATATAAATAGGGAACCTCAAGGTTTATTTAACCTGGGGTGGGCTGGATATGGAACATCAGTAATGCAGTCCAACTGCATAACTTTACTCTCACACTTGACTGCAGAATCTTAGAATGTTGGAAGACAGCAGAATCCAAACACCACCCCAAAGTGGTGATCACCCTACAACATCTCAAGGAAGCAGTCAGCTATACTCCCAAGGATGGGGAGCACACTCTCCAGAGAAATCTTTTTTTTTTATTTAGGGAACATTTATTTATAATTGGGATAGTGGAACACTAAGTTGGAAGGATAGAGTTATATAAATCTGTAACTAAGAATTATTTTCTAAAATTTGTTGTTTAGTCATTCAGTTGTATCTGACTCTTAATGACCCCATGACCATATAGCATGCCCATGCTGTCCATGAGGTTTTCTTGGCAAAGATTCTGGAGCAGTTTGCCATTGGATTAAGGTAAACAGAGGTTAAGGAATTTGCCCAGGTCACACAGCTAGTAAGTGAGCCCAAATTTGAACTCACGTGTTCCTTACTCCAGACCCAGAGCTCTATCCACCAGCCACTGGCATGCCTCCAAAGCATAATTACTGATGTTCATTACCTTACAGCTTTCCTAGGTCTTTTCTTAATTCTAGTATCTTTCCTTTGTTCATTACTTCTTACTTATATGTTTGTAATATATTCTTTTGCACGTTGTTTTCCCACTAGATTGTAAACTCTTTGAGGGCAGGGACTCTCTTTTGCCTCTATGTATCCCTAGCGCTTTGCACAATCCCTGACATATAGTCAGCCCTTAATAAATGTGTATTGATTAGTTAAGAGAGGGGGCATTGACAGATGGATAGAAGGGAAGTCTTGGAGTGAGGAAGACGTGGGCTGAAGTCCTGCTGCTGACACATTATAGTTCTATGGACCCAAGAAAGTCATTTGCCCTTTCAGTGGTGAGGTCACGTTAGAAGTGGGGCATCTTAATGTTTTATGTGTCGTGGCCTCTTTGGAAGTCTAGTGAAGCCAATGGACCCTTCTTAGAATAATGGTGCTTTATTTAACGCATGCAATAAAGTACATATGATTACAAAGGAAACTATCGCTATAAAGCTGTGACTTGTTGCCCTTCTGAGTTCATGGACCCCCTGATATTTGTTCACTGTGGACCCCAAGAAAGAACTCCCACTCTAAGGCTATAAGTTTCATGACAGTAGATGGTCTTAATCTTCCCTGAAGTCCATGCCATCCCTCATTGACATCCTCATTCTCATCAAGCCTCCATTGGGCTGATAAACAGAAAACACAGTCTGCACCTTATTTCCTGCAATTTCTATTCGTTTCTCCAAAGGACTTGATAACTCTCTGCTAATGGACCGGCTGTGAAGGACTGAAAGTCTTCTAGTCATGCTAACAAGTATGTAATCCTTCTTTTAAGAGCGACAGCTCCTCTGCAAGCACCCCCAGATTCTGTGCGTTTAAAGGGTTCCCCTGAGTTGATGTCCAGGCCAGTGGTGAGGAGGGAGCTATAAGAATTTGCTGCCTGAAAAGGCTTTTGCAGGGAAGGAGAGCTGCTCCAGAACTAGACTGTAAATACTTCAAGCACAGGGACTACAAACTTCACATCAGCTTTGAGCCTCAGTTTTCTCATCTGTAAAATGGAGTTAATGATCATGAGCAGCTTGATGGTGCAGGGGATAGAGTGCTGGGCCTGGTGTCAGGAAGGCTCATCTTTGTGAGTTTAAATCCAGACACTTACTGCCTCTGTGACCCTGGGCATGTCACTAAACCCTGTTTGTCTCAGTTTCCTCATCTGTAAAATGAGCTGGAGCAGGAAATGGCAGATCCCTCCAGTATCTCTGCCAAGAAAACTCGAAATGAGTCATGAAGAGCCAGACACAACCAACCAACACTAATTCGAGTATTTTTCTCAAAGGGTTGTGGTGGTAAGGCTCAAATAAAATCGGGTCCAGAAATTGCTTTTCTGACTTTAAAGTGCTCTGTAAATGTCAGTTGTTTTTGTTGTTATTATTAAACATCTTTCTGTGCCCTTTACAAGGCTTAACACAGTATTAGGCCCATGGCTCATCAATAAGTGGTGAGTGATGTCTGCTCTATGCCATGGTTACCACACGCATCACTATTAGTCATTAAGTTATATGCAAATTCCCATTTGTTGGCTATTCGGCGTGATCTGTGGTCTTACTCCCCCATGCCTGGCATGTTCTCCCTCCTTTCTTCCACCCCTTGGAATGCTTCATGACTCAGTTTGACTGTTACCTTCTCCACGGGATGCTTCCCCATTCATCCCCAGCCGTGACAGTAGCAAATCTTCCTTCCCTGCCACAAATAGTCTGCCTTGTATTTATTTAATGTCTGTCCTGGGAATGTTCAAACAGGTCCAGGTTGTCTCTTCTGATAGAATGTAAGCTCCTTAAGGGCAGGGCCTGTTTGACTTCTGACTCTTGTATGTAATGCCTGAGACACAGTAAGTACTTAATGTAAGAAAACTTGTGGATTGATTCTCCCTCCAATGAAGCAGATATCACTCCCTTTAATAGAACATATTCACACGTGTGCATACATACACATACATGTATACTTATGCACATGAATGTATGCTGATATGTACATATACATAAACACACATGTATGTATATATTCACTAATTTATAAAGATGATAAAATTTTTAGAAGACTATATATATATATATACAATTTTCCTCTAATCATAACCTTGTTAGAGAGGTGCTATCATTAACCCCATTTCAGAGACAAAGAAACAGACGTTGGGAGGTAGCCAGGTGGTACAGTGAATAGAGCACCAGCCCTTGGGTCAGGAAGACCTGAGTTCAAATCTAGCCTCAGACACTTGACACACTTACTAGATATATGACCCTGAGCAAGTCATTTAATCCCAATTGCCTTGCCTTCTCCCTTCCAAAAAATAAGAAACAGAGGTTAAATAACTTGCCCAGGTTCTCACAGATATAAGTACCAGAGGTAGTATTTGAACTCAGGTCTTCCTGACTGTCCAGTGCTCCACCCATCATGCCACTAAGCTGCCTCGAAGACTTTTTGTACATTTTTTTTTATCACAAATCATTCCTAGAGGATCTGCCCATTATTCTAGAGGGCTGCCTCTTTTCTTCTTTTTGAGTTTCTAGGTTTCTTGTGAGCACCTTGGCTCCTCCACTGGGTGTTTTCTTATTTTCATTGTGAGCCACTTATCTCCTTTCCAAGCCATACACATATTCTTCTTTTTTATTATTATTATTTATTTATTTACTTTTAGTTACAAGATTCAGTTCCACAATCCCTTGAGTTTCAGTTTTTTTCCTCCCACCCCACCCCCCCCGCCCCGTGGCAGCATGCAGTTAAGTATAGGATCTATGAATACTTTCACATTGGACATTAGTCTGTTTGTATAGAGGGGTTGTAACCAGTGGAGTGAACAGTAGGAAAGAGGAAACAAAACCAAACAAGGAAAAGAACAAGAGTGTGTATTGCTTCAGTCTCCATTTAAGCTCTGTTCTTTCTAGATCTTTCTCTAAATGTAGGTATCTCCTTCCATCTTGAGACTTGTAGAGTTGTCTTAGACCTGTGTGTTGCTGAGAAAAGTCCAGTTTATCAAGGTTGGTTGTCGCACATATGATGTGTCTGTGATTGTGTACAAATTTTTCCTGGTTCTGCTCTTCTCACTTAACAACAGTTCGTATAAGCCTCTCCAGGTAAATATGAAGTCCACTTCCTCCTCATTTCTTATAGCAAAATAGTATTCCATTGCATTCATATACACAACTTGTTTAGCCATTCCCCAATTGATGGGCATCCTCTTAATTTCCAGTTTTTTTTGCCACCATAAAGAGCTGCAATAAATATTTTTGTACATATGGGTCTTCCTCCCACTTCTATGATCTCTTTGGGATACAACCCCAGAAGAGGTATTACTGGGTCAAAAGGTATGCAATTATTTATAGCCCTTTGTGCATAGTTCCAGATTGCTCTCTAGAATGGTTGTATCAGTTCACAGTTCCACCAACAATGCATTAGTGTTCCAATTTTTCCACATCCTCTCCAGAATTTGTCATTT
>CM053599.1:27368751-27384981 GCA_028646575.1 Pseudocheirus occidentalis | reverse complement strand
ATACCCAGCATCCTTTTCAATTCATTAATGTTCCCTAATTCCTTCTTCACTAAAATTTACAGCATGTAGCAAAAACAAACACTAAAATTGAGCTTTAAGATTTACCAAGCAGTTCACAGTCATTATCTCATGTGAGGCTCACCACAAAACTTTGGTGTAGGCAATGGTTATTATTTTTCTCATTTTATGGATGAAGGGTGGATGATGAGATGAAATCTTAGAGTTGTTGCCAAACCCAATTAGAAAACCTTATGAAGAATTTAATCTAAGGTGAATTCCAGCCCAATCTTAGTTAGCCAGGTCTAGAATAGAAATAGATCCTTTGTCTCGATTGCCTGAGGCTGGGGGTGGTCTGAGAGGAGAATGATCAGAGTCTTATCCCCTTCATTAGAATAAGTCCACCACTCATTATAATATTCATTCTTCTCATTAATCATTAACCAGTCAGAGTTGATTGCCACCGACAGGAACCCACCCACTCTTCAAGGGGGTATAAGCACTGAGTGAGTTTGAGGAAGGTCTTTGGCATTCAAGAGTGCCGCTGACCCCTTTTATTAATTATCTGCTTGCAAGATTAATAAAATGATCAGTTACTCAGAACTATGTCTCTCAAACTTTTTATACATCACAATATTTCTTCTGGGCCTGAGAAGAGTCTGAATAAGACATTTTACGCATAGTAATTTTACTTCATAGTAAAGAGAGAGCTTTTCATCTTTCAGGTTAGAATATCAACATCCTTTAGTAGAGGGGGGAAGATGTATATGTTTGTTTTTTTTTCCGAACTTTTCAAAAATGATTCTTACGTGATTAGCATGTCCTGGAGGAATGTGTTGAATTTGAATGAATTTCCAAGGCATTCGTGACAAATGATAAAGCTAGTGAGGGAAACATTTGATACTTTAAAAAATGATGAATATAAAGAAATCCTAGAAATATAGGAAGAGATGAGAACTGATACAAAGGGAAACATGTAAAAGAAATAATAGATGATCTCAGAAATCTCTTCCTGTTCTACATCTATGATTCTATAACAGACACAACCAATCAGAGAAGAGTTGAGGAAATAACTTTTCTCTCTTTGGAAGGGGTGGGGTACTATGGGTGTGGAGTATTGCATACATTGTCAGGCATAATTGATGTGACAGCTGGTTTTACTGAACTGCCTGTCTTTTTAGGTACACAATCTACGAAAGAATACAGAGTGGCATAGTGTTTATTTGATAAATGCAGAGAACTGATATAAGGCTTTACTATTTGACAAAAACTGCTTGGAAAAGTAGAAAGCCTTCTGGCAGAAATTAGTCTCTAGAGGGACTAATATCTCATCACATATATCAAGACAAATTCCAAAATGTATATATAACTTAGATTCACTATTCAATATGAATCCTCTTTTTCTGTTTTTCTCTGGATATGGAAATTCTTATTTTGTATGGTACTTCTTTAGTTCAGAAGTTTTTTTTAAAGCATCAATAGTGCTATTAATGGCTGATTTGTTTAAATTGGAAACATCCTAATAGAGGTTCAGGAGCTAGAGTTTTGAGTAGTAGATGTCATATCTCTCTATACACTAGGGTCATCCATAACATTTTGAGAATGAGTAGTAGTCATTTGCTGTATGGCTCTCTCCAGTCCTTTGGAGAACAAACTCACCTATCAGCATGGGTACAGATAGAATGATCCAGTCATCCTCAGCCCAGGACTGGATAAATGAATGAGGAACATTCATTAAGCTCTTACTGTGTATAAAGCACTGTTACTTTAATTAAGCACTAGGGTTATAAATTGAAAAGTCTGTCTGTCCTTCCCCTTGGTAAGGAGGGAGATGCCATGTGTGAATGATTTCAGCTGTAAGTCAGATTAAAGGATCCCATGGTCCTCAGGGTTGTTGTTAGGGCAGTTAGGTGGCACAGTGGTTAGAATTCTGCACCTAGAATAAGATAGACTCCTCTTCCTGAGTTCAAATTCAGATTCAGACATTTACTAGCCCTATGTCCTTGGGCAAGTCACTTAACCATGTTTGCCTTGGTTTCCTTGTTTGTAAAATGAGCTGGAGAAGGAAATAACAAACCACTCCAGTGTCCTAAAAATGTGTCAGTTTCTGATACTGAACCATTTGATGGTGCCAACAACTTTGTTGACAAGAACCTTCTTTTTGGGTCTTTGTAGGTGTTACTGAAAGGCTGGGAAGGAAGCAAGACTGATGGTCAGGAGTTGCTGCCCTTTCTATGGCTCCTGGTCTGACAATTCAGTTGGTCGTTATTTGTTGTTGGTCATGCTAAGAAAGGCAGGACCTCCCCTCCATAGCAAATCTCCTCTCAGTGATGGCTTTAGGATGAAGAAGAATGGGGCTGTCAGTCTGGGCTGGTTTGTTGTATGTGTGTTTTTTCATAAAAAATTTTATCATTACTTATTTATTGTTTTATTTTTAATTTATGGAATAAAACAAGTATTTTCATAACATAGTATAATAAAAGATTACACATGAAGCTGTAAATCCATTATGTACAACTTGCTATTCCCTTCAAATATATAATAAACTTATGTAAATGTCTTTTTTCTTCTCTCTCCTCTCCTCACCCTAGAGAAGGTTACAATTAAACACAATTATGTACACATATGTAAAATCATTCTATGCGTGCTCCTATTTATCAATTATTTCTCTGTATACAGATGGAGTCTTTCTTCATATGTGCTTTGTAGTTAATTTAGTTATTTATAATATTCAAAGTTATTTAGTGCCTCAAACAATAGTACAACTACTTTGTATAATATTCTCTTGCTTCTGCTCATTGTGCTCATTATTTCATGGAAGTTTCTCCATGTTTTCCTAAGATCATTGAGCTCATGTCTTATGGCACAGTAGTATTCCATTACAATCATATGCCACAACTTGCTCAGACAGTCCCCAGTTGACGGGACTCTCTGTAATTTCCAGTTCTTTGCCACCACAGAGAGAGCTGCTATAAATATTTTAGAACATGTGGGTTCTTTTCCCCTTTTCCTAATCATCTTATTTTGGAGAGCAATATAGAATTATGCCTAAAGAGTTATTGATCTGGGACTGATTTGGAGAGCACTGCCAATCCCAAAGCTCTTGGATTCAGGAACCTAGGCTATTTCCCCCAAGTCCTGAAGAAAAGTGGTAGTTAAGGGCAAATGGTGGTGGCTTGGCTTGACTGGCACATGCTCCCTCCTTTTTTTCCCTCAAGATAAAAGAGTTAGACTGGAGAGTATTGGCATGGGCCAGCGCTAGGCCCCCAGTACCTGCTACATACATTTTTAGAAACAACAAAGTCACCTAAATAGTTTACACTCCCTGCTCAAAAAATCACAAAGTGATCTTCTCTTTGCGACATAAGAAAAATTCCTCAGCCCCAGCTCCAAACCTGGCTCCCACCTCCTTTTCCAGACTTTTAAAATGCACAGGTAGGGGCGGCTATGTGGTACAGTGAATAGAGCACCGGCCCTGGAGTCAGGAGTACCTGAGTTCAAATCCGGCCTCAGACACTTAACACAAAAAACTAGCCGTGTGACCTTGGGCAAGTCACTTAACCCCAACTGCCCTCCAAAAAGCAAAAAAAAAAAAATGCACAGGTATCCCTTTCACATGGAGAGGATTAGGGGTGTGGTGTCCCCTGCTACCTGGAAAATTCCTGTAAAACTTTTGGCCCTTCCCTTGTGCCAGAGAAGAAGTCTAATTTTTTTTTCCTATTTTCCTTTACCGGTATTTACAGTACCTTATTGTCAAATTTGGGTTGATATTATACAATATTATGGAAATATTCAGTGCATTTCTGAATTTCTAAGATTTTTCCTGTGTTGTCTGCTAGCCTTTGTGTGGCATGTGGAACTTCCACAAAAATGTCCCCAAATTCCCATTTAATTTCTTATGCCAACCTGAAATATATTGAAACCATGATGGGGAAAGTCACAATGTGGAAGGGATAACTGTAATCTTTTTCATGAACCACAGATCTACCAGCACTTCCCTGAACTCAAGATTCCACATCCCATTTCTGTGCCTCTGCAGTCTGGAATACATTGCCTCCTCCCCTCTAACTCCTAGAACTCTTAGCTTCCTTCCGGGCACAGCTCAAATGCCATCCATGAGAGGCCTTTCCTGACCCTCCATCCCTCACCCCCAGTTATTAGTGAGTAAGTACCCACTCACTCCTCCAATTGTCCCATATTTATTTACTGTCAACAGACTGGATCCCTCAATAGAAGGAGAAGGCAAACTCTTTGAGGGGAAGAATTGTTTGGCTTTTGGGGTATTTGTTGTTTTTTTTTTTTGGTAGCCCCAGCAGAGTTCCTTTATATGCAGTAGGCTCTTAAATGCATTTATTGGAATTGATGTGAACTCAGTAGTGCCATAGAAAGAGGAAAAATTGAAAGACAGTCGTGGAGATGGAGGAGTATTAAAACTCGGTCATATATAAAGAGTAAAAGAAGCCTGGATGCATACCAACCAAACTGAATTGATGTCCAACCGTCGAGATGTTGGGGAGTGAAAGACACTATTGAGATTAATGATGGAAGTCATGGGCAAGCCAATCATGTAGGCTGCTGGGACATTTTAGGTTTCATCTCTCCAGACAAAGGAAGAATAAAGGAGGCCCAAACGATCCGGGAATTAGAGAAAAAGCTATCTCCTTTTTAGCAGGTATAGCAAATAAACATAATTAAAGTCATGCACGACCATGGCAAACGGACAGTGACCTTAGGCCATATTGAGTAATTGGATTACCCAAGGGAAAAAAAGGACTGAGAAACCCTTTGTGTGACAAGAAGCAGGCCAAAAACAAATGTTCTCAATATGTATCCCTTTTAAAATGGAAACAAGATGAGTTGTTCCTCGTGAGATGTTAATATAATTTCCCTTGAATTCATTTCTAGCAGCAGTGATAAATTCTGCATGTGGCAAGATTCAGCGATTTGGAACAAAGTGATGGATGAACTAGATGGATTTACTAGTGCTACTAATTACTATTATTAAGTGAGAGGCAGGCAGGGGGCATAAGTGGATAAAGCCTTGGAGTTTGATTCAGGAAGAACAGGCATCCAAACCTGCCTCAGACACGTAACCAGCTGTGTGACTCTGGAGGGGTCACTTAAGCCTTGACCAATAATAATAATGTGTTTTATAGAGGTTTTTTAAAAAGTACTTTAATAAAGCTTACAAAGAGCTCCGCCTTCATATTATCCTTTTTTTTTTTTGTATTTTTTTTTTGGAGGGGAAAGGCAGGGCAATTGGGGTAAAGTGACTCATATTCTCCTTTGATCCTAACACTAGTAGCCTGTGGATGTGGTGAGATCAGAATTGTTCTACCCCCATACACCTAGGTGACCATACCTCCCTCACAGGGTGGTTTCCAGGATCAAATGTGTAGAACGCTTTGCAGATCTTAAAATCTAGGCGTCAGCTATTTAAATCTACTCATTTGTTTGTCTTTTTTGCTTATATATTTTTGGTCCAAGTAGTGCCTTTCCTCCACTCCCAAACCCACACCTTGAATTTACTCTGAATATTTCTTGTATTTATATATGTAATTTATATGTGTATTTATATCTTGTATTTATATGTGTACATGTTGGCCCTGATAGAAGGGAATGTAAGCTTCTTGAGGACAGGGATTGTTTAATTTTTTATTTTTTATCCCCAGAGCTTATCTATTATAATGCTTGCAATATGATAGGCGCTTAATAATTGCTTGTCGATTGATTGGTGTAATTAATAGACTTTGAGAGTTGCCTGATGGCAGAGAGAGAATTTAAGAATTGATGCAGCCAAAGCTCACACAGCGAGGAAAACCCAAGAGGCAGTGTTGGAATCCAGGTTCCTGCTGCCTCTCAGTGAATGGATGGGCACTCTTTCCACCTCACGCCATACTGACTGTATTTAATTCCATTTACTATAGGATCTGATAAATTCCTTAAGAGATGTCGCTTTCCTTTGTTGGTAACCTTAGCTCTTAGCACAGTGCCTGTTACATCTTAAGCATGTAATAAATGTTTGCTGCTGATATTGTGTATCGTGTCTTCCCCAGCTAGACTGTAAGCTCTCTAAAAGACAAAGGGGGTTTTCATTTGTGGGATTTTTTTGTTTTTTAATTGGTTTTTCTGTATCCTCAGAGGTTAACATAGTATCTAGTACTGCCAGCATCGATTGCCTATGTAATCACAATACTTAAGGAAACATTCTTTTTTGCATTCATGCATTCAGATGTTTTAGGTGAAGCAGTGCTTAAAACAAAGTCTTTCTGGTACTTCCAGTGATAAAAGAGTAGAACCAGACAGGCTCCAAAACGTTTCCATGGTTAAAAGGAATGTGAATTTATTAGCAGCACTTTTGTGGTAGCAAAAAACTGGAAACGAAGCCGATACCCATCAATTGGGGAACAGCTGAACAAATTATGGAGCATGACTGTGCCATAAATAACTATGAGTGTGAAGAATACAGAGAAGCACGGGAAAATTTACATGAACCAATTCAGAGAACAGTAAGCAGAACCAGGAAAACAATATACACCTAGACTGCAACAATGTAAATGGAAAGAAAGAACAGCAACCACAAAAGCATTAAAAGTAAACACCATGAACAACAGCTTGTATTGCTTAAGTTTGGTCCCAAAGAAATATGAGAAGATAACTCCCCTAGTTTTTTTTTTCAGATGTGGGAGATCATACATGTGTGATACTACATATCAAATGAGAATTTTCTGATTTGTTCATTAGCTTTTTGGAAATTTTTCTCTTCCTCTTTTTAAAAATTCATTTTTCCTAGAGATGAGGCTTTCTGAGGGAACATGAGAAGGGGTATAGTGGGAAATAAAAGTGATGTAAAAATTAAAAAAATCAATAAAAGTTTTACTTAAAAATTAAAGAGATGTGGTATTTCATTTCATCATGTACTGCATTTTCCTAAGGAAAGTTATATTAAAGGAAAACATGTATTGAACCTTGACCTTGTGAAGCGTCCAGTACATGTTTGATGAATAAATGGGCACTGTTGTCCAAGGAAATCACTGTAATCTAGTTGAGGGAAAGAAATCTGGAGACACATTAAATCTGTAGAAACCTGTCCGCCCTTACTGAATGTTCACCACAACTTGCTGGAGTGTGTCTTCCAGGGTGTGCCCAATTAGAGCTTGTGAATACCCTTTAGTCTCATTGAAATAACTTGCTTCAAATGTTCTCCATTTACAAATTGGTTTTAGCTTCTTTGACAAAGCCACAGGCAGAACTCCTCAGCTGGCATTTAAGGCCCTCCACAATCCTTCCAGACTCATGTCACATTACTCCCTTTCACATACTCTATGTTCTTGCCAAGCTAGACTACAAGCTGTTCCTTGGTTTGGTGTTCCATCCTCTGTGCCTTTGCAAAAGCTGTCCTCTGTGCCTGGAATGTAAGCCCTTCTTATTTTTGCTTCCAAAAATTCTTGTCTTCCTCCAAGACTCAACTCAGGTGCCATAGAGCCTGTCCTGATGTCCCAGATTGGAGATGCCTTTCACTCTCCCCAAACCATCTTCTTGTAGTTCCTCAGTAGAACGACAGAGGTTATTTTGCTTTTGTTATTATATTCACACTACCTAGCACAATGCCTTCAATCAATTAATCAATCCATCAACAAACATTACTATTAAGTATTTGTCAGACACTTAGGATACAAACACAAAGCAGAAGTAATTCCTACCTACAAGGAACTCACAAGATATTGAAGAAGGAAAGCAAGTACACATATAATACATGCAGAATAAATATAAGGAAAATAAATACAAAATTTCTATATAGAGTTAACTTGGGAAAGAGAGAGGTGTTTCCAGTTGGGAGGCAGGGGTAAGTGCATTCATTGGAAAGGCTAATGCAAAGACACAGAAATTGAGGGGTGTGTCTTGTGTCACAAGAGAGAGAACATCAGGTTGGCTAGATTGTAGAGTACAGAAAGAAGAGGCATGTATAATGAGGCTGGAAAGAGAGGGAAGCCAGGTTAGGACGGACTTCAAAAGTTAAACAGAGTTTATATTTGCATGTAGAAGGCACTTAGTAAATGTTTGTTCAGTTTAATTGGATCTGGTTTTTTTGTAGATTTGAGGTGTCTCCACCTGGAAAGACCCGTTAGGTCAATGACCTCCATTATGACAATATTAGCCCGTTTAGAATCTGCTGTTTCTTGGGTATTCATTCCTCTGTTCATGAGTATGGTTTGATTCCAATGCATTTTAATTGCTGTTTTCTAAAACACCCAGATCGTTCTTATATTATTCTCTGTTCATTTTCTAATATATTTAGTAGACTGACACATCTTAGGCACATTGTTGTATCTGTTAATCTAATTTCGTTTTAGTCAAGATGACTCGTTTCATTGGTAAAAGACCTGTTGACTTTACAGACCAGTGTAAATACTTTATATCTAGAGCTGCCCCTTGGTTTTGTAAATGAGGTAAGAGTAGAGATTCTCACACCCTATCCCAATTAATGTAATTTAACAGAAAGCCCAGACAGTTGGATTGAATCAAAGTTGTTAACTAGGTACAAATAAGACCTTCATTGGGAGGAGTGATCCCTGAATTATTGGGAGGTTTTATCATCACATTGATACATGATGCCACACAAGAAATGGTTTATAAGTGATTGAAAGAATCCATTAGACCTCGGGGATTATGGTTCACAGCAAGCCAGTTAGAAATCCTGTATTCTCAGGAGCAGTAAGATGAGTGGGGGTTGAATCCAGTCTCATGAGAAGGAACCGAATGGAGTCAGAGGAATGACTGAAGTTTTCTGCTGCTCTCCACCATCTCTGATCAGGTTACCTTGTGAACTTCAAAAGCTCAAAAGGTCTGAATTGTCCACTGGAGCAAGGAGGGGGAGTGTCCAATGAGAAGAGTCAGGAGCTGAGGTCAGACTAGGTGTCCAACAAATGGCAGCTTCAGGACTCTGTAAGTACACTGATCTTTGAGAGTTGCATCAAAGGGAAAATCCAGAAAAGGTGGACAAAAGCACCAGTCACCAAGAGCACTAAACTTACACTTTGGCCACGTGTGCTCTCTGAATGTAAGTCCCACTCCCCTCAAGGCCTTTGTGTATACAAAGAGGAGAGCATGTCCCTGGTTTGAGAATGTTTCTGCAATAACTATACTTGCTATCCCTGCTTAATAAATACTATTTCTAAAAGCTAATGAACTTTGCTGAATGACAATACTAGAAACTCCAGGTCTAAAGGTTATCTCTGGTACCTGAGGAGCAGAGGAGTCAGTCACCTTCTAGGGACTTGGTCCATGGATTCAGATGAGAGCTGGGGAGTCACAGGTGCTACAGGCACAGGGTGAGTTGTCCTCTTGTCTTACATTCTACCATCTTACATGGTGGGACAGGCTTTTCATCGACCTGGTTATTCACTGATTTATTCAGCACCTACTATGTGCCAAGCACTAAGGATGAAAAGACAAAGGCAAATAGCTTGCATTCAACAGAGTGGTTCAGGGTGACACTTTGAATGCTTTTATTGTTAAATTTTGGGGATCACCTTTAATAAATTAGCATCCTAGGCTTTTAGATCTAGAGCTGGAAGGTTACCTTGATTAATTAATTACCTTGACTGATTAATTATCAATCCAGTAATAAAAAATAATTAAGTATTTATTCTGTACCAGGCACTGAGCTAGATTCTTCACACGAAGACAAATGAAACAGTTCCTGCCTTCTAGGACCTTTGAGGCCCAGAAAGGTTAAATGTCCAAGGTCATATAGGAAACAAGCACCAGAGCCAGAAGTTTGAGTTCAGGGCCCACTCCCTACCCACCCCTCACTCTCACCCCTATCCTCACCCCTACCGCTTCCTGCCCTGGTCCGGAGCCAGTGTTATTTAGCTCTGCTCCACGCTAGATTCTAACTATACTTCGTGCCTCCATAAAACCAAATGAATGTTGGAATCGGTGCCATTGCAAACACATTTGTTGACTTTATCTTGTTGCTTGCATTGAGATATGGCTTTAATATTTTCTCTGCATAAATGCTAATGGTTTTGTTAGTTCTTTTTAAAAATTTCTGTGTCTGAGGTCTCTTGAATGCAGGCAGCATGCATATCTGTAGGCCACCCACTTTATTATATTTTCAATAATTTGACATTTATTGATCATGAAATTAGCCATCTAGGGAAGGTTGTCCTTCTGCTACTTGTATTTAACCCCTTTATAGATCATATATGATATCATCATACATATATCGATATCATGTATTAGTATCTATTTCTATATCATCATTCTAATTGTTGGTAATAGCTAATGTTTATAATGCCCATTCAAGTTGGCCAGGACCAGGGAGAGTTGAGGAGCTACTGACCCAAAGAGTGGGCCTCATCCTCGATTTAATTCAAAGCTTGGCAAATCTTAGCTTGAAAGGCTTATAAAAAACAGGCCACTCCAATAGGAGTTGGAGCACAGATTTCCTACGCTAGAATCCTTGATTTAATTTCATCCAATCATTTTGGCATGCTAGATAGAATGCTGGGGCTCGGGACAGGGAGGCATGAGTTCAAATCTGAACATTTCTACTTGTTTGCTAAGCAAGTACAAGAAAATCAGACCTTCAATCTCCACCTCTGTAAAATGGGGATAATAACATCTGTGATCTCTATCATAAGCCCCTATAAGGTTCAAATGAGATAAAGGATATTGAAAAATTTAAAGTATCATATAATTGTCAATTACCATTAAATTAAATTTCTGAATATCATTTTATTTTAATATATACAGTAACAAATACAATTAGGTATATTTGTGAGAATAAGCCTAAGGAAAGATGCAGGTCCCAACATCAGCATAGGAAAAAACACAATTGCACCATCAATTCACTCTGGACCAGTCCAGGCAAGCACTAGTAGGATGCAAGGATGGGACTTGATCCCATTGGAGCAAGCCAGATGAAATCTTGGGGAGGATTGATGGAGATACTGGCTCCCATGCACTCGGCCCTAGGCTGACAGAAGGGATTTTCATCATTTGGAAAATGGGAGAGAAGATGGAATCAGAGTCCAAAGACCTAGTTGACTGGGGACAGCTTAGCTGGCAGATATCAAGATAACAATTCTTTTCCTTCCCCTGTAGTCTTCTTTCTTTTTCTTTCTCCTTTTCCTCTTCCTTCCTTCCTTCCTTTCTTCTTTTTAGTTTTTATGAAATAAAATAAACATTTCCATAACAGTAGAATCTTTTAAAAGTTTATTGTACATGAAACTGCAAATCCATTACTTGTAATTTACTATTCCTTTAAAAATACAATCAAGTTTTCATGTAACTTTCTTTTTTTTGCCTCCTTTTATCATCCCCTGAGATGACTATGATTTGATTAGACATAAATAAAATTAGACATAAATAAAATTAGACATAAATACATAAGACATAAATAATATGCCCTTAGGAGTGAGGGTATAAAGAGCCAGAGAGTGCTGTAAAGAGCTAATTTCTCTCTCTGTCTCTCTGTGTCTCTCTGCCTCTTTCTCTCTGTCTTTGTCTCTCTGTCTGTCTGTCTGTCTCTCTCTCTGTCTTCCTCTCTCTCTCTCTCTCTCTCTCTCTCTTCCTCCCCATGTCTTGGCCCCCCAGAGGCACAGCCTCATGTGTCAGGGGTATTATTTGAACCCAGGTTTTCTTGACACCCTTATGGCAAGGCAAGATAACAAACATTTATCATTCTATGCCCTGAACTAAGTGCTAGGAATATATCCCTAGTCCTTACCTACAGATAAGGGAATTGGAGCCCAGAGAAGTTAGTTGATTTATCCAACTGATTACACTGATAGATTACTGATAGAGACCGGATTCCAACTTAGGCCTTTTTATCCTACACTCAGCTCTTTCTCTTACTCCCCAGTGCTTCTCTTTCATTCAAGATTCTGTTCTCCCTAATAGGCACAGTAATGCTTATTCCAGTGGTTGTGCTATCATCCTTTATGGAATGACTGAATAAGACCTTTTTCTGCTTTCCCTTTTGGTTATAGAAAGAAAGGACATCAATATCAGGCTTTATTTGCTCTGATGTAAATCCAAAAGGTTGAGAGGGCACTCAGTCATGCCAATATATAGGATATACAGCGATAACTACTTTAAATTTTAAATTTAATGGAGAATTTTAAATAAGTAATTATAGGCCAGGAAGAGTCCAGGCCTCTAAACCACCAGCCACTAAACCCCAAAATGAGTGACCGAGAAAGTCTGAGAGAAAGAAAAAAGTCCTCTTTGTACCAAAATATTCATAGGAGCTCTTTTCTGGGAGAAAAAAAAATTGTCACAGAGTGGGTGCCCGCTGATTGGAGAATGGCTGGAAAAATTGTGGTATATTGATGGAATTGAATGCTATTGTACCATGAGAAATTAGGAGTGTAAGGAAGTCAAAGAAATATGAGGAAGTTTTTATGAACTGATGCATAGTGAAATAAGCAGATCCAGAAAAAATAATTTTTGCAATGACTAGAATAATAAAAATGAAAATAATACTAAAATTAAGTTGAACACTGTGGAATTATAATGACTGGTCCTGACACCTTAACCCTGAAAAAAAGAAGTGAAAGCATTCTCCTAAGGGAGAAGAGTGAATACAGATGTAGAATTCAGGGTGCATTTGTTGCTCATGTAAGTTATGGTTGTGTCTAAATAGGTTAGTCCAAAAGTGGCTCTCTGTAATCTCAGTTTAACCAAAAGAGTCCCTGATATTTCCAAGGAGATATTGTTCAATGTTCCTGGTGTGGCAGACTGGAAATCATAGACTTGACAAGTCTCTATGTGTCGTTCTCTCTCCCCAGTGTCCTTTCCCTCAAGAGAGCCTAGAACCACCAGTTCCTCTCTCAAACCCCAAAATCAGAAGAATGTTTCTTTTCCCAAGTTCTTCCCAATTTTGCTTCTTGCACAGGCAGAGAACATCAAGTAATCATTCTCTCTGCCAGTGAGGAAAAGCTTCCACAAATAAACCAGGCTTGAATCCCAGGTTACAGGAATGTTGGACGCTCTTAGATATGGTTGCTATGTTGATTGGATTTAAGTGTGTTGTTGTTGTTGTTACAAAAGAAGGGTCACTGAGTGGGGCAGGAAGAAGGAGTTAGTATACCCCAAAATGACTATGAAGTAAAACCAAAGGTATCAGGTTACCATTTTAAAAAAAAAGAAGAAAAAGGAGCCCAGATAAGAGAGGAGCCTTTCTGTATGAAATTGTGTGATTATCTTAAGTTATGAAACTGAGAAAAAGCTGCTGGCAACAGATGTGACAAAGAAATTTTGAGAAATTCATCAGAGGAATGCTTCTAGAAAACCGGACTAACTGCACAAGTATAAATCCGGTCTGCCCAGTTGTGAACTAAAAGATAATCGAAATACATTCCCTTTAATTTCAGAGAAACATTCTAGATATAGAACGAAATTTTAGTATATTGTCATTTTCATTGTTAATTGTTCTTATTTATATCCATTTTAAATACTGACAATAGTTTTGGCTTATAGCAACAAGAGGAAATTCGTGAATAATTAAGGCAACGTGGCAGTATGGGTAGATCACTGAACAGAGAGTCAAAAGACCTGCCCTTAGGTACCAGTTCTGCTTTTACTACACGTCCTTGGACAAGTCACTTCTCCCTGAGCTCCAGATGAACCTTATTTCATCTGTAAAATGAAGGAGTTGGACTACATGGCCTCTAAGCTCCCTGCCAACTCTAAACCTCTGATCCTATTATGCTGATATACAGTGCTCCAAATCACTAATAATGAAGTAAATGCAAATTAAAACAACTCTGAGGCTCTACCTCATACCCATTAGATTGGAAAAAAGTGACAATAAAGGAAAATGACAATGTTGGAAGGGCTTAGGAGGACAGGCCCATTGATGCATTGCTGGTGGTCCAACCATTCTGGAAAGCACTTTGGAAATATTTCCAAAAAGTCATTAAACTCTGCACACCCTTTGATCCAGCTATACATCTACTGTTCCTGTACCCCTCAGAGATTAAAGAAAGAGGAAAAGGGCCTGTATACACAAAAATATTTGTAGCAGTTCTTTTTATAGTGGCAAAGAATTGGCAGCCAAGCTGGTACACATCAGCAGGGGAACGGCTGAATAAACTACGTATGGCCCATGAAGATAATGGACTACTATTTTACTGCAAGAAATAATCAAAGGGTTGGGTTCAGAGTAACATAGGAAGACCTATGCAAACTGGTGCAGATTGAAATGAGCAAAACCAGAAGAACAATTTACACATTGATTAGCACAATAAAAAGGACAGTATTTTTGAAAGGTTTAAGGAGTCTGATCGCTTCAATGACTAATTATGGCTCCAGTAGACTGAGAATAAAGCTTGCCTTTCCTCTCTTGGTAGGGAGGTGATGAATTAAAGGTACAGATGAAACGTGTATTTTTAGGCAACTCCAGGAGAAATGCCAGAAGCAGAACAGGGGTTTGTACATAAGGTTTGTTCATCTGACCAAGGCTTTTGATACTGTCCGTCACGAAGGCTTGTGGAGAATGGCAAAATGTGGTTGCCTGAAGAGGTTCGTTGGTACTACTCACCGGTCCCATGACAGTGTGCTTGTACAGTCTCTGGATAATGGACAATGATCTTGTGTTTTTCTGGTAATCAATGGAATGAAGCAGGGCTGAGCGCTTGTTCCCATGCTTTTTAGCTCAATGTTTTCAACCATGTTGTCAGATGCCTTAAAAGAGGATGAAAATGGTATCAAAATCAGCTACTACACTGTAGGTAAATTATTTAACTTGAAAAAGCTACAAGCCAAGACTAAAGCGGAGAGAGAGTTGGTGTATGACTTTTTTGTTCACAGATGATTGTGCGCTCAGTACAACCTCTGAGGCTTAGATGCAATGATGTATGAATCTATTCTCTGGGCTTGTGATACTTTTGGTCTAACAATTAACACCGAGAAAACCTAGGTGCTCCATCAGCCAGCAGATACAGAGCTATCAGTTACAGAAAATGGAGAAATATTGAATACTGTGGATAAGTTCACTTACCTTGGCAGTATACTTTCGGGGACGTACACAAAGAAGGTAAGGTTGGTGCACACATTGACAAAGCTAGCTCAGTGTTTGGGAGATTCTGAAGGAAAGCATGGGGGAGAAGTGTTAGATGGCCAACTAAACTGGAGGTCTATAGAGTCATTGTACCAACTTCATTGTTATTTCCTGTGGAATCTGGACGATCTACCAGCACCGTGCCACGAAACTGAATTACTTCATTTGAATTGTCTTAGGAAGATTCGAGACATCACCAGGCAAGAGGAGGTACTGGACACTGAGGTCCTTAATCAAGCTAAACTACCAAGCATTCAGACTCCATTGAAGAGAGCACAACTCCGATGGTTCAGCCACATTGTTCAAATGCCAAATATAAGTTTGCATAAAAGACTATTTTACAGATACTAGCTCAGGACCCCCAGCAGAGTGTGCCCTCACCAAAGAAGGCACTGTGCCCTATGAGCAAAGCAGAATTGCAGTAGCTCAAAAGAAATGTGAGATGCATGAATTTTTGCATGAACTATTTGTGCCTGACCTGAGGTAGATAGGCCCTTCAGAGCTCGTATTGGTCTGATCAGCCACAGTGAGACACACTTTACTTTGACTCCAACGCAGTGCTGTCATTTTGTTCTTCTTCAAGAATGAAGGACAAAGAAGATGGCAGCATAGAAGCAGCAAGGATCCTCAGCTCCCACCCAGCCAACCAAAATACCCATAAAATATGACCCTAAACAAAATCTAGGACTCTCAAACTCACAAAAATACATAAAACACATCTCTCACTAAAGGCAGCTCGGCAGCAGGGGCTCATAGTGGCAGGCCGGGAGCCAAGGCCAGCCCAGCCCGAAAACCAAAACCCTGGCCAGGCCCCAGGGCGGTGGGGTGAGCAGAGCCTCCCAAGCCACAGTGTGAGTCTACTTCAGAGAAGATCTATTGCACCTGGAGGAATCTTCACATCTAGCAAGCCAGAATTACAGAAGGTCAGTTAAAGTGAAACTTTGAAACTTAATTTGGGGGAAGAAAAGCAGTTCGGCCAATCTGCCCCCAGGGCAGGGAAGCAGTGGGGGAAGGGCAGGAACTGCTTGTATCAATAATGAGATATTCACAACACCCATGATGGTTATGAATATGCTGGTATAGTTTTGGATCACAAAATGTAGCAAACTCTCCACGTGGAAGGCAGAACCAAGGTCTTTATTCAGAAACCATAACACTGA
>CM053599.1:27350418-27368251 GCA_028646575.1 Pseudocheirus occidentalis | reverse complement strand
CCCTTTTATTAAGGGAATTTGTTCTGTAAAGTTTGGATTTAATAAAAGGGCTACACTTGAAGACCTAAAGGGTCACATGTGACCTTGAGGTTCCCCACCCCTAGTCTGGCCTGTCAAGATCTTTTTGGAACCTAACTCTTTCATCCAATAAGTTAACTATCCCTTCCAGTTCAGTGTCATCTGTAAATCTGATTAACATGCCATTTGTGATAAAAACTCTGAGTCTCTTACGAAAATATGAAAACGTGAAAAAAATGAAAAAAAATAGCACAGGGCCAGGAGAGATCCTAGAGGCCCTCACCAGAGATCTTATGACAAGTTCGCATTGACTCTTTGCATCTAGCCTTTCCATCTGCTCCATATTCTCCATCCTTTCCACAAAAAGAATAGGAGATAATTTGTCAAATGCTTCAAAAAATCGAAGTTTCCCACATCCTCAGAAGTCCCTTTATTTAGCAAGTTAGTAACTCCATCAAAAAGGGAAATAAAGTTTTTCTGGCATGGCTTGTTCTTGGTGAGACCATGGTGGCTCTTTGTAATTGCATCCTGTTCCAGATGTTAACTAACCATCTCTTTAATAATCCAATTGAGCATTTTCCCAACAATTAAAGTCAGGTTCACTGGTCTCTAAGTAGTTAATTCTTTTCTTTTATGTTTTATTCAAATCACATCTGAAAAGAGTGTTTGGGGGGTTTTCTTTGGGAGCAGGGTGCCAATGTTAGTAAGTATCTATTGAATCCATCTTTTGTAATTGTGTCCCAGTCCCTTCATTTCTGCTGATGTGTAAGATGGTCTAGATAATTTACCAACTCTCTGGACAAGTGACCGTTAGCTTCTTGGGTCAATAATAAAGAGTGAAGGGGATCATAAGTTCAACCATCTAATGGGAATTATTTGTCAGTGGGTACAAGACTTAGCCAGGCATCTTGGAAATACTAGTAGCTAAAGTAGATCTAGAAAGAAATGAAGGATAAATCAGTGAAGAACAGTCCACACTACCAGGGAAAAAAATTAAATAGTGCTAACCCCTAATAATGGATCAACAATACTCTCTTTTAAAGGACAACAAAAATGCACTGAATGCTTTTCCAAGTGGAAATTTATGTTGTCCTTGTTTGATTAATTAAGTGTGACCCAGAGAGTGAGAATTAGGTTCCCTGGTATCCATCCCAGTGGTTTTGCTAATGGTAATGGCTTCAATAGAGGCAGCATGGCATAAGGGACAGAGAAATGGTCCTGAAGTCAGAAAGAGCTGGGTTCAAGTCCTGCCTCTGACTTACATGAGCTGTGTGAAACTGGGCAAGTCATTTAACCTCTCAGAGCTCTAGGTGCTCTATAGCAGAGCAGGTGCAGATCTGTGTTGGTAAGGGACTTTCCTTGTTTGGGAATTGTCTATACCAATTAAACCACAGGCCTGGTCCATCTTTATATCCCTCAGTGGAGAGGCAGATGAAATTAATAGCAGACTGACTTTGGAATCAGGAAGATCTGGGGTCAAGTTCTGCCTTTAAAACTCTCTCTTGGTGCTGCAAGAGATTCTCTGAAACTTGTTTGTATCCTGGACGCCTTGGAAGTCTGTTGAAATCTCTTCTAAATGTAATATTTTAAAATAGAAAGACATGTTAAAATTCACTTAGAGAGTGGTAAATATGAAAAGATGACTTTCTCCCACCCAATTTCATGGACCCCATGAAAATGATCCCTGGTAAGAATCCCTGATCAATCACTAATCTGCATCAGTGGAGGAAATTTCCATAATGGGAGTTCCCCACACTGATGAAGCCAAAGTCTTCCTCCCAAAAGCCCCCAAAAAGGATGGGTTGGGGAGGGGGCAATATTCCAATACTTCTTTATTTAAAGTAAAGAGAGGAGACTTTACAAAGTATTAAAACATAAAACATTGGCATGGGGCAGTATACTTCTATCTCCTAATGGCATTCTGGGGAAATTCGGTTCAGATTGCATTTTCCTCTCTCTTCCCCATTTCTGTCACAGGAGGGAATGACAGTTTGCATTTTGGATTAGCCCACCTGCCTTGCTTTGGCCTGTTCTGCCTCAGGCCCCTGCAGAGGGTCCAGCTGGGATGCCAGGGTTGTCCAACTCACAAGATCAAGTTACAGTCAAGAGGAGAAACCACTGGCTGACTGATGACATTTAAAACTAAAGAAAAAAAAAAGCTCCCTCCTCATTGCTGATACAAAAGGGCCCCGCATAGCTTTGTTGTGTACTTTGTTTCTAGGAAGGGTTTGGTCCGTTATTCCCATGGCATTTGTTGCAAAGACAGGATGAGAAATAAACTTTCCATTGACCGACTTGCAGGAGGTTAACAGTGCTTTCCCCGCAAAGGTTCAGTCTTGTTATTCTATATCAAAGGGGAAGAGAAAGGGAACATTGACAAAATCCCAGGGCATGAATGATGCTGGGACCTTCAAATTAAGTGTCTCTTGCTGAAACGTCTTCTTGTTTTATTTATTCTGCACAGGGTACACAAGCCACATTCCCATTCATTTTCTGTTGTGGTGTAGCATGCAGGCCAGATGTAGCCTAGACACATGGGCAGGAGCAGTTTTTATTTGATGTGCATTGCCTCATTGCATTTTAATTACATTTACCCTTTGGTGACTAAGCAGGAGCAGAATATTAATGTCCCTCAAAAGGTTCCAAAAGAGTAGGGAAAAAAAATCTGTAATCTCCCAATCTTTTCTGTTTTCCTAAAAGATTAATTTGACTGTTTAATATCCTAAGACACACCAACGGATTCCTGATTTGTCCCTTTAAAAATTCCAAAAGACACCGCATTTTTAGTATTTACACTTTTGGAACGGTGCCATGAAATATATATTTTGTTTCCTGGCAGCTCCCTCAGGAGAATTATACAATTGACTCCTTTACAATACACAAACAAAGAGAGGAATAAGAGAATAAGGGCGGGCAGCAACAAAAATTTTCTGCTGCTAAGTAAGCCATGAGGACTCAGTCCATTCCAATTTCAGAAGAGAATTCCATTGTATTTTCCTGATCCAGGTTCCCATGTGGATCTCTGCTCTACATGGTCGCATCCTAAACGTAGGAGTCAAGGAACAGGAAAGTCTTCCCTTTTTTTGCTTCCTTCTCCAACTGCTGGAGGAGAGTCTATTTAAGGTTCTTGGAAGATGTGGAGTATTCAAATCATCAGTCTACTCCTGATGGAGAAAGATCATCTCTGTACTTGAGTCAATTGCCCATTATCCCCTTACCAGACCACAATGAGATACTTTACATTTAAGGCATGTTCTTTTTCAGAAAAGAGGCAATTAGTGGAGTAATTCTACACAAATTATGTGACAAGTTCCATTATGTGAATATTGACAGAAAAAAACCCACAGCAAAATGCTTCGAAGAATGTCTTTGTTTGAACAGCAGGTCACATTTCGGAGGAGCATGCCCCACTGTGATATTTTTACAGCTTTCTTTGCTGAGACAAAGTATTTGTTATAGGAAGGCAGTAGCGTTCACATATCCATTTTCTTCATGTTGTGTATTTGTTTTAAATACTTTAATAAGCCTAATAAATCAAAATTCTCTTTCTAGAGAATTACCCGAAAGCTTTTGCTCCACCTTTACCTGCTTCCTGGGGTTATTCAGAAGGCTCAGACTAGAGATTGTGAGACAGCTTTGAAAACTTTAAGCCATACTTACAACGTCAGTATAAGGTGTTATTTCATTTCAGATGAGTAAATGAAAAACAAAGCATTCCCTTCTCTGGGTCTATTGTTAGCTCAGTCTTCAGATGGGAGACTTCAGGCTTCCCTGGGAGAAAACCAGGTAAGGAACATCTCCATTTAAAAGAAGATGCAAAGGAGGAAAAACAGCCTTTTGGATCATCTTTGGTACATATTGTTTAGACTCAACCTTGGTTTTCTAGTTCAGCTATCATCTAATTAATATATAAAAATCTGGGAAGATTTCAGCTCTCCCCCTTCCTGAGAATGTGTCTGCGACAGTTAAAATACCCTAGCTTCTGTCAGTTGGAGAAGGTCTGGCTAGACAAAGCAGTGTAGTGTCAGTTCCTTTTGCTAGAAAACAAGACACCTAGAAAGCTATAGTTCAGGACGAACATAGACCTAGAAGCCTGTGTCTGCTGCTCTCCATTGCAAATCTTTCTTTTATGAAGCTAAGTTTCCATTCAGGCTTTATTCCATTGACAACACTTAATTAACTGCCATATCCTGTCTGGCATAAATCTAGAATGCTCATGATAGAACACAAAGACTAACATTAATTTCCTTTGTAAGATATTACAAAAAAAAATTAAGAATAGCAGTAGATTCTAAATCCAGCACCAGCAACAGCACCAACACAAAGAATATTACGAAATATTAAAAGTACTTGACAAGTTGTTCTGTGAAATACTAAAAATGCAGCACATTTAAAACAACATTCCAGTTTTTCAAAGGAAGTACAAACACTCTTCAAAATACACTTAACAAAATAGCAAAGACAACTCACATTCTTTTCTACTAATACAATAATCATTCAAATCTATGAAACCCTAAAGTGGTTTCAAGGATCAACATAATTCTGATTGTTATTCCTTTTTGAGTCAAATCTTGATTTTTCCACATTAATAGAGAGAAAACAACGTAGGTAGTTCAAAAGCAATTTAATTATTGTGGGGTTGGAGAGTGGGGAGTTTTAAATTTTGTTTTTACACTTTTCTAAAGGGTGTGTCTGACTTCTGGATGTCAGACTAAAAGATGAAGCCATTGGGAGAAGATCTGACTTTTCTAACATTCCAACTCCCATTTGTTTGTTTCCTGTCATTTATTCTGAGGTGGGATCACATAGATGTGTCTCAGAATGACTTAAAGCCTAAGTCTAAGGAGAAAGATATTTTACAAGATTTCCCCTAATGTATGGATGGCAACCAAATGTTTGAAACAGTCTGATGTAGAACAAATGAGCCATCGATCTAGTGGTGGAATGGTCCTTAGTGCCCACCTAATCCAATCTCTACAATTTACAGAGAAGGAAACCGAGGTCCAGAGAGGTAGGATCTTGTCTACAGAGTCTTGTCTCCAGAGTCAGGATTCAGACTCAAATTCTCTGCCTCTAAATAGCCTGCTCTTTCCATTGTGCCAAATGGCCTCTAGGCCAACAGCTATAGATACTAAGTCAAGAATAATAATGAAAAAAAAACCAGCAACAAACAAATGATTCTCCCCCACCCAGGGGGGAAACTTAAGTGAGAGACTTAATGTGATCATAAACATTCTACTTTTTAAAATATAGTAATCAGCTACTCTTTATCACCTTGTCCCTATGATATAAAGTGTAAGAAAATAAGCTACTTTAGGATCACACAAATCTCTGAGGTTGTCCAGAGCAATTCATTCATTTTCCATATGAGAAAGCTGAAGGCCACACGTAGAGTAAGCAGCAGAGTTGGGATATCGAATAAAAGTGTTTGACGATGGCAAGGAAATTCTTATGTTGTCCAATGACTTGGCAATCAGAAAGTTTACCAGACTAGATTTGGGAGCTCTTTACCTGGATGCCTCTAAGGCTGAATCTGTGCACCCAGCAGCAAAATCATTACAGAACCATAACTTTTGATCGAACCAATCAGCCACCATCTGCTTACCCAACTGTGGGATTGGCAGAGCCCCAGAAGAAATATTCTTGCTCCAATCAAACAGAGAGGAGGAGGCCATCAGTGTATACAGGGTTGATTGAAAGGCAGAATTGGACCTCGCCAGCAATAAATCAGTCCCTAAAGGTGCAGACAGCCTAAGAATAGTCAGTCAGTCTGGGATGATTTAGAGGGAATTCTTCCCAAAGACAAAGAGGTGGATTTAAGGCTACTTTAAGATTTCTTTGTGCCCAGTGGTATTAAACTAGCTAGTGCATGAGAACCAGACTGAGTGATAAATAAACCTCCCAGCTGTAGCTTTGGTGGCATTTATGCCCAACTGATTCTACTGATGACAGGGTGGAAACCTTCACCTAAGTTTTTCCACATGCCAGATAAATAAAACAATACAATTCCTACCCTTCCTCCCCCTAACCTAGATGTCTTTTTGCCCCTGTCCCCCTGTCTGTAATGAGTAATCAATAATAATTACATTAATGTCTCCTTTGGATAAGTAAATCATTCACAATTTATCAGCTGTCTGCCATTTGAGTCTGGATTTTAAAATAAGATTAGGTCCAATTTGATTTCTTCTCTTAAAATCTCCCAAATGAGGAAAATATTGAGAATGGAAAGCTGCATGAATTCAAAACTGAAATATATGTGGTTACTAGATAGTTCTTCCCCTCCCCCCATTCTTCCCTCCTCTCTGCTGTCAATCTTTACCATAATGCTAAAATTTCATCATTGGTGTAAATGTCAGAACATTTTCTAGTAGGAAGTGGGGGCAATTTAAATTAGTTCCTGATGGCTTTTTCACATAAAGAAGCAATATATTGGCTCAATCCTGACAATATTCTACAGCTCTTTGTTGTAGACTCATTCTACCTGCAGTCTTAAAAGGACATTTACAAGAGAACTTTAAAATCTACTATTTATACATTATGTAATTAAAGATGAACTTTTCCAAGAGGCAGTGGGCAGTGAAAAGAGCTCTGAATGTTAGACCTAAAACCCAAATCTAAGGACCTGGGTTCAAATCAGATATCTGATGCTTATTGCCTTGTAATTTTGGGCAAGTCAACTATAAATCAGAGTGGTTAGACTATATGACTGCTGAGGTTCCTTTCTCCAATCCTGTCACTTCACCTCCTTAGGCCTCAGTTCCCTCACTTTTAAAATGTGTGTGTGTGTGGCGGGGGTTGGACTAGATGACCTCTCTGGTCCCTTTTTGAGGGGAACATATCTATGATTTTATCAATGACTGACTAGTACCTGCATAAAGTACATAAGTCCGAAATCTTGACCTTTAATGTCTTTTTTCTTTAATTGAACTGAGAGAAAGCATATAAGATGATTATATAATGCAACCAGCCCTTCATCACCTATTAGCTACAGCGCTGCTAAACGGTTGCTCAATTTAGGCAACTGACAAAAATTATAATAAAACTGGCATATTTAAGCCGCCGGAATCCTCTCCAGGGAAAAATGACAAAGGGCAGCTCAGATTCAATTATCAATGATTCATGCCCACTCCCAGCCCCATTGGCTTTGTAGGGTGAAGTCTAGCCTGCCCAATGGATTGTAGGGGATTGGACAGCACCTTGAACTGAACATTTGCTGGCCTTGAAATTGGGATTCCCAAAGAAACTTTATGAAGCCTAACTCTCTGAATATTTTGGTTCTTCTCTACTATTAAGAGACTAGGCACAGGACGAGTTCAATTCCACAAACACTTATTAAGCGCCTATTTTGCATAAAGTCAAAGACAACATGGTTGAGAGATGACCTTGAAGTCACTCTTCTAACATATACTGGCTATGTGACAACTTCCTATGATGAAACTGCAGAGAAAAATGTTCTTCATCGGGAGAGGGGAAGTCCTTCATTTGGAACTCCCTGAACTGATGATATTACAGGTCCAGTCCCTATCCACCTCAAAAAAATTACAGGATATTGTGGAAAGCACTGGAGATTGAAAGACAAAAGAAAAATGGGAACAACTAGCACTTATGTGAAGTTTCAATTTCGTAAAGCATTTTATGTATATTAATTCACTTTTATTCTCACAATAACCCTGGGAGGTAAGTATTAATCAACCAACAAACATTTATTATGTACCACAGGTGCATAATAAATGCACATATGTGTCAGGCCCTATTCCAAGTGCTGGAGATGCAATGGAGGCAAAAGACAGTCCCTGCCCTCAAGGAGCTTACAAGCTAATGAGAGAGACCATAGACAAGCAACCATGTACAAATAATATGTAGGGAAGATAAATTGGAAATAATCGATGGAAGGAAGGCACTGGAATTGAAGGGGACCTGGAAAGACTTTTTCTGCCCCATACACAGGCATTCTACTCTCATCCCTCCATATCTTTGCCCACGCTGTTCCAGCCACCAAGCAAACCATTCTTCCCTCTTTCTCTGTTTAATTCCTACCCATCTTTTAAAGCCCAACTCGAATATTTCCTCCTCCATCAAGATCCCTCAGTCCTCAAATGACCCGTATTTTTTTTTAACATTCTAATGTACTCATCCTGTGATATTTCAAACTATAGCTACCTTTGTTGCTCTCATTCCCTTACTGGACTGTTTGAAGAAAGAAACTATGCCTCCTGAAAACTAGGTGTTTTGCACAGAGTAGAAGGAAGTGGTGGTAGTTGTTAAGGGAATGACTCAGAATTTGTCACTTAAGTGAGTAGGCAGGTCACTTAATCCTGTTTGCCTCAGTTTCCTCCTCTGTACAATGAGCTGGAGAAGGAAATGGCAAAACACTCTAGCCAAGAAAACCCCAAATGGGTTCATGAAGCATCAGATACGACTGAACAACAACAACAACAACTCTTTATTTGTGTAGAAGTTCCAAAGAATAATCAGTTTCTTTATGTACATAATCCCCAGGCAGAGTAGCCAAAGGGCTGCCCATCTAGACCCAACCCTTAACACTCACACTAAACTGAGCAAGTCACTTAGGGCTGTTTTGGTCACATCATCATCTTCTATGCTTTCCCTCAGTTCAACAGCATTAATAAAGCAAAACTGGGATGGGCAAACGGGGCTTTGTCATAGGATTTTAGGATAACAGATGATAGATATAGAGATGGAAGAGGTCTCCATGAGGCTGCCTCCAAAGGTGGGTAGGAAGGAACATGTATTTTCTTCACTATGGTGACCATTGTCCCTGAGTCTTACCTCAAGATCCTTGACCAGCTTCAGATACTATGGGGCACTTTTGGTGCAACTGGATCCACAGACTGTCTAGGAGACAAGTGGTCTGCCTCCTGGTAAGGCTATACCTCTATTCTGACTGTGTTCTTTACCTGCTGCCCATAGATCTTCAATGTTTTTGTTCCACCTGAGGCAGACGAATAGTGGAGATGGATAGAATTGGTGGACTGGGAGTCTGGAAGACGCGAGTTTAAACCAGCTTGGACCCTTACTAGCTGTGACCTTGGCCAAGTGATTTAGCTTCCCTCAGCCTTAGTTTTGTCATTTCTATAATGGGAATAATAATAGCATTCACCTCACTGGGTTGTTGGAAGGCTCAATTGAGTTAATATAAGGAAAATACTTCATAAAACTTTAAAACTCTATGGATATTAGTTATTATTATTGCCATCATTATTACTTTATAGCTTGGCCCAGGCCACCAGACCATTTGGGGAATCCAAGGAAAGCCATGCCTGAATTTTGGCCACCAGGGTCCTGCACTGTCCTTGCCTATGGAGAGAAGATGACTCCTTAGCAGAACCTGGGCCCCCATGGACTTTCTTCCCTGTCACTCTCCAGTGCCTTTCCCTGGCACATCCCTCCTTTGCATATCACTGAGAGAGGCGGCTGGGATGTAGGCACCACACCCCCCTGCCTGCCAGTGCTGGCAGGTAGTCAGGGCTTGTGCCACCCGAGATTGGCAGCCCCATAAAAAACACCACCACATGGCCCGGGGGCAGCCTCCCCCTTTGATGGTATTTCAGTGGGAAGGAGGGGCTGGCCCCACTACCACCACCTGCTTCTCGCCGTGGAGCTGCCCGTGGTTTGGTAGAAGCAACGGAAGGGATTGTCCTGCTCTTTGTTCTCTGCAAGTTCAGCAGCAGCTTCAAGACGTCTCCCAGTTGGCAGCAGCTGGAGTCACTGGCTGAGAGACAGATGATACATCCGAGCAGCCCCGACAGAGTGGCAGGTCATTGGTCTTCATGGCCCCATATGCACAGAGAGTAGCAGCAAACACAAGAGACAAATGGCCTCTGTGCATGTGTGCTTACCAGGGGGAAGAACGAATCGAATGGAAGTTTAAGAAAGCGTGCAAATGGCAGAGTGAGCTACACCAGCCATTCTGGCCCTTGTGTGTGGCCTTGGACTCTTTGGGAGGCAGGGCAAGCTACAGATCCCCTCCCCAAACCACGTTTAAATGCATGAAATAAAATGCACTGGATTACAAACGAAGCCAATTATAATGAAATAAAATTATCAAAATATTTTTTAAAACAAATTCAAAAACCCCAGTTTTACACTCACCTAGATTTTAGTTTCATTAATTCTAGAGCAAGAAACAACTTCTGGGGCATCTACTATTCCAACCATGATTTTACAGGGTTGGGAATCTAATGAAAAGAAGTGAGCTGGCCTAGGCAGTAGGCATCAAAGGCAGAAATTGAACCCAGACTCTGGAGCCATTGGGCTTTCTATACTACCACATGCTCTACCCCATCAGTGACTTAACAGCCTTACAGAGCTGCCTAGGGCATTAAGAGGTTAAGTGACTTAGCAAACAGCTGGGTAATGGAGTAGACAGGCCTGAGTTCAAATTCTGTCTCTGACATTTATTGACTTATTAAGTGACTTAATTTTTTTAAATCTGAGTTTACTCATCTATAAAATTAGGAAGTTGTTAAAACTGAGGCTTAAACAAGTTAAATTCCTTCTAGCTCTGAATCAATAATCTCCCAGCATGTCCAGAGTCCCAACGACAGTGTATGTCAGGAGTAATATGGGAACTCAAGTCTTCTTGAGTCTAATCAATCAGTGTGTTTTATTAAGCACCAACTATGCTAGCAAATGCCGACCTCCCTCCCAGGCTATCCCTTTATCTGCTACATCATGCTTCAGAAGGATTTTTTTATTGCTTTCAAGCAAAGTTCTCAAGTGAAGAACGTATAGGTTTTTTATGTCATTGGCAAAGAAAATGGCCCTTTGAAGCATCTTAGGCCATCTTAAGACATATATAATATATAGTTATACCTCCCACATCATGACTTTCTCCACAGCAATTTCAATATATTGTGGGTCGGCTTAAGAAATTAAATGGGAATTTGGGAGGGGAGTTTTGCAGAAACCACAGACAAGATGCCAAGGTCACCAGATGACACAGAAGATATTTGAAAACTCAGAAATGCATAAAGTATATGTGAAGTATTATATAATATCAACATATTTTACCTTTTAATACCATAATAATTCAGACTTTTCTGTTATGAAGGGAGGACCAAAACATTTTACGTGGATTTTTTCAGATCATGGGGGGGAGAGGGTACCACTTCCATAAACCTCTATATGTGAAAGGGATTATATAGTTGTGTGTGTGTGTGTATGTCCACCATCTTAGCTCAAGGATTTCACATCCCTACACTTCAGAATGAGATGTCTTTCCTATTGGATTTTTAAGAATCCTACAGCTAGGAGTGTGTAGAGTATAGATTGTTGGGAGCTCCTAACAGGCAATATAACCCAGGGTCAAGTTATGGCATCTGCTCATTCATCCCCCCTTCTCCTAGTGACGGGGTAGAGGCACACCCAGGCCCTCACAGCTGGCGGTCTGCAAACAGTGTGTGTTCAGTATTTGGCCCCAAGTATTTCTGAGAGCTGTGTAGGGGGAGGGGAGCTTCTTTAGGCAACAATAGGAAGGTTTGTGGGGAAGCTTCCACAACCATAATCTCCTGGTAATACGACTTTCAAGATGGATGGGACCTGAAAGGCCACTGAATCCAGCCACTTTATTTTCCAGATGAAGAAGCTGAGACTCAGAGCGACTGACTTGCCAGAGTCATGCAACTAGCAAGTGTATGAAGCTGGATTCGAATCTATATCTTTTTTTTTTTTTTGCTTTTTGGAGGGCAGTTGGGGTTAAGTGACTTGCCCAAGGTCACATGGCTAGTTTTCTTGTGTTAAGTGTCTGAGGCCGGATTTGAACTCAGGTATTCCTGACTCCAGGGCCGGTGCTCTACTCACTGCACCACCTAGCCGCCCTCGAATCTATATCTTCCTGACTCCAAGTCCTGAAGACTCTCTACTCTTCCATGAGGCCAAACTATAAAGGATTATCAAATTGAAGAGGACCTCCGAGCCACCGTACCCAACCTCATCATTTTACAGATGGGAAAACTGAGTGCCGTGATGTTGCCATGATTTATTCAGGGTTGCACAGTGACTATTAAATCAAATGAAATAATTAGGTAAAATACTTCGCAAACCTGAAGGTGCTGCATAAATGCTGTCATCAGGATTGCCATCATCATCATCTTTATATCTGAGGCAATATTTGAACCCGGGTCAGCTTAGCTCCAGATCCATGCTGCCTCTCATGAATTTAGAGCTGCAATATTTTAGAGTCTATGATTTTATGGGTGATTTTACTTTGTCTGGTTGGACTTTTGGGGGGATGATTTTATAGTGAAAAGCCAGACAGATTTTATCTAGGGCTAAATAAATGAGAAACCACAGATTTAGGATAGGAGCCAGTCAATTACTCTATGAAAATATATCTATTAAAAATGACTGGTGATTGCTAGTATTTATAAGGAAAAACACAGCATGATCAATAGTGGGCTGTAAGACCTGGTTCAAGTCCTACATCTGATGTTGGCTGTGTGACAATGAGCAAGGGACTTAACCTCCTGTGAGCGTTCAGTAACTGCCTGGCTGTAAGCTACGTATAGGTCCAAACAGCACAGAAAGAGGCAGTTCCTGTAACAAGAAAAATCACAGGGCATTGGTATACCTTTTAATGGAAATCTGTATATAGAGTAAGATTTAGAGAAATACAAACACCTGTGTACTAATTAAGTGGCATCCAGTCCTTGGTTGAAATCATTGCCTTTTCCCTGGCAACAGGGAGGTGTTTCAGTTTGAGAAGAGCTCAGGAATTATGTTTCCCTCTGGGCTGGGTGCATACAGGGAAGAAATTGCTACTAAAACAAATGGGTTGGTCAGGAAGAGTAATTTGGTTCAGAAGCTATGGTGCAAGGTTGGTCCCATCATCTCTATTTCTCTATGCCAACTTTCCTGTTTCAAAGAAAATTTAGGATCTGGTTTTCTTCTCAAAGTAGAAAGAATCATTAGGCAAAGGTGTTCAGATGCCCGGTATGTACTCATCTCTAGGGACAGGAAACCAGCAGTGTGCAGAGCTGGTACAATTCAGATAGGCAATATCAGATTGAACAGGAAGCATCATTTTCTCCCCCAATTCTGATGCCTCTATGTGGGGGTAGTGGTCCAATATCAGCCATGAGCTCAGAGAGATATAAACACTCATGACACTCCCACCCACCACAATGAGAGTAGAGCCAAGACCAAATGTCACAGGAACTGTTGCTGCCTCCCACACACTACTGGTCTTTTTCCTAGTACATATTCTACTGCCCCAGTCAATTATATCACCATCAGCCATTCATACTTCCAAACAATAGCTGTTCTCCCATCAACTCAACCCTTGCTCTTCTCTCTAGGACTCTTAGATACCCAGTAGAGATGTAGGAGCCATGAACCACTCTACTTGTCAATATGGTGGAGAGCAATGTTCTTCACTCTACATGACAGTACCTGGGCTCAGTCTACACCTCCCAACCCCACATCTCCAATACTTGACAAAATCAAATGGTTTCATCCCTTGTTCCCAACAAACTAGGGAAGAGTGGGGATTTTTATTACACTCACTTAAAATATTAATTTCATTTCTACACTTTTATGTGTAAAATTAAAATCATACCATTCATAAGTGGCGTGTGAGGATGGTCTGAAAACCTCAGATGCTGAAAGCTGATAATGTTATCTGGCTTCCCAGGCTTTAAGGTCAGCTTTTTATCTACTTTATCATGCTGACTCTTTTAAATTTAATAGAACTTTAAACAATAACGGATAACCCAATAGATCATAAAGGAATTCACTGCTTTTCATTATTGGTTTTTAGGGAAGAGCCTGGGGACAAAGTACTGGACTCGGGAACAGGTGCTCCTTACAACCAACCTCCTTTGAATCCAAGGCCATACTCAAGACAGCGTTCCCACAGATGGGGAGCTCCAGCTTGGTGGTGTGTGAAAGGAAGGGACCCAGATTCTTCCCTGAAGCCAGGGCCTTGGCTGAAGCTGCCCCTTCCCACTCTGTTAGCCACCTGGTTTCCTCTGGCAGTCGTGGAACTAGGAAGAAAAGAATTCAAACTTCTCACCTCTTTCTAGGTTTATCTGGCATCCTACACTGGCTGGTCAGAAATGTGATCATGCTAAGAAACCCTTAATTTTCTTACTGATGCCATAGATACACCTAGTTATTATTAAATCTTGGAAAAGGAGGAGAAAGGATGATGAATCTCCTTTAATCTCCAGTGTGGAAAAGCATACTGGACTGGAAGTCAGGAGACATGACTGTCAGTCCCAGCTCTGTGTGACCTTGGACAAGCCTTTTTCACCTCTGTGGGCTTCAGTTACTTTGTAAAATTAGAGGGGCGGCTAGGTGATGCAGTGAATAGAGCACCAGCCCTGGAGTCAGGAGTACCTGAGTTCAAATCCGGCCTTAGACACTTAACACAAAAATCTAGCCGTGTGACCTTAGGCAAGTCACTTAACCCCAACCGCCCTCAAAAAAAAAAAAACAAACCAAAACTGTAAAATTAGAGAGTTGCACCAAATGATTCCTGAGGTTTCTTCAAACTTGATACCAATCTCTGCTACGACAAGTTCTGGGACAAAATTCAGAGACCAGATAGACCTAGGAAGACAAATGTTGAAGAGTTTAGAGCTCTGGACCTGGCGTCAGGAAAACCCAGACCTGGGACACGTATTTAGCCGTGTGACCCTGATCAGTCACTTAACCTGTTTGCCTCAGTTTCCCCATCTATAAAATGGGGAGTTATACAGATCAAATGTAAAACGCTTAGCATAGTGCTTGGCATACAGAAGGAGTTTAATAAATGCCAGTCCTTATGTAAATACTGTGTCTTCCTGAGCAGAGTCACTTTTTAAATTTTGTCTTTGTATCCCCAAGGGGCTTAATAAATGATTGTTGAGTTGGATTGGATTGGACTGAATTGAGTAGAATTCTTCTGGCATTACCTGCTGCAACTGGAGGGTTCCATTAAGACAATACGGTCCTGTCACATCCGAGAGTTTTATGTTTGCTCATATTTTACACATCCAGAAGGATATGGCTTATTTCCCCTCATCTCTCTTACTACATCCTCCTAAACACTGGCCCTAAATCTCAAAAAGAGTCATTGAAGCAGAGGGAGAAGAGTGGTAGTGCTTAACTGGATCCAGTGTGGGAGAGGGCATTTAATACAATAGAATAAAATCCAGTAACATCCCATTGATCCAAGAGTCAAGATTTCTCAATTTGACTTACACTATAATTCAAAAACATTTTCTTCTCCTGTGATACCTTTCAGGGACTTAGAGGGATTAATAGTAGCTTTTTCAAACAAAAATTCAATACTTGCTTTAATTGGTCTTTAATTTCAAGGTTTAGCCACTGATGACTAGAAGTTAAATGACCTTTATGTCTTGGCTACATCATTACATGACATTGGGTGACTATTAAATGTTATTTTATTAACCTCATTTTACTGCATATCTATTTGAGTTACATGTCCTTGAAAATAATAAAATAACATTACTTTAATGATGTATTTTCCTATATTTGATAGAGTTCATTCTTCTCCCTGATGCTGATCCTTCTTTCCTATTTCCCGTCACTAATATTCCAAATTAGTGATGTTTTAATGATAGATAAAGAGGGGTGTTATGTATCTTGCTAGCATCTTGATAGTTCGATGAGCCCTCTTTGTTTTTTGTACCCACGATGTTTTGTGTGTGGAAGATTCAGAGTTTTATAATTGAACATTGGGAAGAAGACAAGGGAAGAGAGGTGGAAATGAGGATGGGAGCAGAGAGATAAAAAATAATGAGCATTGAATCATGTAGGGAATTGTGGACATTTGGAGATTTCTCCTCTCCTTCTGTTGAGGTCAAACACTGGATACTCGTGGTATTCCACTGATGCATAGGTGGAAGGCTTCAAGCATTCTTTCTCATTTTTGGTTTGCAGACTTGAGGGGGTATATATACTTCTATATACTTCTAGTCCCTGAACAAGTTGTCACGTCTCACAGGGAACAATATCCTTGAATGATACAGTGGGTGGTTTTTGTATTGTGACAATGTCAATGTTCTTTTAGCAATGAACAAGTGCTATCCCAATGAAGAATTGTTCTGAGACAATACTACAGCTGAAGGGCTCAGAACTTGTGTCTCCCATTGAATGCTGGATCAGAGACAGGAAAATGAGAGCCTTGACCATGGGAGGGGATTATAGTTCCAGCATTTTATGTTGGTGGTGTCTGCTACAGTTTTTCCCCCGAAATCTTATTAAACTACTTTGGTTTGGGTTGTGATATCCCATATGACAAGAAAACTAAGTGATCTGCTGATGATGGTTGAATCCAAAAGAGTTTCCCATGGAATGGGGGCTAAGCCAACATAAAGTCTCTTGAATCCAAATACTAAGTAGACTCAAAAATAATAGGATCCAGAGATTATCCATAAGTCCCTAAAAACCTATTATGTGTAGTACTAAATAATGATGCTGTTGCTGTTGAGAGGCAGCAAGAAACAGTTAAGAGATCATTGGATGAGAAATCAGAAGCTCTTAGTTCAAATTTTACCTCAGACACAACCATGTGTAAGCTTCTAAGAAATTGTTTCTTTATCTGTAAAATGGGTGTAATAGTACTTGTACTACTAGAATAATGTTGCTTGGGGTTGTTGTGAGAAATGTGAATTCTTATTATAATGGGGAATGACATAAGTTTTCACCTGCTTTAACCCTTGACACACTCTAGATCTCATAAGATTTTCTTCCCCACAAAAGGAATTTCTATTCCTTACTTGTGGTTGGGTGAAGAAGTATAAGTTACACGTCAATAAGTTGATTTTATTCTCCCCACCATGTACTTTAACTAGATTACAGAGCAGAATGAGAACATCTAGTGAAAGTATTAACTTCCTCCAACCCCATCAATAAATCCAAACTAAAATAATGAATCTTGGGAACATATGCCATAACGTCAGCATATTCTTGGGCCTGTAGCAGCTTGAAGTATTGCCTAGCTCAGGGCCTTTTGGAGTCTTGTTTTCTTCATCCTAGGAGACAATGCCAGTCCTGTCTGTGCCCATGAAGCTGGAGGCTATGAGCACATAACACATTTGGCCCACTGCTAACCCCACTTCCTACCACTGACTGTACTTTCCACTTGATAAATAATTGAAAATGGAGCATAAGATGCCTAGACCAGACGTCCCCTGGAGGTTAGGGAGGGTTGAAATGATGGCTGAAAAGGTTTGCTCATCAGCTTGAATAGCTATGGACAGATGGGAAAACCTCCAATGAAAGCTGTGCTCATTTATCAATTTATTTATGGAAATGGTTGAATTGTACTCAATTAGGACCGAGGAAGATGTCTGCTCATGTAACAAGTATGTCTAGCCTTACACCAGTGGACACTGGGACTTAACAATCATTAGTCACTGGCCCTTAAAAATGGGTATCCATGGTAGTGTCAAGGACTGCTTTGTGTATTTCCCATTGGATCGACAGAGAGGAGATCTTGAATTGGGGAGCGAGGAGTGAGAATAGGAGGGAGATTTAAGGGGAAAGGGGAGAGTAGAGAAAGGCAAGAGACAAAGTTTCAATTGAGTAGGATTTTAGGACACTAACCACCAACTCTCTGGGGAGAAAATGAATGAAAGGCACCATTTTTTTAGTTAATCCTGCATTATTAACATTTTTCTATCATTTTCTTTTGTCTGGACAATTAGCAAAACAATAGATCAAGCCCTGATTCATAGCATCTGTTGATTTTTGCACAGGGGTTGGGGGGAGAAGGAGAAGCAAGGAGAGGGGATGGGACTGGAGGGGAGGGTAGGAGAGGAGAGGACAGGAGAGAAGGGAGGGA
>CM053599.1:27318881-27342061 GCA_028646575.1 Pseudocheirus occidentalis | reverse complement strand
CTCTCTCTCACTCTCTGTCTCCCCTCTTATTTCATTCATTTTGTTCCTGTTGATTCCTTATTTACAGTTCTCAGTCTTAGTCTTTATGGTTGCTTTCTCATTAACTATTTCAAAGAGCTCCTTGTTCTCCTCAAGGAACTGAACCATCATTGAAGCATCTAAACTCTTCAACAAACTTCTTTCCACTGCCTATCTCCTTGTGGAAAATATGGCTTTTTATAAAGGTTTTCCCTACTGTTGGGAGCATTATCTTTGTATGTGAAAATCGGTCTGTTTACTAGCAGAATTACTTGAAGTTGACAAGTGAAATCACTGTTCCCAACCCAGACAATGTTGCTGGGGGTTAATTTAATACCTATTGTTAGTCCTATTTACCAATGGTAAGCCCCTGTGGCTCTATAAACAAGCTCAGTGAGCACTAGATAGGATGGGATCCCTACCTTCTTGGAATTTATAATGCAGTAGAGGCTTATAATGAACACCCACATACATAACGATGATACAGAATAACTATGAATGACTGAATAAACATTTATTAAGGACTTTCTGTGTATAAAACAGTATGCTAAACACTGCAGATACAAACAGAAAGTAAGACTGTCCCTACTCCTGAGGGGCTTGAGTTCTAATGGGAAGATGCCTCTGGGAGGGTTCAGCTGCAAGTCAGATGGAAAGGTCTCATAGTCCTTAGGTTACAGTGACAAAGAAGACAGCAACCTATTTTTTTTTCAAAATTTTTTAAAATGTTAAACTTAAATACACAATAAGAAAAGAAAAAGAAACAAATTAAATATTAAATCAAATACAAAATTTTCCAAAAGCATTGCCATGTGCACAGCAGAACATGAGAGGACTATACTACACATCGTGTTCAGAGCTGTCCTGCTTTTCTTTGCTTCTTTGTAGGTTTTCTTCTTTGCTCTGCTCTGTACTTTTTACTTTGTTTCTTTTCCTTCACTCCCTCTGTCCTTCAAGAAGGCTACAATTATGCTAGAATATTTATTTATACATATAAACACATACACACGCATATATGTGCGTACACATTTGTGCATGTATATACGCATACACATATACACATGTGCACACATACACATAAACAGCATGCACACACGCATGCTGAAGAGATATATGTGCATGCATGTACATGTGCGTGTGCACATGCAGATAGATGCGTTTACACATGTGTGCATGCTTGTGTGTGCTACACACATGTGCGGGCATGTACATATGCACATACACATACAGATATATGCACTTACATACTTATATGCACGTACATATACTTATAGATCTATAGCATACTCACATATAGGCATATACATTCGATATATTCTCTTTATTGCCATTTCCACTGGGGGAAAAAAATCAGCAGTTTCTGATGTTGAACCATTTGATGCTGTCAAGGACTTTACTGGCAAAAAATTTCTTCTTCATATTAAGCTCAGGGAAGAGATGCAAATAAAATCTACGTGAGGTTGACTTGGGGAAGGTCAGCAATAACTGGCAAAATGCAAGAAAGTTTCCTAGAGGAGGTGGCCTTTGAGCTATATTTTAAAGGTTGGATGAGAGCCGAGTAAATGTATAGGAGAGGGACAATTTACAAAGAAGTTGACTTAGCAGGAACATCGATGTGGGCAAGCCTGGATTTGGAATGGGGTTGGCCAGTGGAATGTAGAGCTCATAGAAGGTAATAGTAGGACAGGAGATTAGAAAGGAGAGGAGACAGATTAGGGAGGACAAAGAAAGTCAGAATAAGGATCTAGCCTCTGCCTGAAAACTTTATAAAGGACAAGTACAGCTTGAAAGAAAAGACGCAAGAAGACACTTACTCCATCCCTTCGCAGAGATGGGAGACCCACAAGCATCTCACAATGCACAGATTTTCAATTTTTTTGGATGTATTTATTAATTATGCTGATTTTTTTCTTATTTTCATTTTTATAAGGAAAGTATTTAAAATACAATATAAACACTTTAGAAAGTATTAAATTAAATACTTTAAAGTATTAAATACTTTAGAAAGTATTTAAAATACTATTTGTCATATGGAATGGCTCTCTGGGATAGGAAAGGGAAGAAACTATGGAGATATTTTTTAAAAGACATCAATTAAAAGTATTTTTAAAAACTGTTCATCTTAATGCCACATTTTTATCACATTGGGAGTCTGAGCTGTACTTTAAGGAAAGCAATTTCTGAATGAAACCAGCTAGTCATGGTCATGCTTTCAGATGTCCCTTCACAGAAATCATAGTATGAATTCAGACTAATGACAGAGAAGGCACAGAAATCTCCTCCACTGAAAACCAGTTCAATTAAATCCAACAAGCCTTTATTGAACACCTGCTGTGTGTAAAGAATGGCATTCCAGATTTTTTTTTAGAAGCTGGAGAATGGAAAGAAAACACAATAATCCCAAGAGCCTGAATGTGTTCTCTGCAGAGATAATGTCCATGTTGAATTGGATTTGCCTTCCAGTTCTTAAGGAAGGGAAATGTGACTGTGCTTGTCAACAGATGAACAAAAGAATTCACCTCCCCTTATTTAGAACTTTGCTTCCAAACTTTTGTCAGTTCCATTGCTCTTCCAGATTCTGGCTTCTCCTGGTAGTGGTGGTGGTGGTGGGGATCTCTGGTTTACTGATTCATCCCTTTCTTTTGTCCTAGGTGTTGCCAGGTTTTTCCATAAGTCCCCTTTCTGGTTTTTAGTTTCAGGAGGACTGAGTTCATCTTCATTCTCTGTCCCGACTCTTAAGCACACCTAACCATTTGCACATACATGAACATACATGTACATCTCCTGCTTATTGTCAGTGAATAATATCTCTTCAAAGTCCTCTGAACCTTAGTCTCAGCTAGGTTTCTCTGCTCCTAGCTCATGGAAACCTACTGAGTTTCTCATTATTGTAATGTGAGCTCCTTGGGAGTAGGAATTGTCTTGCCTTTCAGTTTGTTTCCCCAGAACCTGGCCCAGGACTTTGCACACAGTAAGCACTTAATAAGTACTTCATTCATTCATTCATTCATTCATTCATTCATGTCATATGAACTCTCCCCTTTCTGAACCCCCAGATTCTCTAAAGGAGGAAACCTTTGAGCTCAGAAACTCTATCCCTCGGCATTAGCATCCCACCCTGGGTGGTCTAACGCTCTCAGCCAATATCACCACACCCACTTGCTCTCTCTGAAAATTACATTTCTCAATATAATAATAATCATAACTCACATTTCTATAGAACCACACACACACACACACACACACACACACACACACATTTAAAAAGCCCACCCAAGACTCAATTAGATTTCAGTTCTTTCCCTAGACAGACAGGACACCCCACCCCCACCAATCTACAATGCTTTTTAAGAGGAGAGGGAAGTTTATTTGCCACAATAATCCTACCTACATTATAGCATTGTTTTATATGTCTAATGAGAATAGATATCACCATATATTGAGGAGTGATAAGTTTTGTATAAACATATGAAGCCTTGTAATAGAGGTAATAAAAGACAGAAAACTTGAGTGAAAGTTCCTAAGGGGGGCATTTTCACCTAGGGCAGTGCTCACTGTGAGGGCAAGGAAGGGTTCAATTTTGTCTTTGTACCCTTAGTGCTTAGCATAGTATCTTGTATATAGTTGGTGCTTAATAAATGCCTGCTGAGTGATTAACTGAATCTACATCCTCTGATCTTAAGAGATGCCCCCAGAAGGAAGTGTTATTATTATATTGCTTATTAACCTGGGGTCCATGAACTAGGTTTCTTTTTTTAACTATTTGGGTACCTGTATTTCAATATAATTAATTTCCTTTGCAATCCGTTTTTAAAAAATTATACATTAAAAAATATGATTCTGAGAAGGGGCTTATTAGGTTTCCCTAGTCTGCCAAATGTCTTCGTGATACCAAAACAATTAAAAACTTCTATCTATAGAGAAAACCTGTCTGGATTAAAGCAATATGGTAGACTAGAGTGGTCAGTGATGACCTGGACTAGGTATCAGGAGATGCTAGTATGGTGGCATGGGAAACCCTAGAGAATCCAGGTTCAAATCTCAGTTCTGATACCTACTGACCAAAGCCTTTCTCTGGTCCTCAATTTTTTTTTAACATGCAGAATGAAAGACTTAGACTAGTTGGCCAACAAACATTTATTAAACATTTGCTATATGCCCAGGCACTGTGCCAAGCACTGGGGATACAAAGAAAGACAAAAACAATCCCTACCCTCAAGGATCTTCCAGTCTAGTGGTAGAGAAAATATATGAATAACTAGGCTTAGACTAGATAGATCTGTGTGGACAAACATAACCCATATGGGCAACACCCACACATTCTACATAGATCTACAAAGAGTGGAAAGTGATTTCAGAGGAGAAGGCGCAACTGGGAAGGGAAAGGGCTAAAAAGGAGCTTTTACAGAAAACGGAATTTGAGTTGAGTCTTGAAGAAAACCAGAAAAATTAAAAGCCAGAAGTGAGGAGGAAAAGCATTCTAGGCTTGGAAGAAGACCAGCACTAAAGAGATGGAGTGCTGGGTTCAAAGAAGATCAAGTCAACCAATATGCTTGGATCATGTAGAGGAGGGTATAGTATAAAAATACTGGAAAGGTAAGAAGGGCCTCAGTGTAAAACAGTTTAATGTCAAGCAGAACACTTTATATTTGACCTTGGAGGTAATAGGGAGCCACTGAAATCTATTGGGAAAGGGAGTGACATGTTCACACTTGGACATTTAGGAAATCTAAATGGAATTTAGAAAAATTTAGGAATTTAGGAAATTTAAGAATCTAGGAAAATCTCCAGCATCTGAGTAGAAGATGAATTGGAATAGGGAGAAATATGAGGCATAAGAACAATTAGGAGGTTATTGCAGTAGTCTAGGTGAAAGGTTACAGGAGCTTGGGGATTTTGTGAGTAGAGAGAAGGTGAAATGGATGTTGTCACTACATGATCTCAAAGGTTCCTTCTAGTTGGAGATCTCACGATCCTATGGACAGCAGCTTGTCCTTAGTCTAATCTTTCCTCTGTCCTATTTGGGGAGGAGGGTCTAGCCACAGTGAGCCCTCAGCCTTTCAAGACCCCAATTTAGGAAACATGGCTTCTCTGGAACTGATGGGATCTAAGAGAAGGATTCCCTTTGTAAAGGAGGGAAAATGCTAAAATTTCCTCTCATTTGACAGACCTTGACAGATGAGGTTCATTCAGAAAAAGAGAAGAGTTACTACTAAGAACTTTGCAGACAGACAGGTTTTCATTCCAAAGTGAAAGACAGAATGGGATGAAATAGATTTAACAGAAAACTTTTTCTGTGAAACATTGAAATTGGATGATTTTGTTCATCGATTTGCAAACATATGGTCTCATTTACTTTATGGGGAAAAAAAAGATTAAAAAAAACCCTAAAAGTTCAAGGCAAGTCCAAATCACTATGAACATTATCTCTGAAAAGAACGTCTGTGCGAGCTTGGGATCTTTTGACTCTCTTTCTCAAGTTTCTTAAAGTCAGTCAGTTAATCAACAAGCATTTTAAAGACAATCATTATATGCCAGGCATACATTATATGACAGGCATACATTATACACTAGGCACATACAAAGAAAGGCAAAACAGAGAGCTCCTGATTTCAAGGGATATTGGTTCCCAGTATAATGGAAGAGACAACATTCAAACAACTCTGTACAAACAAGATATATACAGGATAAATAGGAGATTGTCTCAAAGGGAAGGCAGTAAAATTAAAGGGGGACTGGGAAAGGTTTTTTTGGGGGGGGAGTTGGCATGTCGTAGGCATTTCAACAAATGTTTGTTGGATTTGACGGAACCAAAAACAATGGGTAAACTTCTTGTGTTGTATCTGATCTTAATCCTAATTCACACTATGTTTTCTGCGAGGATATCTCTTCAGACATTTCTTAAGCACCTACTGTATACCAGGCACTGGACTAGATACTGAGATTAAGGGTCAAGAAGTCAAATATCCTCAAGGAGAGCATATTCTAACTGGGGGGGAGGGGAGACAACATTTACATGTATACATGAAAAATAAAGAGAACATAGGGCTGATTTTAAAGGAGGGCGATATTGGTTAGATATGGAATTAGAGAACACTTCATATAAAATGGAGTACTTGAGATGAAGCTAGAAGGACACTAGGCATCCCAAGTAACAGAGATGAGAAAGGAGGCAGAGATGGGACAAGGGCATAGAGCCAGAATGATGAATTCTGTTAATGACCAATGGTAGAGAAGTCCAGTATGGCTGTGCTGTGGTGTACATGAAGGGGAACAAGATGGAACAAGGGTAGAAAGGAAGTTTGGGGCCAGTTCTGATGGGCTGTAGTACCAAAGCAATATTTACAGCACCCATGATCACAATATAGACCATGACTATAAGTATTGCATGATGTTCGATCACAAGATATGCCAGACTTTCCAGATAGAGGATAAAGCTGAATGATTTATTTAGACATCAGAAAACCAAATCCCAAAACCAGTAAGTCAATTCCACCATAGCATCAAAGACATTCAGAAGCCATAATAATGCCAAGAGCCACAGCATCCTTCAGCCTTCTCCCAAACCAATGAGATCAATATTTACTCACAAAACTCTCTATCTCCTTGCCTGAGCTCCTCTGTCCCCAACCATCTCCAACTGTCTGGCTAGCTCACTATCAGCTTTTCTTTCTGTGAGCTCTGCTTCTTCTCAGCAAACTCCTCCCACCACAGGTTCCATGTGATTACATTCAGCAGAGTTTACTTCAAAGCAGGGGAGGTCTTCAAACTCCCCCCTAGGTCTATTAAGGGGCAGGGAAGATCTTCAAATTCCAATTCCCATTACATGGGCCAAACAAAGACTTTATATTTGATTCTAGATCTAACAGCCACAGCGGTTTATTGACTATCAGCTGCCATGTCTTATCTCATCTACTTCCACAAAATCCCTTGGACCCATCCCTTCCCTACACTCACATGGTAGCTACCCTCTTTCCCTTCCACGTCACCTTTCCCAGACATTGTACCAACCCCATGACTGGTCTCCCTTCTTTCATTGTCTCCGCTCTTCACAGAGCTATCAACATAGTTTTCCTAAAGCCCAAGAATGATCAAGCCTCTCTTCTATTGATGAAACTTTTAGGGCTCCCTATTATCTTCAGGATACAATAGAAGATCATCTCCCTGACACTGAGAACCTGTCAGGACTCTGCTCTGGGGTCACCTATTGAGACTCAGTCCTTTTCATCCCCCTTCCTCTTAAATCCTAGTTCTTTCCTTTTGTCTCCAATTTAGCCTATAGGTATTGTTTGTACATAGTTGTTAGCATGTCAGCTCCTTGAACAGAGATTGTCTTTTACTTTTTGTTGTAGCCTTGGCTTGGCACAGAGGCTGCTCCAAGGTAAATGTTTAACAAATGCTTGCTGCCTTGATTTACAGACTTCAGATATTCTACCAACCCAGACTTACTTGCTGTCCTCTGCATGATTGTTCATCTTCCACCTAGAGACTTCCCCGAAATGTTCTCTCTTCTCCTCTTTGTCTAAAGATTCATTTCCAGTATGTCACCCCCAACCTCCCTAGTCTTTGAGAGCCCCACAGGCTTCTGATCTTAAGAGATGCTTCCCATGGGGTTATTTCTGATTCCCCAAAGGTTCATGCTCTGTGCCTCCTTTGTATATGTCTTGTATTTATTGATCTGGGTGCATGTTGCATTGTAGCAGAGGAACAGAAGCTCCTTGAGGGCAGAGACCATTTGATTTATATTTCTAAATACCGGGTGGCTAGGTGGCCCAGTGAATAGAGCACTGGCCCTGGAGTCAGAAGGACCTGAGTTCAAATCCGGCCTCAGACACTTAACACACACAAAAAAACTAGCCGTGTGACCTTGGGCAAGTCACTTAAGCCCCAACTGCCCTCCAAAAAAAAAAAGCAAAAATATATTTCTAAATACCTAACATCGTGCACAATATGTTGTATATTGTTATTAAGTCATTTTTCATCATATCTGACTCTCCATGACTCTATTTGGAGTTTTCTTGGCAAAGATACTGGAGTGGCTCGCCATTTCCTTCTCCAATTCATTTGACAAATGAGGAAACTGAGGCAAACAGGGTAAGTGACTTGTCCAGGGTCACCTCTGAGGCCAAATTTGAACTCTGGAAGATGAGTCTTTCTGACTCCAGGTTCAACCCTCTGTACACTATGGTACCACCTAGGTGCCCTGTTGTTTATAGAAGCTACTTAAATACTGAATTGAATTGTAAGCTTCTTGAGGGCAGAGAACATGTCTCCTTATATCTCCATGGAGCCATCACTCCATGAATATCTGTTGAATATATATCCGTTCCAATATAATGAAAACTTCATTTCTTCCTAACCCTTCCTAATGCTTCTGTGGAAGTCTTCTTTGGAAGCAATCTTTGTGCAACATGCTATTTTATTCAAAAAAAGGTGAAGGAGGGATCCGCATATAGGCTATGAAATACATGTTGATTTTAAACAAAATATTTTTAAAAGATGATTAATAAGATCATGTTTATATTAATATCTATATTTATATAGTACTTTAAGGTTTGCAAATGCATTTACATTTTTATATTTATTTAATTTATATTATTTTTGTAATAATTATTAAATATGTCACTTGTATTTGTTAATACTTTAAATTTTATTTGTTACCTAAAATATTTGTAAGGTGCTTAGCACAGTGCCTGGAACATGGGTAGGTACTCAGAGTTACCTGGTGGCACAATAGAATAAATTGCTGGACCTGAGATCAGAAAGACCTGAGTTCAAATCCTCGACCATAAAAATGGAGATAATAAGATCACCTATCTCTTGAGATTGTCGTTGAAGATCAAAGGAAATATTATTTTAAAAGAGCCAGACCTTAACTACAGCTACACAAATGCTTCTTCCTCCCTTATTTCATTTGGTCCTGTGATACAGATGCTCTTATAATCCCCCTTTTACCGATGTGGAAACAGGCTGTGCCTGGTGAGATGACTTCCCAGGTTCAGGTAGTTAGTAAGGATGTGAGGCAGGATTCAAACTCAGGTCTTCCTCACTGGAAGGCTAGCACTCTGTCCAGAGCAGCTGTTTCACCTGGATATCTTATCTCCATCAATTTCACATGGGTAACGGGAATCTCACTAAAAAATGGGGCTGCTCCCCCATCTGGAAAGGGAGAAGTGAGCAGATTGGTACCTGATGTGTTCCCTGGCGTGATTCCTCCTCTGGCAAGGTTTCAATTATTTAGACAGTCGGGAAGGCAGGCAATGTGCTTAATCTGCTATTAAGGACAGGCCACAAATTGCCATGTAGAAGGAATTACAGTGCAAGAGAAGGCAATGGTCGGGCAGGTCTGCGGCAATGATGGTCTTAGCAAAGGCTAGGATTGGCCCCAAGCTGAATCATTCCATTGAGGGAAACATCACTAAAGTGTTCAGCTTCCACGTGCAAGGGTCTTAAGAGAAAGAAAAAAAAAGTGTCCTTCCTAAGCGTTGGATTTGAAAGGTTCTCCTGGGGACCGCCCTAGGCTAGCGTGACTAAAAGGAGATGTTCTGCTGCTAGACTGAACAGAGGCAGGTCTGGGGGAGGGGCGTCAGCCGGGGCCGAGAAAGCCCCTGGGTTCTGCCTTCAGGGACCAAGCCGGCTGTGGCTTTCTGTCGCTGTTCCAGGATGAATAACTCCGACAGCTAATTAACAGTAGACTCAAATAATTAACATCTGTGAAAGCAGACGACTCTGCTTCAGATGCAGATCCGGGACTGAATGGTACACTGTGGAAACCCCTTTACAAAGGATCGTCTGAAAGATTCCGCAGGGGAGGAAATGAGGGAGGGGGGGGGGGGCGGTACATCTCTATTATCTGCAAGATGGTCATCTCCTTTTGAGACTGAACTATGCAATTAGGATAATAACAGTCATAGTGCTTTTCAAAACACTTTACATAAATCATCTTATTTAAGCCTCAAGACATCCCTGCAAGATAAGGTCAAAGGTCTAGGTCATCTACTGCATTCTGGGCATCGACAGTTGCCTTGACTTTTGTCCTGCCGCTGGACTTTGATGACTCGGGAGGAGAAAGTGAGGCTGACGACCTTGCCAAGCTCTGCCTCACTTAAATCCGGTTCACAAGTAAGTCAAGATATCATCCTTATGCTGTCATTGGTCCTCTGAGAATGAGGATATTCAAGTTATTCCTATGTTCATTTTACAGCTTCGAAAACTGGAGCTCCAAGAGATTCATACATTTAGACCTGGAAGGGACCTTAAGGGCCGTCCAATGATAGGATCATAGCTCTAGACCTGGAAAGGACCCCCAAGCTCATCTAGTCTAACCCTGTCATTTTTACAGATGAAGAAACAGGCATGGAGAGGTTAAAAGACTTATCCGGATAAGATTGCCCAAGTAAGAAGCGTCAAAGGCAGGATTTGAAGCCAGCTCCTCAGACTGCAGAATCAGTGGCTTTTTAAATCCTTCCCTTTGAAGCACATTGTCTCTCCTAGATAGAGTAAGTATATAGCTGCCTCCTCCTTAGATGCGAAGGGTGGTTAAGAGACTTGACAATGCTTGCATCAGAGCATCAGAGATGCCATTTAAACTCGATTCTTGACTGCAACATTCTTTCCGTTATACAGTGATGCTGAAAGTGAGACTCTTCCAGATCCAGTCTAGGAATTTTACTGCCCTTCCAGAAGACTGGGTCTAATCAGGCACAGAAAACAATCCAACTCTATAAATACAAATGTTAAGCCACTGTAACAATCAGGGGAATAACTTCAGAAATATGCCACATGAGCACACTATCTGTTCCAAGTGCTGCAGACAGTTCTCAGCCCCTCAATATACAAGGAGAAGTAAAGGCAATATTCTAGGAAGTGGGAAGACAGTTAGGGTTAGAGTCAGAAAACTGAGTTTCTAGGGCCACTTGATAGTTAAGTAGAACTCCGTTGAGTTGTTGAATTGAATCAGGGAGACCTGAGTTCAAATCCCGCCTCAGATACCTCCCAGCTGTATGACTGTAGGCAAGTCACTTAAACCAATTGCCTCAATTTCCTCATCTGTTCAGTCATTTAAGTCATACCCAACTCTTTGTGACCCAGTATCTTGGCAAAGATACTGGAATTGTTTGCCATTTCCTTCTCCACCTCATTTTATGAATGAGAAAACTGAGGCAAACAGGGTTAAGTGACTTGCCCAGGGTCACACAGCTAGAAAATGTCTGAGGCTGAATCTTCCAGCCTCAGGTCTTCCTAATTTGCACCTGGGTGCTCCATTCACTGCACCACCAAGTGGGTGAAATAATAGTACCTCCCTCTGAGGGTAGCAGTGAGGGTTAAATGAGAATGTTTGTAAGGTACTTTGCAAACCTTAAAAGACTGTATAAATACTAGTTATAATAATTGTTGTTATTTGTAGAAAAAGGGGTAAGCACTTATTAAACACCTATGCTATATATATATCATTATTATTATTACTATGCGACCTTAAGTATCTCATTATCGTTACTTACTCATAATGTCATTGGTCTTCTTGATACCTCAGTGTCTTCATCTGCAAAATGGGGATAATAATTCTTACATTAAATATCTTAAAGGATTGTAAATTTCAAATGAGGCAACATAACTGGAGGCGCTTTGTAACTAGTAAGTGTCCCACATATTTAATGTTTATTTCTCAGTAGATCGCCAGATTCTTGAAGGCAGGGGCTGTGCCTTGCTCATCCCTGTGTCCCTCAATGCCTAGTACAGGACCCTAAACATTATAGGCACTTAGTAAAGTACATCTGCTGCCCCAAAGATTGCCTGTGAGTAGGATTACCTGTGGGCAGTGGGGTGTCATGGACTTTAATAAGACCCAAGTTCAGAACCTTCCTCAGACATTAGCAGCTGCGATCAGGTAACCTCTCTGAACCTCAGTTTCCTCATCTGAAAAACAGTACTTACTTCTTAGGACTGTTGTGAGAATCAATCAGCATTTAAGTTATGTCCCAGATGCTGTGGAGATATGCAGACAAAATCGAAAGAGCCCCCTCCTTCAGGGAGTTTACATTTTAGCAAGGGAAACAATGTACAGAGAAGGGAGTACAAAATCTCTGCTGGGTTATTTGGGGGTCAGGGAAGCAACTGAGGGGCTCAGAAAAGGCTGCACATGGGAGATGGTGTTTGAGCTGAGCTTTTAAGAAAGCTAAGGAATCAGAGAGGCAGGACGGAGGAGGGGCTATATTCCAAAGATGGAGGAATCCTGTGTAAAAAGGAGATATTGACCAGCACATGTGAAGGAAATCAGGTTGACCAGATTGGCTGGGATGTGAGTGTGAAGAAGGGCAGCAATGTGGGAGAATCCCAGAGAAGTAGGACAGAGTCAGGCTTTTCAGTGCTCAATGGGGAAGTTTGAACTCTAGTTTAGACACAATAGGCAGCCACTGGAAACTTTGAGTATTGGAGTGACATGATCAGATGTATGCTTTAGGAATATTTCTTTGACAGCTGGAGGATGAATCAAAAGGCGGGGTAGGGGGCGGGGAATGCATGAGATAGGACAACCAATTAGCAGGCTTTAGGGAGAATCCAAGCAAGGGTTGAAGATGGCTGAGTTGGGGTGGTGATGTGAGAGAGGAGAGAAAGAAATGGATGGAAGAGATTTTGTGGAGGTAGAATTGGGAAGGTTTGGCACCTGATGGGAAATAGGGAAGGAGAAAAGGGGAAAAGAGTAGGGGGGAATGCTGAATTTACTAACCTGGGTGACTAGAACGATGCTCGTGCCCTTGACAGAAACAGACATTCAGAAAAGGTGTGCGTTTGTAGGGAAAGGCAATTCTGTTTTGCATCTGTGGAGTTCCAGGTGCTTACAGGACAACCCATTGGAAACATGTTACACATGATAATAATAAGCAATTCAAGACTGAAGCTCAGGAGAAAGACAAGGGATAGCTACAGAGCTCCAAGAAAAGCCAAATACAATGTTTTGCAAACCTTCAAGTGCTAGATAAATGTGAGTTGTTGTTATTTCAAAGCTGGTTTTTGATCATGGCAAATTCAGGGCCAACTGTGCTGCTTTAGAAAAATGCAGATAGATCCTCGATCTTGAATCTGCCATATCCTTATTTAAATCTTGGTTCTTATACTTGCTTAATATAATAATGAGAAGTGATTTCTCAAGGTTTCTCTGAAGAGCTTTGGAATAGAGTGTGAGACACAGGAGATACAGGCACAGGATCCCTGGGCATGCCATACCCACATCAAAGAAGGCTCTGTGCTCTATGAATAAAGCAGAATTACAGTAGCTCAAACATGAAATGCACCAATTTAGAGACATCTTCACTGTAAATGTTCACATGGACTACTTGTGTCTGACCTGTGGTAGGGCCTTCCAAGCTCACATTGGTCTGATCATCCTCAGTCTGACACGCTGTACCTTGACCCCAACATGTGATTTTGGTCCTCTTTTGAGAATGAAGGTCAACAACCAACCAACCAATAATAATGAGAAGCGAGTTTTCCTAGGATTAAAGGAAATTATGCCAGATTTTCTTACACTGGAAATCGTTTCACTTTTAAGGCAATAAAGTGTCTCCCTATTTTTTCATTGCATTGCTTTCCTATAAAAGAGCTCTCAATTTGAAATCAAAGGACCTGGGTTTAAATCTTAACCAATGTTAATCACATAGCCTGTGTGATGCTGGACAAAGCATTTCATTTTGGGGTCTCAGTTTCCTTTCTTGTAATATGATAGCATTGGACCAAACAGTCTCCAAATTTTCTTCCAATTCTCAGTTTGTGATCCCATGGTCCTAGGAACATATTTTAGGATTATTATTTTCCAAAAATGAAAATTTTACTCCCCCCCGGGGGGCATATTGATTTGTGTTTTCCTAATCCATTCAACCAATTCATTTTTATCTCATGGACCATTATCTATGTATGAATCTTAGGATTCAAAAGGTAGGAATATTTAATTCATTGCAACCATGACCCTTTGCAATCACATTACTGGGAGTGTAAGTTTCAGGAAGGACGAATATTACCAGTAAGCAAAACAGAAAAGAAATGTCAATGACATTCTTTTAAAAATTGCTTTTAAAAAAGTTTTTTATGTGGTTTCTTTGTTTTTAGACACTACAAAGAGACATGAGCAAATACTATTTTTATGCTGGCAACCTGAAGCCATCACTAAAAATAACAGACAACACAATCCTTCTATGTGGGTGATGCAGGCCAGGAAAAGCAGGCAGCTACCCAGTGGTAGGAGGGTAATATACAAGAAGAGACAGTTAGAGGGAGATGCCTAGCCATGAGTGTGAGTCCTGACTCCCAGTTCCTTTCGTCTGTCTTGATATAAACCCATTCAGCCTCTGAGATCTATAGGCCATGTGGGAATCAGGGTGATTGTTGGGACAAGACAACCTTCTGGGAGAAGCTGTATGTATAGTTTGGTTTCTCTGGGGCCCGTCAAAGATGGGAACCCACGGGGTGGCTGTGAAGAGGATGCTTTCTTGTTCTCTTCCTGAATGAGAGAGTATGTCTCCCTCGTTTAGGTAGCATTCAACAAACCCTGCAGTTGAATTAGTTGAGGGTGAGGATTTGTCTATGTTCCTTGAAATTCTGAACCTGACTAGTACACTGAGCATGACTTTAAAAAAAATAGTATTCCTAGGTATGCCAGGGTAGGAAAATGAAAACTCATTATTGCTCAATAGTTACATCATATACAATTTTGGGGAGCTGGGAATCATGGAGAGAAAAATGCATTGAGTTTATAATCAGGACACATAAGTGTGTGTCAGGTGTGGGTATAAAACTTGAGTCTTCCTGACTCTTCCATCCACTCCAGCATTCTCCTTCTATGTCACACAGAGGCCAAGAAACTCAGGACAGCAATGACTGCAGGGCAGGGCAGGTAAAAGATATAGATACATTTGGTAGCATTTAGATGAACTTATGCTCTTGTGCTATTCTTGGCTCTCAGAGAAGCAGGATTCTTCTTGTTTTCATGGTTGATGCCAAGGAGGACCCTCAGACCCTCTAGGGAATGTCCCCTGAGACTGTCGTTAGCAAAAACCAAAACAAAGCAAAACTGGCTTTGAGTAAACTTTGAGTTTGGCACAAAGTGGTCATTCTTACATTTCCTTTTTTATTTTTGTAAATATCTGTCAACTAATTTCAGTAAGTGATAAACTTCCTTCTTTTTAACCATTTATTTGTTAGAACCATGTAGAGAACTATGAAGAATGAGCAGTATTGGTCCAGATGAACACTGGGGCCATATCATGCCTGCTGTCAGCCTCAGTCAAAATCTGTGGAGCCCATCTGCAGCCTTTGTCCCAGAGCAGGAAGCTCAGCCTAGGGACCACCTAGACTGCATGGATCTGCCACCTGAGGGAAACCAGGAATGGATGGATGATCAAGTGCTATTTTCACCAGGTCTTAGGTATCCTTCAGCAAATACCTCTGGTTTTGCAGATCTCTCTGGCCCCTTGCAATTTAAACTCAGGACATCTAGGTGTGCAGTTGATAGAGCTCTGTGCTTGTAGTCAGGAAGATTCATCCTTCTGAGTTCAAATCTGGCCTCAAACACTTCCTAACTGTGTGACCCTGGGCAAGTCACTGAACCCTGTTTGCCTCAGTTTCTTCATCTGGAGAAGGACATGGCAAAGCACTCCAGTATCTTTGACACAAAAACCCCAAATGGAGTTGCAAAAAAATTGCACCCAACTGAAGTGCCACACAAAATTCCTTTTATCTCTAAAGCTATGATCCAGTGATCTTTCTCCCAAAATAAATATGGTTAAAGCAAGGATGGTGGTTTAACCACACGTTTGAGAATGAAACACAGAAGCATTGAATAGATAGGCTTTGATTTGCAAAAAACACCCAACCATCTGCTCCTGAATTTAGTTATTCCATATAATCAAAAACAGTGAAATAAGAAAAATCAAGAATTAAGATACAAGAACTTATTTTTGATGCCTAATTCTCTAAAAATTAATGAATGCAGGCACTGATTGACTAAAGAGAAGGATGTTAACTAAGAAATGGAGACAGAATTGTTTGTCAGTTTAGACAAGAATTTTTTGTAATCACCTGCCCCAAATTTAGAGTGGTTCAGACATTAGAAGCATCATTTCTCCCTGGAGAGCATTCACCAAGAAATTTGAAGTTGTCATTATTAAATATACAGAAATGTATTGTTAACTATGTGTTCACCTAATATTTCCTACTTTATGAAATCTGGTACAAAGTATTAAAATATATTCATTAAATGAAAAATGATAGACATTTCTCAGGAACACACGTGTTTTTATATTTCTTTTAAATGCTAATTATATTAGGAAATTCTAGGGGGGACAAGATTCTCTATCTTCCTTGGAACTATTGCTCCCAATTTTCACTCACACTGGTAGGTTGGGTCCAGAGAGTGCTTACCAACTCATGGTTATCCTGTGGGTCTGCAGTCCTAAAATTATGATTCATGAACTCCCATCAGTAAATTTACCTTTAATAGTCAGTCAATAAACACTTATTAAGGACTTACTAAATGTCAGGCACTGTGCTAAATACTGAAAATACAAAGAAAGGCAAAAGACATGGTTGCATAGAGATGTAAGAAGATTGGAAAGGTGGTGGGAGGTGGGGATGGGTTATAAAGATTGTTGAAGGCCAGAGGACTTTTTTTTCTTTTTGGAGGGGGCAAGGCAGGGCAATTGGGGTTAAGTGACTTGCCCAAGGTCACACAGCCAGAACGTGTTAAGTATCTGAGGTCACATTTGAACTCAGGTCCTTCTGACTCCAAGGCTGGTGCACTATTCATTGCATTACCCAGCCACCCCCAGAGGATTTTTAAATTGATCACTGAATAGAGGGAAGACATAGTCAGACCTGTTCTTTAGGAAGATCACTTTGACAGTTGAGTGAAGGATGGATTGGAGTGGGGAGAGACTTGAGACTTGACTTTTTACTCCCAACCTCTCCTTAGAACTCCAATTCCATATACCCAGGTGCCTGCTAGTCATCTCCACCTGGATATCCGGCTGGCAAATTAACATTCCAAAAGTCTAAAATTGAACTCATCTTCCTCCTGCCATCCCCTCAAAATTTGATCCTGACTCTAATTTCTCTATTTCTTTTCATAACACCACTTGCTCTCAGTATCCTAGCCATGTGGCCATCTTTGGATCTTCCCTTTTGCTTCCCTCCCTCACACATCTAATTGGAATCCAAGTTCTGTTGTTTCTACCTCTGGATTCCCCTTTTCATTTAACTTTGAATCCCTGGCATTTATACTTCATGCAGTCATCCTAGTTCAGACCCTTACCCCTTCTCACCTAAATGATTGGAATGGCCTCCAAATTGTATTGCTCCTCTAATTCATTTTCTCCTTCATTTTCAATTGCACCAGAATGGTGCTGCCCCTCTTCTCCTAAGAAGTCCTAACTGGCTTCCTATTGTCTACCCAATAAAGCTTCAGTTCATATTTATAATGTTCAGTGCCTTCCACAATCTAACCCCAACTACTTCCAGTTTACTTTCAATCGACTTCATTTTAAAGAGTCAATATTATAGCCAAGGTCAACCCCACCCTTCTACAAGTGAAAGTGATTTTCCCCTCCCCAAACTTCTGGTAATATTTTTCTAGATTTCTGCTTTGCTCTTGTCTCACTCTCCCTCATTTTAAAAATCATTTGGGCACTTGTTCTCTCCCTTAGATGGCCAACTCTTTGAGAGCAAGGTTTGTGTTGCATTTCTCTTTATATTCTCAATGCCTAGTGTATAGAGACAGAGATTGAGCCTGTAATTTTGTTGTCATAAAGAACTACCAGGTGAGAAAAATCCTTCTACCAATGAAGACTGGTAAATTCTCTGCAACTTACTATCTTCAAGATTTTCTCTGAGCTCTTGTTGTTTAGTCATATCCCCATTGGGGATTTTCTTGTCAGAGATGAGGAGCTGAGGCAGAAAGGGTTACATCATCTTCACAGGGTCATACAGCTAATGTCTGAGCCCAGATGTGAACTTGTGAGGGGGAGTCTTCCTGAGTCCAAGCCCAGTACTCCATCCACTGCACCACCTAGCTACCTCTAACATAGACTAGCTCTATGACTCTGAGCTTCTATGACTTAACTTCTTATGTTCAGAGTAGAGAGAAGTTAAGTAACTTGTTCAGAGTCACAGATCTGGTATGTGTCAGAAACAGGATTTAAATCCTGCTCTGGCTGGCCTTAAGGCCAGCTCTCTATTCATTGTGCCATAGTGCTCCATGCCTCATATTATAGAGCAGTAGTTCTCAACCTTCCTAATGCCATGACCCTTTAATACTCATAAGTGGGTGTATCTGCATCTGGGTGGACTTGCCTGGAGACAGATAGAGGAATAGTGTTTCGGTTTCTAAGACCATCAGAAATATGTGTTTTCATGGTCTTAGGTGACCTCTGTGAAAGGATCATTTGACCCCCAAAGGGGTCACGACTCATAGGTTGAGAACTGCTGTTATAGAGGGTGTTCAGATCATGTTTATTGAATTGAATTAAAACTATTAATTTTGCAGATGCAACTCAGTCTGTCTATCCTCAATCACATTTTCCAATTAAATGTACATCCTATAGTTTTCCCTGTATTTATTGCTTTTCTTGTGGTTAAGTAAAAATAAGATAATGACTAATGATTATAACAGACTTACTTCTTTAAAAAAAAACCTCACTTTTTCTGTAATTCAGAAACTATCCATTATAAAGAATAATAGCCCTGAGGTGGTATATTGGCTCCAATAATCTTATAATAATCTTAATAATTTCCATTATATACTTATGTTCCATATTTGTGAGTCTCTTGAGTGGAGGAGAGACTTCTTAGCCTCCACTGATTTATTAATAGATACTCACATCATGTTTTAATCGACTTATTGGACTATGCTTCAGGAAAATGATAATCATTTTCTCCCCCCAACCCCACATACACATGTGAAATTAACACATATTTCTAACCACACTCTGTCTTCTTTGACTATACGCGATAATGCATCGCTCCCTTTTGCCACATACAGTGCGATCCAATTTCATTTGAAGCAAGAGAGATTTTCACAGAGAGAGGGTTTTTTTTTTCTTTTTAAACGACTGTTTAAGAGGAGGGAAGCAAGCAAGTGTGACGGTTGAAGTGTGTGTCCTCTGGGATTATGTGAAACATTGCTGAGCTGCACACACTATTAAAATATGAGTTTCTTAAAGGACTCTCTTTTTATCAAAGAAGCAGCCTTCGATATGAAACCTTACTGTTGTTAGAACTCCAGCAATACTCAAGTCAAGGAGAATAAAGAATCATGGAGCTGCTACCTCTCAAATTATTCAATATCACTTTTGATGCTAGAAAAATCTTCCTGAATTTCACTTTTTAATATGTAAATTCTTAGTATGGCATTTCCCCATCAGATTTCTCTATTTTCTCTTTGGTCTTTATTTTGCTTTTAAAGAGTGAATCAGGAGGGATGGGTCAGGGGGAATTCAATGAATCATGGAAAATATTGATGAAGGGTAGACACACTCTGATCTTCAGTGTGCATAAATAATTATAATTTATCATCCTGGTCCAATGGTCTGATTTCCATGCACATGGACCAGCCTTAGCCCTTGGGGAAAAAATGTGATCATTTTTACTGTAAAAAAGATATGTTTTTGAGTCATTTGTCTATTGCAGACAGACTTCATTTGGAGAGCAATCATATTGCCAGTGGGTCATAAACTGTTTTATCTTCCCCCCCCCCTGCTTTTTGGAGGGCAGTTGGGATTAAGTGACTTGCCCAAGGTCACATGGCTAGTTTTTGTGTTAAGTGTCTGAGGCCAGATCTGAACTCAGATCCTCCTGACTCCAGAGCTGGTGTTGTATTCACAGGGCCACCTAGCCAACCTGGTCATAAACTGTTTCTTTATCATTTTGGATTTTCTATCTGTAAAATGGTTAGTGTACATATGGTAACTCGGTTTTAGGGAAAAGCCAGAGTTCTAATCTGAGACTATGTGTATAATTGTCAGAGCACTGGATATGAAGTTTGAGGACCTGGCTTCAAGTCCTGTCTCTGCTACTTAATTCCTGTTTGAATTTGGACCAGTCATCTTTCTGGGTTTCGGTCTCTTTATCTTTACAGATGAAGAGGTTGGGTGAATGACCTCTCTGTTTCCATTCTGTACTAAATTTAGAATCTTATAATTCTTGAGTAAACCTATAGAAGGATATAGAAAATGTGACTATTACATTTCATTGTATATTAGTACAACATATGATTATATATCACTGGTTATCAGCAGAATGGTAGAAACTTTGGGATCTACACTTATTTAGGTGTCTTTCTTTTAAAATTCACTCTAGAAATGTACATATGCCTATAATCATATGCCAATGTAGCACACATAGAGTGGGAATAAAATTTTTGCCAAGTAATTTATCATTCCCTTTACAAAAATCCAATCGGATACCTCTGAGGTGCTCCAAGTTCTATGAGCCTTCAGCTTAATGGGACCAGATAACCCAAGGGAAACCTTGAAAGACACAGCCCACAGCCATGCTATCGCTGAATCTGGGTGGAGAACACTAGTGTATGCAATAACAGGGCTGAAGCTTAGGAGGATTAGGCACATTAGACAAACAGACAACTCCCTAGCACTCCCTGAATTGTGGTTTCCTGAGCTCATCTAGGTTTCCCAGTCCTGAACTGGTTCCAGATCCCAATCTTCCTGTCTATTTCAGGGCTATCCAGATACCCTGGTCCCAAACTGGCTTGACTTTATAATGTCTTTTTTATCCAAGTAGAAAATTAATTTACTTGACTAAACCAAGAAGAAACTGTATCTATGCTTTAAATTTACATGACTGAAATTGCTTCCCAGCAAAATAAAATATTTACGGTGAGCTAGAATAATACTACATGTCAATATTATCCAGCAGAATTATTTTTTTATACATATATTTGGTGATTCAAAAGCTGAGTTTGTTTTGGGTTACATATCTAAGCCAAACACCTCTAAATATACACGAGTGATTTAGTATATTATATATATGTGTATATATATACATATATACATATATAGTATACTAATATACACTATATATGTATATATATATGTGTGTGTATATCCAATAACCTTCATATACATCATATATATGTGTGTGTATACATATATATATAATGTATATGAAGGTTATTGGATATCAGAGCCCCTTGAACCCTGACAAAAGCACAGGAGGTGGTGTCTAGGACACCCATCATGACTGGTATGATAAAACCCACTTGAGTCCTTTAGGGGGATGCTGTGTCTTAGGGCCTCCAAGTGTCTGAAAGACATATATTGAGGCACCTAGGTGCCACAGTGGGTAGAGCTCAACCTGGAGCTAGGAAAAACAAATTTGATTTCAGATACTCACTAGCTGTATGACTCTAGGCAAGTTACTAAACTAGTGTTTGCCTCAATTTCCTCAGCTATCAAAGTGGGGATAATAACACAATTCACAGGGATCAGATGAGCGCTTAGTGCACAGTTCCTGATACACGGTAAGTCCTATATAAATACCTATTTCCTCCCCTTCTATATACAGTTTAGGGCCATACAAACAGATCTATGGGGAACACCATCCACTCTAGAGCTGCGATGTTTGGCCATGAGGAGATCTCCTGGTTTTCTTACTCTGGCTCCAACTGCAGTATGAGGAACAGTAGAGGAAAGGCAACCCAGAAACCCAGGATAGCTTTGCACTAAGAAACTGGCTACAGGATGGCTTAGAGAGGGCAGTGGTTAGGCTCTTGTCAGAGCTAACAACAGCTGCTGCCCTCCCACACCACAGAATAATTATATCACCTTCACAGAATCAAAGAATCTCCAAGTTGGAAGGTCATCTGTTCCCAACCCTCCCCAAAGCATGACTCCCCTTTGTGACATTCCAAGAAATGGCCACCTATCTTCCTATAACATAAAATGTACTTTATGTTTGCCTACTGAGATACAAAAAAAATCATTAACAGCAAGAGAGGTCATATTTTCATTAGATACTCAGGCACATGAAACACTGGCTTAGAATCAGAAGCCTTAGTAGACATTGTAGTCATTAGTAGTCATAGGGTCCAACTGCTACTCAAAGTGGGAATCTCTCTATGTCCCTGAAAAATGGAATCCAGCCTCTGTCTGAAGGCCTCCAGAGATGGGGGATTTCCTTTGCCAATGATCCAGAACCAATGTCTTTTATGGTCTGAGCCTTGGAACTGAGGCTTCCTCTGCACTGTTTCCTCTCATTGGGTCATTTAAAAGAGCATCCTTTTGCTTACTATCATAGGGCACTTTGTCTCTCTTTCATGAGGTTTGGAAAGTCTAGCAGGAAAAATGGGAACAAGAGTATCAACCTTAGGGAAAGATTACAGTAACCCAAAAGGAAACTGAATATTGTTACTTTTAACATTAACTCATCTGTAACCATAAATAATACAAAAAGCTTTTCAACACCCAACTGTACTGCAAATGAGAGAAGTCAAAAGGTTCTTCTTTGAGTGCATTCAACCTTCCAATCCTCTCCTACAGCCAATGTCTGAGGCTTCTGAACTGTCGATATACCTAAAACACTCACAGTAGTATGACACTGCACAGAGGACATGGTAACCTGCACACAAGTGTATTTCATCTCAAAATTGGCGGACGGGCTTTTCTTCTAACATTATCCCAACAAACCGTGGCCTGAGGGTAGAGGAAGGAGTGATGAGGGGAGAGATGATTGGGTCAGGAAAAGGTGTAGTGGACTCTGCTCACAATCAGTATTGGGTAGAGCAAGGGAATGCAGCAGCTGGATTAAAAGCCTGAAGCTCTGAACAATCAGGTTGAGGTAGACAGTTTACCAACTCCCTGCTCTCTCAGCATTTGGGCTTCCCGTTCTGTGATAGCTTTGTTAGCCCTGAATCTCTGCTCTAGCAACTGGTCTCCCCACTGGTCTCAGATGTTTGGTTCCCATACTCTGTAGCCCGAGGCTCTTAGTTTCTTTATTTAAGTTTGTTCTCCCCACTCAGACCGAATCTCTTCTTTTGAGGCAAAGATTGTCCATCCCTGCAGAATTTAGAGTAATCATCTAATCCAGGTCATACTTTGAAATGAATCCCTGCAGCTTAGCACACAAGCTGTCTTCTAGATTCTGCTTGGAGACTTCCAATC
>CM053599.1:27242302-27318381 GCA_028646575.1 Pseudocheirus occidentalis | reverse complement strand
GTTAAGTGACTTGCCCAAGGTCACACAGCTAGTTTTTGTGTTAAGTGTCTGAGGCTGGATTTGAACTCAGGTCCTCCTGACTCCAGGGCCGGCGCTCTACTCACTGTGTCACCTAGCCTCCCCCAAGACATCATGTTTTAAAGCCAAGTCAATATACTGCCATAGGAATCCTGACGTATGGATTAGTGGATCAGGTCAGTATTTTGAGCTTGACATTACTGCTTTATGGGAACAGAAGTGACAACCTCTAATAAAAAGAAGCCTCTCCTATTTCCATTGGCCACAGTTTACTAAGGATTTATATGTTATTTCCTACCATTCTCTCATTGTTTCAAATTCATTTTTTGCATTGGTGGCCCCTCTCCAATTTGATACCTTTTTATGGCATAGTGGATAAAGCCTCAGACTTACAGTCAGAAAGATTTTTGGAGTCAGGAAGATCTGAGTTCAAATCCACTTTAATTAATCCTACCTCAGACATCCAGGAGCTGTGTGAGCCTGATTTTTCATTACTTACTTTCTCTGAGCCTCAATCTCCCCATCTATAAAATGGGGATAATTATGGCACCTAACTCACAGGTCTGTTGCTAGTGATCACATGAGATAATGGAAGAAAGGAGAGGGTGCATGTAAAGCACTTAACAAAGTGGCCTTAGAACACTTTATAAATGTGAGCTACTGTTACTGGTCTTCTCTCTACTCACACGGTTACTACCCATGTGGAGTAATTTCCCCTTCAAATTATTCTGTCGTTAATAACTAATGTTTACATAATGTTTACTATGTGCCAGGCTCTATGCTAGCATTTTACAATGATTGTCTTATCACAACAACCATGAGAGGTAGGGACTGTTATTACCCACATTTTACAGATGAGGAAACTGAGCCAAACAGAGGTTTAGTAACTTGCCCAGGATCACATAACTAGTAAGTGTCTGAGAATGGATTTGAACTCAGGTTTTCCTGACAACAGACCCAGCTGGAGAGTACACACTGTGCCGTTCTAGCAATTTTCTGACTATGCACCGCTCCAACTGGAGGAAGTGACACTCTGTCTGGGAAGAAGTTTGGAAATACCTGCTTCAACTGGTGAATTTTATGAGTGATGGAGGGCAGAATGTCACAAGATATTCCTGTATGGTGCAGGGGAGGGAGAGGGAGAGGAAAGGCAGGAAGAAGGCAAGAGGACAACAACTTCCACCTTGATACCCACTGAACATGGGAGACTGGAAAGAACATTATCTCTAAATTGAAGCTGATGGTACCAGGCATCTCCCAATCACCGAGTCCAATGGCCTCTTTTCAGGCCTCATCGTCCTTGACCTCCTTGCAACCTTTGATCCTGTGAACTAACCTCTTGGGTATTTCCTTTTCTCTGGGTTCTTAAAACTCTTCCTTCTTTCTGGTTCTCCTCCTACCTGCCTGACAGTTCCTCCTCAGTTTTTGTTTTGTTGTTGTTGATTCATTATCCATTTCATTCCATCAATAAATATTTTATCCCAGCTAACCTTTGGGCTACATCTTCTTTGCCCTTTACATTCTCTCACTTGGTTATTTCTACCCTCTCTGTCTTGATGACTCTCAGATTTCTACATCCAACACATGTCTCTTTCCTGAAGTCTAGTCCTGCATCACAAATGGCCTCCTGAATACTCATATCTGGACGTCCCACACATATTTCAAACTCACGTCCAAAACAAAACTCATCATCTTTCCCCCTAAGACCCAACTCCTCTTCCTATTATCATCGAGGGCACCACCATCCTCCAGTTATCCAGGCTTGAGACCTTGATGTCGTTCTTGGCTTGTCTTCTCCCTCACCCCACCTATCCAGTGAGTTGCCAAATCTTGTTCTTCTGAACACCATAACCTCATTCATTTATGTCCCTTCTGTGCTCTCTCACAGCCATCTCTCCCACTCAGACCTTCAGCTCTCTCCCTTGGACTAATGCAATAGCCTCCTATTTGATTCCATGTTTCCAGATCCTCCTCATTCTAGTCCATCCATCCACCATGAAGCGATTTGCTGAAAGGGGATGTTTGATTTAATCCCCCCCTCAATAAATGCATTGGCTCCCTCTCACCTCCAGGACAGGACATAAGCTCTTCCTTTTGACATTTAAGCTTCATCACAATCTGTTTCCTTTCTCCAGCCTATGGTAGACATCAGGCACAGTCAGATGCACTGAACCTTGACTCCAACATAATGGTGTGATTTTTGTCCTCTCCAAGAACGAAGGACAACGACCAATACATTATCCCCCTCTACAAAAGCTACTGATCAGCCACACTGGCCTGTTCACTCACCCTCACACACAGGAGTCCATTACCTTTTTCTCTCTCTTTGTACTGGCCTACTCCATGCCTGGAACACCACCCCCTCTTCACCTCTCCCTCTTGGAATTCCAGATTTCCTTCAAAACTCAGGAGCTGAATAACTGGCCATTGATTAATTGATGCCCATTGATTGAAAAAAAAGCCCCTTCATTTCCCTTCCTATTCTTCAGGACCCAGCTCACACCCCACCTCCTCAATGAAGTCCTCTGGGACTGCTCTGGTCCCAGTTGCTCTTTCCTGACTTTTATCTCTTGTAAAGAACATTTCATGTATCACACATTTTGGCACAAACACATTCACTGTTTCATGTTGTTCTTTAGTTGTTTCATGTTTCTTGTCTCTCCAGGGAGGTGGTAAACTACTTGGCAACCCTGGCCCTGTATTTGATTGAGGGGTGGAGGGAAGGAGAGAGGGGGAAGGAGAAGGGCGGAAGAGAGAGGGGGAAGGAGAGGGGCGGAAGAGAGAAGGAGAGGAGAGGGAGAGAGGAGGTGAAGGAAGGGAAGAGCAGAGAGAGTCGGTGAGAGATCAAGCAGCAAAGATGGAACCTTAGACTGAGAGCTGATCACCTAGAGCATTATGAGGTCCATGACCTTTTTTAATAACTTTTAGTTCATGGTATTTTGACACAATTGATTTCCTTTGTAATCCTATGTATTTCATTTTGTGTACCTTTCAAAAACATTATTCTGAGGCACCAGTGACTTATCCAAGGTCACACAGGTAGCAAGTAACTTAGCCAAAAATGGGGACTGAGATACTTGGGCTGCAGATCTAGTCAGGCTTCTTACTAAGCCAGAAACCTAGGTTTCTCTCAGTACTGTAAAGACTGCATATAGCCTTAGGCCATGAAATCTGCTCACTTGGCTGGTGCTGTTACCAAAAAAAATTTTTTTTTAATTAAAAAAATGCACTTCTTCTTTGGAAAGCTATGGAACTCCTCGCAGCCTCGGGCCTCGTTCCTTTTTATTTCTAAAAGGAGCCAGATTGAAGCCACTCGAAGGAGTCTTGGAAAGTCTCTGGGGAGGTATCTGCTGTTCACCTCCCAATATCTGACATTTAAAGGGGAGCTTTAAAGGTTTGCAAAGGGGAAGAGGAGATAGAAAGTAGACCTGTGGTTTCGTTGGTGTAGGGAACTCTCCAGAGGAAATTTCTTCTCCTGGGGCAGGTCAGTACTTTCTCAGCAATTTCTAGTTCTAGAAAATTGCCTCGAGCACTGAAAGGCTAAGCACATATGCTCCCCGAGGGACTCGAACCCACTCTTCCACCCCTCGGGAGGTCGGGCCGGATCTGCGCCCCCTCTTTCCCCCCCTCCCCCCCGTATAGCATCGGTTCCTTAGCATATCTGGGTCTCAGCACCACTCAGATGCGGTAAAGTATTGGGATCCCCTCAGTAGCAGGGGTTAAGCGGAGGCTCAGGTGCCTTGCCCAGAGTCCCAAAGCAAACGTCAAACTCGTGGAAGCAGGACTCAGATGAAGGTCTCTCCAGGGCACAGCTGCAGCGCTTTTACGTTCCCGCGCCCTGCTTGTGTCTAGAACTGACCCGGCCCTTACCTCTTCTTGACCGCTTAGCCCAGCCCAGTGCAGCCCAGGCAGGAGCCCCGGCACGCCAGCCCGGCAGTGCGGGATGGAGTCTTTCTACGCTACTAAGGCTCTACTCTCCTCCCCTCTCCTCTCCCTCCCTTCTCTCTCCTTTGGTCCCCTCCCTCCCTCCCTGATACAATGACTGGACGAGATCAGCGCATCAGCGGAGCCTCATTGGCAGCAACCGCCCCAGCCTGGGGAGAGGCAGCGGGCGGGGGAGCTGGGGAGGAAGAGAGAGGGAAGGAAGGAAGGAAGGCAGGGAGGGAGGGAGGGAGGGAGGGGGAAGGAAGGAAGAAGAGGAGGGGCAGAGAGGGAGAGTAATAAAGTGCGCTCAGTTGGATCAAAGGGAGGAAGCCCTGGGAGAGGCGAGGCTGCGGCGGCGGCAGGGGCAGGGCGTGATGCGCGCGGCTGCTGGGAGATGCCCAGGGCTCCAGCTGCCAGGGGAGCGGGGCAACCTAGCGGCCATCCTCACGTGCTGACTGGGACTGCTGAGGGGAGAGCGGAGAAAGAGAGGCAGGCTGCGGCGGCGGCGGCCGGAGCAGCCCGAGTTGGAGATCCTGGGGAGGACTTGAGGGTTTGCTCCAGGGCAGCGCAGACATGCTGGGCTGATGGCAGACAATAAGTAGCGAGCGAGGGAGAGAGCGCGGAAGCGAGCGAGCGCGGAAGCGAGCGAGCGCCTGCCCCCCAGGGAGCCGGGGAACAAGAAGAGCAGGTACGTTGGCTGCTGTGCCCCTATTCTCAGCGGGCGGAGATGGCCCAGCCAAGGCTAAGGAGGGGGGCTCCTGTGGGCTGGAGGGCGCACCGGGCTGAGGACGCGCTGGACTTAGCAGAGCCATTGGCCGCTGACTGCGGGGCTCGCTCCGCTCGTCCCCGGGGTTGCGGACGGCTCCGGGCTAGGGAAGATTCCTCCCTGCACTGCCCACCTCAAAGCCCCGCCCCGACCAGCCTCTCTCTCCCAATCCCCCTCCCTCTTCCCTCCCTCCCGCTGCCTGCCCCACTGCTACCGGCCCGGAGCTGACAGTGGGTACTCATGGAGTCCCCGAACCGCTCCATTCCAACCCTCTCTCCCTACCCTAGCCCTGAGACTTTGAGCATTGTGTGTGGACAGGATGTTGAAGGCGGTTTGGGCGCGTTTGGGGTTCTGGATTTACGGATGCGCCCCTGGGGTGCACGTGATTTGTGGTCCAGTTAGGTTAGGCTAAGGATCTCAGCTCAGTTTGAGGGGAGAGAATGTCCAGAATGCACTGAGGGCAGAAAAACGGATCCTGGGAGCGCGGTGACTAGGGCCCCGGGTCAGCCTAGCCTCACTGACACCCAGCGGTGTGTTAGACGTGGGCAACTCCAGAGTCTGTGAGGGTGCGCTTGTAACACTCCCTCTCCCCGCCCACTGGAGATCACCCCAAACCATTCGCTGCGTGTCATTCAGCTCCTGCTGTTGGGATCGGATTGTAAGAACTCCTGGGGTTATAGGGGAACACTCCCGTACAATAAGTACTGTACCCTGAAGGATCCCACTGTAACCTGAGCTGGATCTGAACTCCTTAAACCCAAGGACTCGAGTTCGGAACCGAACCTCCCATTCAAGCCTAGGGAAGGTGCCCGCAGAGAGGGATCTTTTGTGTACTTCCAGATGTTCATCCACCCTGGAACTGGGTGGGGTAGGAATCCACATTCCTGCGATCTGTTACTACTTGTTTATAAAGAAATAAAAAGAAGAAAGAGCAAAGACCAACTCGGCTGAAATTGGCATACAGATCCAACTCTGCTTAAGTGCTAAATCCTCAGCAGGTGGTGCTGAGAAGTTTGCTTGGGGTCTGGGAGGGCACAAAGATGACTAGTGAGTGATGACAGTACTATCCCCTCCGGAAAGCTGGTAAATCCCTCAGTAGCTTCTTGGTAAACTAGAAATTTATCATCAGCACATAATCCCATAACTCCCTGCCCCCAACTCAGTTTTTATGAAGTATGACAGGTTCTTGACTATCCCAAAGGAAATTAATCCAGAATGATGGACAGCTTCGGAAAGAAGGAGCAAGGGAGAAAAATCAGGCAACCTCCTTGCCCTAAATTACTTTCAACTTAAAAGTATTAATGCAGATTCACTTTTTAAAAAATTTAATTGTTTTAAAAAAGAGACAGATTAGCTCTGGCAGTACTTTGCCTTCCTTAGCCTGAAGGGTTTTATCACTTATTCATGATCTGTCCTAGCGCAGCCTTAATCAAGTGTTTTATTTGCTTAAATTCAGTAATGGAGGGAGAATGTATTTGAACAATATTATGACGAAAAATAAAGAAATCCTCCTGAAACAATTAAGGGCAGATAAATTTTCCTCTATTCAGCAAGAAAGTTTCCAGGATGAGTTTTTCCCAGGAAGAAGTAAGTGCCTAAATTTTAGTCTGTTTGGAAACAATCAATTTAAACCTCAACCTGACAGCAAAATTAATGGTTTCTTAAACACTCAAATTAATTTTCTCAAATGTAATTATCCCCCAAACAAGTGGGAGGGGGTACACTTAGAGGCCTTCCAAAGTATAAAGGCAGTGAAAGTTTTATTAGTAATTTCATCTGTCACTAGCTAGGAGTTATTTTAAGTAGAAAGCAGGGTGACACAGAGGTTTTGGTGTCCTAGGGCCTGACTTGAAATGGAGAGGTGTGGAGTAAGACAGAATTAAGAGGGTTTGATTGGGAATTAGAAATCTGGCTTTGCCATTTATCTCCTAGCAACTTGCTAGGTCTCTGATTCCTCATGGGCAAATGAGGGGGTTCAGTTATTTCATTTGTGTTTGGCTCTTTGTGACCCTATTTGGGGTTTTCTTAGCAAAGATGCTGGAGTACTTTGCCATTTCCTTCTCCAACTCACTATACAGAAGAGGAAACTGAGGCAATCAAGGTTAACTGACTTGTCTAGTGTAAGTGTAAGTGTCTGAAACCAGATTTGAATTTAGGAAGAGGAGTCTTTTTTATTTCAGGACAGTCACTCTATCTACTTCCACACCCAGCTGCCCTTGCAAATGAGGGGTGTTGGACCTCTATTATGCTTTTTTTCCTAAATAGATGACACTAGGATCTTAAGTAAATGGAGGAAAAAGATCCTTGGCAAGTCAATTAACCCTAATTGCCTCAGTTTCCTCATCTGTAAAAAATGAACTGGAGAAGAAAATGGCAAACCACTTCAATATCTCTGCCAAGAAAATCTCAAATGGGATCATGAAGCATAAGACATAACTGAAACCACTGGACAACAACGACAACAGAAACAGAGATGGAAGAGATCTTACTGGCCACCCAGTCCAACTGATAACCAAGCAAAAATACTCTGTACAATATACCTGGCAAGTGTTGGTCCAATCCAGTCTTTGCTTTGAAGACCCAGAATGAGAAGCAACCCATTCTACTTATGGATAACTCTGAGTGTTAGTAAGTTTTCCTTACATCCAGACTAAACATCTGTATTTGCAAACTCATAGGATCATTTATTTAGACCTAGAACAGTCCATACAGGTCATATAGTCCAAGCCCCTCTTGCCAATCAGATCTAGAACAGTGAAATCTCTTGCCCAGAAGCACAGTGGTAATAAATGACTGAGCAGATTTCCAGGGCACATCCTGTAACTACTTCATTGGTTTCATTCTGCTACTGCTTTGGGACCAGACAGAAAGTATCTAATCCTTTCTTCAAGTAACAACTCTTCAAATACTTGAACAATTAACATTTCTCTCCTGAGTTTTCTCTTCTCCAAATTAAACATCCTCCGTTCTTTTGGCTGGTGCTCAAATAGCATGAACTTGACGCCCTGAGTCCTGGTTACCCTGGTCTGGACATTCTCCACCTTATCAATTTCCTTCCCACTCTACAGTGTCCAGAACTGAACCCAGTCCTCCAGACTGGTCTGCCTGGGGGCCCAGTGTTTGGTTTTCACAGCCTAGATATAATCAAGTTTCTGCACTGTAATGAGGAATCCAAAAAGATAGTCTTGACTGAGTGACAATACCAATAAGCTTGCTGCATGGCAAGCTGTTAGAAATCCATGTGCTATCTCACCCAGTCAGCCCTGATTGTCTAGCATTGACTTTAAGTCTGGAAATTCTGAAATTCCACATGGCAATCTTACAGACATTAGAGACTTAGGTGAATTCTTAAGGTTTAAGTTGCAAGTAATTTTTCCCTTTTGATGAATCCATTATCAAGATCTGATCATATCACCAAGGCAAAATTTGTTTACACTCTGGGCTATGTGCTTGGAGGAAGGGGCATGAAATAACTCTCCATGTCCTGAAAGTCAATTGTATTATTCATTTTGACCCTGGGAATTCCATAGATCTGTTTTTAGATGCAGCTTCCTCTTTGTGTTTGAGAAATTTTATTTTAGTTTTAAAATCTTCAGGCTTTCCTGAGGGTGTGTGTGTGTGTGTGTGTGTGTGTGTGTGTGTGTGTGTGTGTGTATGTGTGTGTGTGTTCCTGACCTAAAAGTTCCTGAGTTAAAGAGGGCACAGCCATGGTACCAAGGTTAGCTGCTGATATATATGTAATTTAAGTCATTCCAATAAATAGAGGGGCAAAACTTCTTGTATTCCCTCTCTTCTTCCCCCAAATAACTCCAGTTATCCAGTGGATTTGTATTCATTCTCCACCTCACTCAGGGCTTCATTTCAAAATTGTTTTTTGTCATTCATTCACCTTTGACTGTAAGATCGAGATATCTTGGAAGAATATACCTGAAGCTTTAGGCTAACTAAGTAGGTCTTTGCTCTGATGATGCCCATGGGATTGTCTCTGGGAAAATCTTATTTGCCCCTTTAAGCATTTGGCATCAACATTCTCTAAATTAGGAGTTCCTATCTTTTTTTTGTGAGTCCTGAACCCCTTTGGTGTCTCGGGAGGCTTGCAGATGCCTTTGCAAAATAATGTTTTTACATGCTTAAAATGAAATACGTAAGATTATAGAGGAAACCAATTATATTGAAATATTCAAAATGTTGGATTTTTTAAAAAAAGTTCACGGACCCCAGGTTAGGAATACTTGCTCTAAGCAAATCTCAAGACTTAATTCAACAGATTGACAATGCCAAATATCAAAACAAAAATTTTGTTATTGTTAGCTGAGTCCCACACACATCTCACATACATGACTCTGAACTGCCTCTGGAATCCTTCCTGCCCTAGGTTCACTGTGGGGGTGTTTGGTAAACTCAAAAGCCACAAAAACCATGAGGCGAGGCATTACAGTAAACTGGGAAGCCCACTCTGTTGGGGGGGGTTCCTGAGGGGGGAGCAAGATCACCCTGCTGACTGCCACCCATGGCTAAAATGAGCTTAACCTTTTGGAGACTCAGTCTCCTCTTCCGTAAAGTGAAGAGGTTGAATTTGGTCTATAGTCTTTTCTGTCTCTGAGATTATATAAATTAGAAAATCACTAACAGATGTAATTCAGTGGGAGAAAAGAAAGAAGGAATGATGGCCAACAGGGCCAAAGGTGAAAGAATTTTGGAGAGCCCTGGAAGGGGGAAGGCACTGGAGTTGGAGTCAGAGTACAAAGCACGCCTCCTGAGGCCACCTTCTTAACTCCCACAGGCACTGGCAGTCACTGCAGGGTGTCTGATTCTTTTCCCTGCAGGGTTCTAATATTTCTAATTCTATGGTTCATGAGCCCCCATCCACTTGACTTTTCTTTGTGTTTTTCTCTAATTCCAATGCTTTCCCTTTATTGATTATCTGAAATGTATGCTGTATATAGTTTTTTGTATATAGTTTTTAATGTACATAATTAGTTGCATGTTGTATCCCCCATTAATTAGACTGTGAGCTCCTTCAGAAAAGGGGTTCTCTTTTAACTTTCTTTGTACCCCCAGCCCCTAGAACAGTGCCTAGAACATAGTAGGTCCTTAATAAATGTTTATCGACTGACTGCTTATGCTGCCCACAGTATTAATTGTTAGCATGGATAGAGCGCTTGGCCTTATGTCAGGAAAGCTCAACATCCTGAGTTCAAACACTTAACCAAGTGACCCTGGGCAAGTCACTTAATCCTGTTAGCCCCAGTTTCATCTATAAAATGAGTTGGAGAGGGAAATGGCAACCATTGCAGTATCTTTGCCAAGAACACCCCAAAATAGGGTCTCAAAGAGTTGGATACAACTGAACAACACTATAAATCAGTTTTTAGAAAAGGATACTTACTAAAAAGCTGTAGCAAGGACAGAAGTGCAAAACCATCCTCCCGAAGAGTTCAGTCAGTCAGGCAACATCTGTTAAGCCACTTATTTATGTGCCAGGCACCATGTTAGGTTCTGAGAATGCAAATAGAAGCAGGAAAAAAAGCTCCTTCCCTCAAGGAGCTTCCATTCTAAAGGAGGAAGATAATACATAACATAGGGCTCTAAGAGGGGAGATGCTGCCTGACTACTTGAACCAGCAGCACAGCCTGGAGAGGAATGAAGATATCTTCTGCCTAAGTCTCCTCCTTAAATTGGAGTCTATGAGAAATCAGCCAGTCAGGAGGGGCGGCCACTGGAGCAGAGTACTGCTAATGTGAGAAGCTGTTATTATAATTGGTCTTTCTCAAAGAGGACCTGGATGCCCTGACGATCTTCCCCTCCCAGATTGAAAGTGAAAAGCAGTCCCAATTAGCCCCTAGGGAGAGTGGCTCAAACAGAAAGTAGTTAGTGCAAACTCCTTCCCCACCCACAAAAAAGGGGGACCATACTTTCCTGGGCCTCTTCTCTCTTCTTGGAGATTCCACCAAATTCACTTCCAGATGTGGCACAGACATTAAACAAGTTGCTCCTTTGCTTGTAGGACATCATGTCTCAAACTGTGGGGGCTGGCTCCTCCCTTGACTCCATTGCTCTGGTTACTGTGCTACCAATGCCAAGAAGCTGGATGGTGCAGTGGATAGAGGGCTGAGCCTGGCATCAGGGGAGACCTGGGTGCACTAGCCTCAGACACTTACAGGCTGTGTGACCCTGCCTCAGTTTCCCTGATCTGTAATTTTAGGATCATAGTGCCTTTCTCCCAGGATTGTTGTGAGGACCAAATGAGATGACATTTGTAGAGTGCCTGGCACATAGTAGACATTATAAATGCTTATTTTTTGCCCTTCCCCAGTTGCTGGATTTCTGGTGACTCTTCTGATCTTTTGAGCATCATAAGGTCACAACCTGGTCTGTCACCTAGGCAACCAACAGATATAGTCAGAAGCTACCTTCCAGTGTTCCAAGGTAGATAGAGCTCTGGGAGAGCTTGGGGTCAGGAAGACCTCAGTTCAAATCCAGCCTCGGACCCTTGCTAGCTGTGTGGCCCTGTGCAAGTCACTTAACTCCTGTCCTAGTTTCCTCAATTGTCAAACAGGGATAATAATCACATCTCTTCCAGATAGTATTTATAAAGTTTTTAGCATAGGGCCTGGCACACAGTAGGTGCTTACTAAATGCCTTTTTCTTTCCTTCTTTTTTCTTTCCTTCCTTTTTCTTCTTTTTCCTGTCTTTCTTCCCCCTCCTTCCTTCCTACTTTCTTCCTTTCCTCCCTTCCTTCCTTAAGTGAACAACATGATCTTTCCATCACATACAGCTGAAATCAGCTCATCAAACTTTGTCCCTGGGTTGAAGGCAATGGGGGCATATTGGTCATACTCCAAGGACAGTATCTCACACTTTAATGATGGGGGGGGGGGACTAGAGGAGCTCGAGGACTCTTCCAGCTTGAGATTAGTCACATGACCCCATAATACAGTGACATAGAAATAGAATTTCTTAAATGCTTATGTATTAATTCCTTTGATATCACCTTATTGAAGACTTAGAGAGTCTTGAGCAAGATTTTGCCCTTTGTTTTACATGGTTATTCATTTTTTCTTGACTGTGGTTGAGCTTATAACCATTTTCTAAGTCATGTGATCTAAGGTAACATTATTTAGTGTTGCTCCCATTCACATCTTCTACTTTTTAGTTGAACCAAACTATCATCTGGTCATTGAAATCAGTATTCTATCTCTCTCCTTCATGGAGATGGGACTCGAACCAGGTCTTGAAGGGTGGGTGGAATTCCAACAAGCGGAGAAAAGGTTGGGCTGATTCCAGGCAGGAAGAACAGTGGCCACTGGTGAGGAATGAGGATGACCCCACAGACTCTGAACATGGAGTCTATACCATTCAGCAAGTATTAGCCGAGTAATTGTCTCAATTGCTCACTTTAATTGCCTGCCTCTAGACACAATATTGGGACTTAGAATTTGATGTGTGAAGTCTGTTTATCATTTAATTTTAGTTAGGGGAATTCATAAACTTGAAGGAGATGTATGATGGAGAGACTTTGGGTGAGAATCAGAGAAAAAGAGCCTGTATGGTGGTGGTTATCCCACTGGCTGGCAGGCCAGCTGGAGGAATTCCTTGCTCATGGAAATGCCTACTGCCTGATATGCCCTTATTGAAGAGGCTTATTCCTACAGAAAACACATGTTTAGCTTTCATCACCTGCCAAACACATGAAGGATTTCAAACTATAAGAGCTACTTCCCAGAAAGTCAAAGGGACACTTGGCCGATAATTGGCACCAAGGTCCTCAGTCTTTGATATTAACTACAGATACAACTTTATCTGCAAGCAAGCAACTGGTGTTCTTGGTTCCTCAGTATTTCTAGCTGTAAAAAATCAAGCCATGTCAAACAGTTGTCAGAGAATGTGTATGCCATCATTTTCAGTGATGCTGCTGCCTCTTTTCAGTGCTGAAGGATGAGATGGTTTGGTAACGTGGGTAGAGCCCTGAATTTCGGGTTGACAACATCTGGATTCAAATGTCATCTCTGTACTTTCCAGCAGTGTGCCTGTGATGGAGGCATTCCTGATTCTGCATTTGCACTGTCTGTCTCTCACATCTGGAATGCTCTCCCTCGTCTCCATCTTCTGATTTCCCTGAAGTCTGCCTTTCCAAGCCCCCCTCAATGGTAGTTCTACCCCTCACAGATTGCCTCCAAGTTACCCTGTATCTAGATCTTGATTGGATATGCTTGTTTACATATTGTCTCAGCTCCAGGAGGGCAGGGGCTGCCTTTTGCCTTTCTTCAAATCTCCAATGCTTAGTATGGTGCCTGGAACATGTCAGGTGCTAAATAAATTCTTGCTGGTTTGATCTCCCCTAAGTAGCCTCAATTTCTCCACCTGTAGAACTGGACTTAGTTGTTGAGTCATTTTAGTTAAACACTCAAATTAATTTTCTCAAACATAATTATCCCCCAAACCAGTGGGAGGGGTTCACTTAGAAGCCTTTCAAAGTATAAAGGCAGTGAAAGTTTTATTAGCAATTTTCATCTGTCACTAACTAGGAGTTATTTTAAGTAGAAAGCAAGGTGGCACAGAGATTTTGGAGTCAGAGGGCCTGACTTGAAATGTGGAGGTGTGGAGTAAGACAAAATTAAGAGGGTTTGATTGGGAGTCAGAAATCTGGCTTTGCCACTTACCTCCTAGCAGCTTGCTGGGGCTCTGATTCCTCATCTGCAAATGAGGGAGTTCAGTCATTTCAGCTGTGTCTGACTCTTTATGACCCCATTTGGGGTTTTCTTGGCAGAGATGCTGGAGTGGTTTACCATTTCTTTCTCCAGGCATTTTACAGATGAGGAAACTGAGGCAAACAGAATTAAGTGACTTAGCCAGGATCACACAGCTAAAAAGCCTCTGAGGATAGATTTGAACTCAGGAAGATGAGTCTTCCTGACTCCAGGCCCAGCATTCCATCCACAGTGCAGTCTTCTTCTTCTTCTTCTTCTTCTCCTTCTTCTTCTTCTTCTGCTTCTCCTTCTTCTTTTCTTCTTTTCTTCTTCTTCTTTTCTTCTTCTTCTCTTCTTCTTTTCCTCTTCTTCTTCTTCTTCTTTTCTTCTTCTTCTTCTTCTTCTGGCAATCAGAGTTAAGTGACTTGCCCAGGGTCACACATTTTAGTAAGTGTCTGAAGTTGGGTTTGAACTCAGATCCTCCTGACTCTAGGATCAGTGCTCTATTCACCTATACCACCTAACTGCCCCCACTGAACAATCTTAAAGCCTAGAATACCCACTTCAAAGGGTTGTTGTGAGACTCTAATGGGATATTATAGAATAATTATAATCAACATTTATAGTACACTTTAAGGCTTACAAAATGCTTTCTTGATCTCAACAATCCTGGGAGATAGGTCCTATTTTTATCCCCATTTTATAGATGAGGAAACTGAGATTAGAAGTTAAATAAATGCCAGGGGTCAAGCTGCTAGTAAGGGCCTGGGGCAGGGTTCAAGCCTTCAAGTTTCCTGGCTGTTTCTGTCCACTGCTCCATTTAACTCCCTCCACTATAGAAAATCCTTTGCAATTTTTAGAGCCTTATACAAATGTCAGTTATTAATAGACTGGGTTATTTGGGGTCCTTTTCTCTGTGCATAACAAGTACTAGATCATAACCAAATGTCAGTCCCCTAGGTGTATAAACTCCGACATAATCCGCTTACTGCTTATACCTGTTCTATTGGGGGGGGGGGAGGAATGACTTTAGGGAAAACTCTATTTCTGGAGACATTTTCATCAGAACAATGCTAAGAAGTAGAAAGGAAGCAGCTATGGAGAGAGAGAGCTGATGTGGCACCCAGGATGGCCCTAGTCTTACAGATGCTGGCTTTGTGACCCTCCTGGGCACATAACTTATCCCAGGCAACTCTTTGAACTGAGGGGTGCAGAGAAAATGCTGTGCTGCCTTTGCCTCGATCAAGGGCTTTCCTTCTATCAACGGAATCACAGCCCTAGTCCCTGGCCTTTCAATATCTGTCTCCCAGGGTGCCAAGGGCACTGGTCATCGCCACCCAATTTGCATCAGAGCAATTGAGCAAAGTATGTAATGTGGTTAGAAGTTCCTTAATGATAGTATTTTGAAATAATAGCTTACATTTTTCTTCAAAGGTTTGGGGCTGTAAGACAGCTTAGGGACCATTTAGTCTGACTCTCCACTTTTATAGAGGAAAGAACCAAGACTAGAAATTAAATGACTTGCCTAAGTCGTTTACTTTTTTTTGAGGCAATCCAGGTTAAGTGACTTGCCCAGGGTCACACAGTTAGTGAGTGTCTGAGTTTGTATTTGAACTCAGGTTTATCTACTGTGCCATCTACCTGTCCTTCCAAAATCATTTACTTCAGTTTCTAGATAGTTCTGTGATTCTAATGATAAGGGTACCCCTTCTATTAATGCAGACCACAGCACATCATCCCTTGAGATCCCCCTCTATATTCTCTTGTAAATGCTCTTTGAGAGTTCATCCAATGTATTGGGGGGCTTTCCTATAGTTCTCTTGACATGGCAATGAATCCCAGTAGAGAATGTGGACTGTCTACCCATTATCCTTCACTCTGTCCCCATGAGTGGTGCCTTCTTCTTTTCTAGGGTAACATAGCTAATGAAACCAGAGTCCTCTAAACCCAAACCCAATACTCTATTCTACTCTCATGATGCTAGCTTAGCCCACTTCTATCTCTGCCTTCCTGGCAGTCTTCTGAGAACCAGTTGACTGGTACAAAAGCAGAAGTTACAGAGAAAATCCAAAGAAAAATACCAGATTAATTATTTTTCATTTTCATATTCCCCTATTTCATAACCATCCCCCCAAATGGCACCTCAGAGTCATCCCTGCCAGCAGACCGACAATCTAATGGGTCCCCTTCCAGATGGCAGCCTTGGTGAGGAATGCATATGGTTTTGTGTGTGTAAGCTTACCTCACAAAGGAGGTAGTACAAATGTTTTTATTCATTTTACACATCAGGAAATTAAGGCTTAGAGATATTAAGCTACCTGCCTTGGGTCAAACATCCAGTCGGTGTCGGGTAGGGATTCAGACTCAGGTCTGCTGATGACCAATGCAGCATTCTTTCATTAGGGCTCCACTACCCCATAGCAAAATGATTCAGAGTTGGAACAATAAGCATTGGATTATTTATCAAAGGCTGTTGGGGAAACAGCTTCAGTGAAGACAGGGTAGCCAGAAAGCCATTTATTAAAAATAAACAAGCTCTGTCCTGTGGCCTCTGCAAACTAAATAAAGCCCCTTCTCATTTAGATGGTCCTTCTGGAAGCACCACTGTGGGGCTTCCCTTCCACTGGAGCTGATTTCCAGTGAGGGCTTCAGGGGATGCCGAGGGGGCTGGGGGGTGCCAAACAAAGGAGATGGTCGAGCTGATGGTTTTCCAGGCAGCCTCCGATGCACCTGAGTGAGCCAGGCTGATAGACTCCTCCAGTGCAGGGAGCAGAGTGGACCAGATGTGACTTGAATGAGAAAGTCTGTGGGAGCCTGAGTGCTTGTGATTTAGGCTTGTAGACTACGAGAGCTGAAAGGAAACCAATTGATCATGAAGATGGCCCCTTCTCCCTCCTTCACTTCACAAAGGAGGAAACTGGGACCCAGAAAGGAAGAGTAATTTGTTCAAGGTCAGCCAAGCTAAAAAGTCTAAGCCTAGTGCTCCAACTCCACATCCCAAGCTCTTCCCTCTGTTTCACTTCTTCTGATTCTCAGTACTGTAGTAAATTGTTTCTGCAGCTTCAGGTAATGTAATGTGAGCTGGAAGCTGGCAGCCTCTGAAAACCACCTGCCTGGTAGAGGAGGAGAGGAAGTCAGCATGAAATCCCAAAGGGCAAAAGACCACCTGGGTTGGGCATTCTCAATATATTCTCTGTGAACTTAAAAACAAAACAAAACAACACCACACTATTTTGATAGTTATAATTCAATATGATGGGTTTCTTTTTATAATCCTATGTATTTTGTCTTATGCATTTAAAAGCATTATCGTAAGAAAGGGTCCATAGGCTTCACCACAATGACAAAATAGGCCATGCAGATGTTTGCAAGGGCTGGAAAGAGCAGATTCTTAAATTTTCCATGTGAGCTTTTAGCCCTTTAAAATCAGCAAACACGAAAAATCAGGACTTCATTAATTGTTTTGTTGGTTTTGTAGACTTAAGAAGGTGATGAGAAAATTTTGATAATGCAGTTTCAGCATAAAAGTATGTCCTTTGTATGATCCTCCAGATAAGCATCCTATCCCAAATCCAGATGTTAAACATTAGATACCCTAATCTAGTACGATCCTCTTATTTTTACAGATGAAAAAACTTGGGGCTGGATAAAAACTTCTTATCCAAGGTCACAAGCGCAGTAAGTGACAAAGACCTCTGAATCTCAATCCAATACTCTTTCCATTGGACTACACCATTCAATTGGAGTCTGTAGTGCTTAAAATATATGATTTTGGAGGTGGGGTGAGGATTACGAACACAGTCTGGATAGTACTTAGTGCTGGATGGGGAATCATGGAGATGTAGGTTCTAGACTTTTTCCTGTGTCTCTGTGGCCTTGGGCAAATTGTTTCCTGAGAGTTTGGTTTTCCATGTTTTTAGGGAACATTCTTACTCTAAGATGCTATGGTCCTGACAAACTGAGTTGAATTCAGCACACGTTTATTAAACTCTTGTCATGGGTGCTGAGGGTAACAATGATAAAAATGAACAACAGCTCTTGTCCTCAAGAAACTTACCTTCTGTTATGTAGGTGGTGGGGAGAGGGAAATATAACACAAGCCCACACAAGTGGATACAAAGAAGATAGTTTCACAAAGTCATTTCAAAAGGAAAGGAACTCCCAAGCCTGGGGGGGATGAGGTGAGGCTCCATGCAGGATGAGGCACCTGATCTGGCTTTGAAGGAAGTTATAGAGCACTTCAGTGCATCCAGATGTAATTGAACTAGGTGTCTTTGAGCAGTTTCCTCAATTAGATTTTTTAAAGTTTTCAGAATTAAATATCAACATTGGATTTCTATTGCATAGTCACCTTGCTGTTCACTAGTTTTTCAGTCACGTCTCACTCTTCATAACTTGACTTAACCTCTCTAAGACTCCTCAATTTCCTCATCTGTAAAAATGGACTTTGTCGTTGAGTTGTTTCAGTCTGGTCCAACTCTTTGTGACCGCACTTGGGGTTTCTCAGCAAAGACAAAAGTGATGTGTCATTTCTTTCTCCAGCTCATTTTACAGATGAGGAAACTGAAACAGAGTTAAGTGGCTTGTGCAGGGTCATACAGCTAGTAAGTGTCTGAGATCACATTTGAACTCAGGAAGATGAGTCTTCTTGCCAGCCCCAGTGCTCTATCCACTGTGCCACCTAGCTGCCCATAGTCATGCAGATGACTCAATAAAAAATCCCTTATACTGTGATTTAAATTATGTGGGTGAGGGGAATATATTTGTTACAGATCAAGTCTTTATCAGGGTATAGAGAACAATGAAAGGTGTAGTGGTATAGTGGTTAGAGAGAACTGGCCTCAGAGCCAGAAACACCTGTGTTTAAAAGGAAGCTTTATGACACATAGTGGCTGTGTGACTTCAGACATGTCACAATGTCTCTTGGTCTCTGTTTCATCATCTGTAAAATGAAGGAGATGGAATAATTGACTCTGAGGTCCTTTTTAGCATGAAATTTGTCACCCTGAGATCCATTGGCAATCCATTTGAATCTCTCAATGTCCCCTTCAACTCTCTAAGACTCTAAGCTGCCAATTGTTACCAGTAGGAGTTTACATCCCAGGATTTCCCTGCATCTATGGAATTACATGTCCAGACCAATCTTTCCCCCTCAGCACTCCCAGCTCCTCCCCTCCTTCCCCCAACAAAAGTCTTCTCAGACAACCCTGGGTATTTTCAGTCATTATTAACCAAGAAAGATAAAGAGATTGTCGGAATAAATCGATTGAAAAGTGGTAATATTGGGCATCTCTGAATTTTCAGTCTCAAGTGTAGACAGACTTTGGACAAACTAAACCAATCCATGTGTCCCAAGTTGGGTCCACAAGTAACCACATCCCACGAGCCTATAAACATTTAATCAAGCACAGGCCATAGTAATTTACTCCAACTGGATTAAATTGGTTCAATTTGTATTTTTTAAGTGGAGACAAATGTGAGTCTTACATATGTATTCCATATCTTAGCAGCACTTTGGCCATCTGCTGAAATGGGGTTAGAAGTTCCGGTTCCACAGAATTAAGTGTTAGAATTCAGTTTTTCAACTGGCTTGTCTTGGGTAGGAGTGAAAGGGAAGAATTTTTTTGACTTGTGGATAATTTTTATCTCTAATTTTTACTGATAGATGAGCAAGACAGTTGGACCCACCTTAACTCGTTACCACTGAGTTTAACTTAATACACCTTATAACTCCAAACAGGAAGCCAGCTGGCAAGCTATGATACATCACATGCCCAGTGGGGCAGGGAGCTGTGTAAAGATTCCTTCAGAAGAGGATCTAAGTGAAAGAGATAATGGTAAAGGGTGCAAAGGGTAAAATGGTCCATAAATGGTGCGGCAGTAGGGTTCCACTGAAATACACAACTAAATTGCTTCCTGGGAATAAATTGTCAACAAGTTTTTCATCTACAGGGATGCCTTGGTCATTTGGCATTTTAAGGAAATGAGGCCGCTCACAAAAGTGAATTCTTACAGATGTCTGGAGCTTTGCTTTTTAAATGTAAAAGAGTTTTTTTTAAACCTCTTAATTAAGAAATGCAAATGCTCCTCGTGGGTGTTATACTACTTCCTTGCCTCCTTAAACAATGAAATTGAACATAATTGACCTTTTTCTCAGTGACTGGAAGGTTATCCTTGTGATAATCATGCCCCCTTCTGCCTCTCCTAATTTATTTTGGGGAAAATTGATATATCTAGGACTATTGATTTTTGTGATAAATACCCTTTAAGAATGAATGAAAGAGACTGGAAGAGCTTAGAATTTAGAGAACCTCTAGACCAGGGATCTTTAACCTTTCTGTATGACATGGGACCCTTGGTAGTTTTGAAAGCCTGTGGATCCCTTCTTAAAATGATGTTTTAAAATGAACAAAATAAAATAGATAGGATTGCCAAGGAAACCAATTACACTGAAATAAGGTTATCGAAATATTAAAAGTTCCAAGTTGATGAATTCCCTGAAATCTACCCTGGGGACCCCATGGACCCTAGGTGAAGAGCCACCAACCCAGGCCATCCAGTTAGAAAGAAGGGGCAGTTGACCAGTGAGAGGCTGGAAGACAGTCATGTTGCCAATGGCCCTTACAGAGGTACCAGATGCCCCTGGCTGGTGTTCCTCATACTGTGGCCTCTGATTAATATTGCAAAGCTGAATGCTCTGCTGTGAGGGTCTGGGAAGCCTGACTCCCCAGTGGCTTTCCCTCTTGTCCATCTTTATGTGTATACTTCCAGTCAGTGTTGGAAAAGTCTTGTGCATTGAGTTATTCTTAAGGTCTCAAGCTCTGAGTATATACCATTGGGATAGAGAGTGATGACACTATGTCCCAGGGTCATGACAGCTTCATTTTCTTGGCAACACCTTAGATCAGCAGTTCTCAACCTATGGATTGCGACCCCTATGGGGTCAAACGACCCTTTCACAGGGGTCACAGGAGTCACCTAAGATAATCGGAAAACACATATTTCCAATGGTCTTACAAACTACCTCTATCCTTCTGCAGGCAGTGTGCCCACACACAGATACACCCACATACAACTAATAAGGATTGCGGCATTAGGAAGGTTGAGAACCACTGCCTTAGACACTGCTCCCTTTTCTCTCAGGCTTCCCTGAGGTACAGGTGACTTGTAAGGGTCCTGAGACAACAGCAGCAGATCATGGGCACCACTGTCTGCTCACTCCTATAATTCTAAAGGAAGGCTTCTTAACCTGTATTATCATGGACATCTTTTGGTATCTAGTGAAACCTATGTACCCCTTCTCAGAATAATGCTTTATTAATGCCTAAAATAAAATAGGCAAGATTACAAAGGAAACTGATTTGTATTAAAATATTATATATACATATGTACATACTTACATACATATATACATACAGGTATGTATGTATATATCTATCCATTTATCTATCTATCCATCCATCCATCCATCCATCCCTCTATCTATCTATCTATCTATCTATCTATCTATCTATCTATCTATCTATCTATCTATCTTTGTAGTTCATGGGTCCCAGGTTAAGAACATCTGGCCTAGAGAGGCAGTGGAATGCTCCAGGAACCACAGAGGTTGATTTCTTGGCATATAATATAGAAACCTTCCATACAAGTAGTGAAGTGAAGAAAGCTTTGGACCAAGAGTCAGGAACACTGAGTTCAAATCTGACCTCAGTCTTACCAACTGTGTGACCCTGGGGAAGTCATTTAATTTGTTTGCCTCAGTTTCTTCATCTGCAGATGGGGGTAATAATAGCACCTCCCTCCCTCTCATTGTGAGGACTGAATGAGATATAAAGAGCTTAGCGCAGTATCCATCCCACAGTGAGCACCCGCATGACTTTTCCTACTATATCAGAAACGTTACATGGAATTAATGGAATCATGGATTAATGGAATTAATGGATTAGTGGAATCATGACATTTTCAGGTTAGAAAGAAACCACGATTATCTAGTTCAACATGCTCAGTTTACAGAGAATACTGAAGCCCAGAGCTGGAAAGTGACCTGTATGGTCAGAGGAGCAGTAAAGATGGGACCAGAGCCCAGATTCCCTGACTTCCAGGCCAGCAACCTTTCCTCTGTCCACCATTTTTCTTTTCTGCCCTGCAGAATGAGCTGTGTAATACAGAAATATATAATCACCGAACTGATCCAACAGCTCTAAAATGTACAACCTAATTGATGACTCCAAATAGTCCAAAATAGACTCAGATCAGGAGTTTAAAAAATTCATTACAAGCCAGTTACTGACCAAATTTCAAGCTGGGTGAACTAATGAGCAAACGGGCATGCCAAAGTTGTGCTTTGATGGTAGGGATGAGCATTGATATTCCACTACTGGGAATAGAAAGCATAGGAGAGTTCCTAGATGGGACAGACTCGATCTGGAGACTAGTGTGCTTTACTAGCCCAGGTGCAGGCAGCAAAGGCTTCAGAGGTCCCAGCCTTCCATAGAGGGAGGGAGATATAGTCCTAGGGGAAGAGAAGGAGGCCCTGATTTGGAGGGATGGGCCCTGATGGAATCCTGGCTGTGTGACCTTGGGAAAACTGAATTCAAATTAATAAACAGCCAGGAAGTTTCTGTCGTTAAGCTAGGCACTGGGCGTATAAACTCAGTATCTCACATTTCAGTGGAGGAGGGGATGGAAATGTATATTCAGTTTATAACAATACTGATATATTATAAATGAATAATCTCTGTACCCCAAATTTAATAATACAAAGTAATTTGAGGAAGAAAAGGGGGGGAAAGATCTCAGGGAAGGATTCCCAGAGGAGCTAGCAATTAACTGAGCATTGAAGGAGGGAAAGGATGAAATTTGGAGCTTAGGATCGTGAGGTGAAGAAGAGGAAGAAATGAGGGTCAGATACAGGGGACAGATGGTGGAAGGGCAGGGTAGCCAAAGATGGCAGCCACATCACTTCTAGAAACTGCTCATACTTCTGTTTGGCAGACCACAGAGGAAGGGAAGAAGACGCTGTTAGTTTTTTTAAAAGCCTCTCCATTTAGGGGCTTTGTCTTTCTTGCAGTGGACTCTGCTCAGGAGCCTACCCCTCCTCCTGGCTTCCACCACCTTCCTCTTCTGGAATCCCCTATTCCCAGAGACTTTCATACTCTCAGTCATTTACAGCAAAGGGCTTGACTAAGACCCTACCGTTTGCCAGGCAGGTCCTGTGCTAGCTATTGGGAGTACAAATACAAAGAATAACATAGTTCCTAGGGGCAGCTAGGTGGCACAGTGAATAGATGATCGGCCCTGGAGTCAGGAGGACCTGAGTTCAAATTCGGCCTCAGACACTTAACACTAGCTGTGTGACCTTGGGCAAGTCATTTAACCCCAATTGCCCTGCCTTCCCCCCTCCAAAAAAGCAAAATAATAACGATGATAATAATAATAATAATAATATAGTTCCTATTTGCAAAGAACCTACATCTTATTAGAGGAGGTAATATATATATATTTGTGAGAATATACAGAATAAATGGAAAGAAGTTAGGAAAAGAGAACACTAGTGACTTGGAAGAGTTGTAGAAAGTGGTGCATCCTCAAGAGAAGGGTCCTGGCAGTCAGTCAGTCTACAAGCATTTATTAAGTGTCTACTATGTGCCAGGCATCATGCCAAGCTCTGGGGATCCAAAGAAAGGCTTAAGGCAGTCTCTGCTCTCGAGGACCTCACATTCTGCTGGTGGATACAGCGCATGAGGCAGGGGGATGAGGGGACACGTCCCAGGGGTGGAGGAAGCTGGTGCAAAGCCTCCTGGATGGACCATTGGGGGAGGAACAGAAAGAAGACCAGTTGGGCTGAATCAGAGAGTGTGGGCAGAGGGGGGATGCCTAATGAGGCTGGAAGGATAGTTGGGGCCAGATTTCAAAGGGTTCAGAATCTCTCAAAGGGACTTTATGTTTTATTCCAGAGGCAATAAACTCTTATCTCCCCCTCACCTAATCTGTGACATCAGATGTGGGAAATCGAACGGAACAATAATGGCAGGTAGCAGTTATGTAGTGATTTAAGGTCTGTGCTGTGTTTTTACAAATATCATCTCATTTTATCTACTTAACTGCCCTGACAGATGCTATTACCCCCTTTTTACAGAGGAGGAAACTGAGGCAAGATTTGAGCTAAGGTCTTCCTGACTTCCAAGCTAAGCTCTATCCACTGTCCCACCCTTACACTGCCTGAGCCTCGGACCTCATTAATGTCCATCTTTCTCCAAGAGGTAAGCTTCTAAAGTAGGTCGAGCCGAAGCAGCTGAGAGGAAGAGAGCAAGCACGGACAGCTCTTGCTTTGTAGAGACCAGCTCCCAGCCCCAGTGTGGGGGAGACAAAACTGTAGCTTTCTCTCAGATGATCAGTAGAGTGTTGAAGAGACAGCTACATGAGTCAGTAAATAGAGCAGGAGCCTGGAGTCAGGAAGAGCTGCTTCCAAATCTGGCCTCAGACATTAGCTTTGTGACCCTGAGCAAATCACTTAACCCCTATTTGCCTCAGTTCATCACCTGTAAAATGGGGACACACTGGAGAAGGAAGCAGCAAACTACTCCAGCATCTTTGTCAAGAAAACGCAGTATTGGTGTGCTATGGTAGGAAGAAAGCCAAGTACCATTCTAAGGCCTGGGGATACAATTCATAAAAAGAAGATAGTCCCTGCCTGCAAGGAATTATAATCTAAAGGGCGTGGGAGTGGGGAGAGCCAACAAACCAAAGGAAATAAGGATGGGGGGTGGGGGTAGGTGGGTAGGGAACCCAGGAGGTGTCTTGTTCCATGGGGGTGAAACCAAGCAGAGCAGCAGGTGCAGAGCCGACTGAGCCCCGAAGTCTGGTTTCGGTCCCCCTGCAAAGGAAGGCACTGGAAGGAGTTGAGTATCCCACCCTCCAGCCCTCTAAGCACGGTGGGGATGAAGGAGGCTGTGGGAGGTGGGATCACTCTAAGTCTGAGTTAATAGCCTGATGATGAGATGAGAGGCAATGAGCTTAACTTGGGGGGGGGCGGTGCAGTGCTGGGTGTGTAGTTGGGGGTGCGGCGCTGAGGGTGGGGGTGGCTAGGAAATAACAGTATTCTGGGGAGTTGAGATCAGGCAGGGCAGCAGAGACAGAGTGGGGGGAGCTTTGGGATGAGGAAAGACTAAAAGAGAAATATAAGGAATATTGCAGGGGGAACAAACTACAAACTTCCTGGTGGGAAAAGGAAACTCAGTGACTTTGGGAATCAGATCACAAAGCTGGCCTGGAGACCTGATTTAGAATGCGAGGGAACTCCAGCTCTCTGGACAGCAGCTGGAGGTGCCTTTGCCATAGGTCTTAGGATGCTGGGCTTGGAGCAAGGGAGATCTGGGTTCAAGCCATCCCTTAGATGTGACAGAAGTTATTCTGCCTCGGCTTCCTCAATTATAAAATAAGGAGGTTAGTTCTGATGTCCCCTAAGGGCCATCCCAGTTCTAAATCTGTAACCTCTCTCTGTCAAATGCAGGGGACAGTTTATACATTTATAATTTAGTTTAATGACCATTCTTAATTTTATCCTTCAAGAGCTGAAGGAAATGAGGGGAGTAGGGATGGGAGTGACTGATGTTCTGGACCTAATTTGAACCAAGAGGGGGGAAGGGCAGGGGGGATAAGGATGGGGAGAGGAGGGAGGGAGAAAGAGACAGAGAAAGAGATAGAGAGACAAAGAAAGAAAGGAAGGGAAGAAGGAGGGAGGGAAGGAAGGAAGAAAAGAGGGAAGGAAAGAAGGAAGGAAGGAAGGAAGGAAGGAAAGAGGGAAGGAAGGAAAGAGGGAAGGAAGGAAAGAGGGAAGGAAGGAAGGAACTATTATTTAATAGGTACAGACCACATGCACAGGGGGCTATCAGGGGAAATTTCTAACTTAGCACATGCATATATTTTTTTTAAATGACTAGAACTGGATGAAAATAGAATTCTTAATAACAACCCAAAGATTTTAGACATAAAGCTATTCCTGAAAGAAAGATGTATTTAGATTAGCAATCATTCAAATCCACTGCTGGCAGCCCTTATAGAGAGTAGCTCAAGAGTCCAACAAAGTGTTTTGGCTCCCCGGGAAAAGAACAGACTAGGGTCCCTTTTTGCTAACCCACCAGAAGAGTGAGCCTAAGCAACTCTAGAACCCTTATGTCTAGAAGCCTCTACCATTTGTGGAGCCGCAGGCCAGGATATAGAGCTGCTCGTTAGCTCCTTTCTTCTATGGCTTAGAGACAATATTGTGTCTCCATTCCAACCTCAGGTAGATCTAAAGATCAGTAGTCATATCCCCACCTTTTTCCAATGTACACATTGAGTTTGACATCAATCGCATTCTGTCCTATTCATAATAGGCTGTTTCCTCCTCCATGCAAACAACATAACCTGCCAGGGGTAAAGCTATTACATGGTTTGGGGCCAAGTGAGAGAAGGGCATAGTATGTTGCCTCCAGCTCCATTCCAGGAGATTCACTCTTCACACAGAATAAGAATGACCAATTTTGAATAAACCAGCTCAGCTCAATGAGCAAACCCTTGAAAATTGCATTTTTCTTCTCTTTCTTCCTGTGGTCTGTTGTCTCAGCGACTGACTGCTTGTGAACAGTTGTATTTCCATGCTTTGATGTAATTAGGATCATTGTGGCTGGTAAATAAAGAACTGTACTAATACTAAGAAAAAAACCCTAGAAGATGTCGGTTGTTAATCATTACATGCCAAGCGTGGTAAGCAAGCTGACTGGAAGCAGTCTGGTTGATGCAGTAAATATAAAGACACGGTCAAACCCCCAGCCCTCGAAGCACAGAAGGCCTGATAGAGGAGAGGAGAACCAGCACAGACAATGTGCAGACAGCTGTGTACACACAGGTGCCATCCAGGGTAAGCTGGAGGTGGGGCAGAGGGGACGTTCTCCCTCCTTGGGGGTCTTCAAGCAGACCCTGGACAATCACTTGTAGGAAATCTTACTGTGGGGGGTTCTTTCAGCATAGATTAGACTAGATCCCTTTTATGTTCTCAAAGTCTCTGTTTTGATATTATTTCCTAGAATCATGGAGAGCAGATTGAAAAGAGTTCAGAGAAAGGAAAGTGAAAATTGTTGGTTTTGTTCGGTTAGTCTTTCTTCAGTTGTGTCCGATGCTTTGTGACCCCCTTTTGGGGATTTTCTTGGCAAAGATACCTTCCTTCTCTAGTTCGTTTTGCAGATGAGGAAACTGAGTCAAACAGGGTTGTGTTGTGTCCAGGGATACACAACTAGAAAGTGTCTGAGGCCAGATTTGAATTCAGGTCTTCCTGCCTCCAGACTCAGTATCTATCCACTGTACCACCCAGATGTGAGAATCCATTGACCTAAGTGTCTGCACGAGGAGTTTGCCCCCAAGAAACCCTGGAAACTCAAGAATGAAATTCTGAAGACACAAAATATTCCACTGAGGAGGAAAGGGGGGCAGTTCTTAAATCCACTGACATGGCAACACAAGGAACTCTCAGACCAACTTAGATTTCAGAAAAGCACAGATGGTCACAGGTAACTGAGGCTGAGGAGCAAGCAAGAGCCTAGTCCTATGTATGGTAAGTGAGTTTTGTCACAAATGCTAAGGAACCAAGGTATTTATTAGCTCCAAGAATGCCTGCTTGGGGTATATGGGATGATGGTAACACTTGAATGTGAAAAGGCAGAACAATTCATGTTCTGTTTTGCTCCTTTCTTCTCTTTTAAGAAGAATGATCTTTGGACTGAGGTTAGATTAAATAACTATTAACAGGGAGTTTTAATACTAAGAATAGTTAACATTTATATAGCACTCTAAGGTCTGCAAATTGTTTTATATAAGTAATGTCATTCGATACAACAATTCTTGGAAGTGTGTGCTATTATGGGCAGCTAGATGGCCCAGTGGATAGAATTCCTGGCCCAGAGTCAGAAATACCTGAATTCAAATCTGGCCTCAGACACTTGCTAGCTGTGTGACCCTGGGCAAGTCATGTAACCTTCTTTGCCTCAGTTTCCTCTCCTGTAAAAAGAGTTGGAGAAGGAAATGGCAAACCTTCCAATATCTTTGCCAAGAAAACTCCAAATGAGGTCAGGAAGAGTTGGACGTGACTGAATAATAATATATTATTTATGTATATAATATAATAACATTATTTATAATGTATAACACAATAATATTATATATATTTGTAATATATAATATTATTGTTTGTATATTATATATTATATTACATTACATTACATTACATTATATCACATTATATTACATATTATATCATATTATATCATATCATATCATATTATATCATATATCATATAATATATCATATCATATTATATAATACCATATCATATTATATATCATATCATATTATATCATATCATAATTGATAATAATATAATAACGTGCTATAATTTTACCCTTCTTACAGATGGGAAGTGAGTTCTCTTATTATCTCCATTTTTACAAATACGGAAGTTGAGGTTGAGACTAATGACTAATAAGTGCCCAAGGTAGTTTTCAAACCCAGGTCATCTTGACTCTATGTCCAACACTATCTCCTGGGCCACCCAACTGCCTTCTAATTTATGGCAAGTATTTGTTTAATACTTCCAGTTTCAGGTTACTTACTATGCCTGGATAAACTTAGTGCTATAGTAGTACAAGAACTGGCATTTGGGATTGTTAAGTCTCTGTCTGTGATCTTTGAAAGATTGTGAGGGCAAGAGAGGTTTGACAGGACAAGAGCGAGATTAATGTACTCATGAAAAAAAGAGAGAAGACGCCCCAATCTGAAAATACAGGCCAGTGAACCTGACTTCTCTCTTCCATTCTCGTCCAGAATGTACGGAGGATCCCAAAAGTCTAAGTGCAGCTTTTTGTGAGTTTTTAGAAAAGGAAGCTGTGATTACTAAAAATTAGTCTAACTCAATCAAGAGCAGATGGAGACAGATTAAGTTCATTCCTGTTTTCTGACGGGATCATTAGATTGGTAGATCAGGGAGAGACTTCATACCATATATAATGCTTGGATTTCATCAAAGTTCCCAGTAAAGTCTCCTCTATTATCCTTATAGATGAGATAGAGAGATACCATCTCCCTGATAGTTAGATGAACTTGCAATCTTAGTATAAAAATATAAGATGTGAATTCTGATAAAGTACTAGCAAGAAAGTGGAAGATTATTTTCATTTCTCAAGGGAAAAAATTGTTTTCCTCCCTGATATATGTGGGCCCAATGACACTTGCCCTCTTCCTAACTTCAAAAGCCTAATGAAAAAGTGAGACTTTTGAACTTGAGAGCACCATTGGCACTGTTTATACAATGTGGTCAGTGAGGGGAACTGGCTTTTTTTCCTCCAAAGCAAAAAAGTCTCTTTAGGACACATGAGTTTAAACCAATAAAGTATTCTATTTATATGGAGGGTCACTTAGAAAAAGAACACTTTATAATCTGGTAAGAGATTTTGGAGTTTATGCCAGTTTTCAAAGACAAATTTCAAAGGAATTCACGAGGGCTCAAAATTTGCTTGTTGGGGAATAGCCATTAATCAGTCAACAAGCATTTATTAAGGACTATAGGTCAGGCAACATGCCAGGTGTTTGGGATAAAAGGAAAGGCAAAAATACTGTCATCGGTTCTCAAGGAGCTCATGTAAGTAACTGTATAACTGTGGATAATAGTAATATAAATAACCATATATATATACATATATATATAATATGCGTACTTACAAATTACTTCTCCTTATCAGTATGTGAGCTTCCTAAGGACAGCAACAGTTTATATACACACACACACACACACACACATTTTATATATATACACACGCACATAAATATATATGTATATATACACATTATATATACACACATGCATATATGTATACATTTATACATATATGTAGAGAGACAGAGAAAAAAGAGGGAGGCAGGGCAGCTTGGGGCACCGTGCTGCACAGAGCACTGGACCCTGGAGTCTGGAGGACCCGAGTTCAAATACAGACTCAGCCACTTTCTAGTTATGTGACCCTGGGCAAATTACTTCATTACTGCCTGCCTCGGCTTCCTTATTTGTAAAATGGGGATGATAGCATCTACCCCCCGGTTGTTGTGAGGATCAAACGGCAATATTTGTAAGGCTCTTAGCACAGTGTCTGGCTGTAGTAGGTGTCATACAGATGTTAGCTGTTAGTCAGCGACAACAAAGAGTAATCTCACTTGGAAGCCACCTCCATCTGCGAGAACACAGAAAGGGCTCCTCTAGAAAGAGATGAGATGAGAATTGAGGCTTGAAGGAATCTGGGGAGTAGAAGAGGAAGAGGCAGCAAGCGGAGAGAGTTTTCCAGGCATAAGGGACCCCCATTTCAAAGGCCCAGAATCTGGAGGAGATGGGGTGTCTCTTGTCTGCTAGGAGCAGCACACAGCTGTTTCACTGGATCCTAGAGTGTCAGGAGGAGAGTAGAGTGTATCAAGCCTGGAAAAGCAGGCTGGGGCCAGATTGGGAAGGGTTTTTCAGTACTAAACAAAAGACTTATTTTCCATTTGATCCTGGAGGTCCTAGGGAATCACTATAATATAATGAGTACTGGGGTGACGTGACCAAATATGCTTCAGCAAGATGGCCCAGGCAGCTGAGGAGCTAATAAGTTGGATCAGGGAGGGACTAGAGGAGGGGAGAAGGCTATTGCAAGAGGCCGTTCTTGGATTTCTGAGGGTCTCAGATGAATTGCTTTAAGAATCTTTATTTTGCTAAATGACCTCCAAAAGCAGAGACTGTTGTGATCAATAAAGTTCCAGTTAGGATTTTAATGATCAAAACACACAAGATAGAGTTTGCTTTTGAGGTCACTTCCCCTTTGAAGACACAGCTTCCAGAATGCCTCAGAATGATTGTGTTCTCTTGGAAAACCGTATCAGGGATATCTGCTCCTTGTTCTGCCTCTAACTCCCTCGGCTACCTTGAATAAGTCACCCTCTGTTTTTAATTTGCCTCTTTAAAACAAGAACATTCGATTAGGTCGTAATAGCCACCATGTATCAAATACTGTAAAATTTGCAAAACACTTGACTTACATGATCTGATTTCACCCTCATAACAACTGATAGGTACCCTGGGAATCATTATCCCTATCTTACAGATGAGGGAACTGAGATTCGGGGAGAAAGGCTAAGTGGCTCACCCACTAGCACAAGACTTAGCAACACTCAGGGATGGAATTCAAACACAAGCATCCACTTGCAGCAGGTTGCTGTGTTCTTTCTGCTACAGTACTCTTCTAGGCCAGGGGCAGAATTTGGTGAAGTTGAGTCCACAAGACAGATGGCCAAAAAAAAAGAAATAAGAAAAATCTTCTTTTTCTAGAAAATAGCAAAGATACAGATGCTTCACAAGGGTACGTAATGCACCGATGAGCACAACCCTCCAGGTGCCCCAGTTCCTCCCAGGGATGGGCCTGCTTTGGGAATCCAGAGCATCTCACACAGGAGCGAGAAGTCCATCAGGTCCAGAGAGCCAAACCCTATTTTTGGCTCTGGCTCCCATCAGCATAGGGAGCGCTTCTCTGAATGAAATCACAGAAACTTGAATTATTGAAAAAGTAATGAGAGCAAGGAAATTTCATGCTTCTTTTAATAGACTCTCAGCTGCTCCCTGAAAGGAAGGTTCACCTTTTTGATACTAAGATTCTTCCAATGACATTGGATGCCTTTGAGTCGTGGAGTACTTCTCTGGTTTCTAGAGAAACAGAAGGCTGTAGGTTTAGAACTGGAAGAGACCTCAGAGATTGTAGAGCCCAAATGCTTCATTTTACAGATGAGGAAACCAAGGCTCAGAAAAATTAAATACTGGTCCGAAGTCAGCAGCTAGGAAGTGTTAGGGGGCAATTTGAAGACAGGTCTTCCTAGATCCAGTTGAAGTTGAAGATCACCAAAAGGGCAATTGGGAGGTCTATGAGGAGTTTGAGCAGGCTGAAAGGGGCCATAAATGAGGAATTATGCAGGAGGTATATGAAGAATGTCATTAAATATTAGCATGACTGGGGGGAAAAAAGATATTCTGATAATGTAGTGAGAGCTGAGCACAAGTGATTGACAATCTGTGCTCACTAGTATCCAGTCAGTGTGATAATAATGTTAGGTTGTAATAATGGCATTTATAAAGTGCTTTACAAATGTCTTGTTTTACCCTCAATGCAGTCCTGGCAGGTTGGTGCTATTATTTTCATCCCCTTTTGATGGGGGAGAAAGTCGAGGTAGAAAGGTACAGCAGATGACCTGCTCTAACATTAATGGGACAGGAGATCTCTCTCCTCCCCCCCATTACTAGACCTCAGGTGGAAGGCATTAAGGGATGCTTCCTTAGGGGAGGCTTGCTGGGAGGAGGCTTGCTCTGAGGAAGGATTTCACACGTTTTGTTAATTTCTAATTAGGCACTGAGTCAAGAGGGTTGTGGTGCCCTGTGGCTCCAAAAAGGGTATATATACTCTGAGGTTAGCATTTTGCTTTGGGGCTCACTCATTGGAAGAATGTTCCTGTGATTTGACCAGATGAGACTCTGCGTAGCCATTAAAGGAGCCCCCTAACCCCACCCCTGCTTTGAAAAACCCAAATGCTGGTGCTTTTCTCTCTGGCAACTATATATATACTGCCGTGGTCAGACAGTTGGATCTGTGTGTTGATCTGTGCTAATTTCTAAGACAGTTAGAAACCCTGTCTGTTGGTCTTTATTTCTCTGCTTGTATTTTCTCTTATTTTCTTTGTTTGGATTTTCTCTGAAGTTCAGGGTGCTGCTTTTACCCCTGAACTAATTATTGTAATTTAGAAAGATTGTTGACCCCTTAAATGGCTTTCTTTCCTAGTAAAGCAGATCTAAGAACCTGTGCTAGCAGCCATCCTGGGTATGCCAGTGCGGTTGCTGCTACATTTGCCCAGGATTGTAAAGCTACTAAATGTCCGAGACTGGATTTGAACTCAGGACTTCCTGTCTCCAGCCATTTGGCTGCCTCATCAGGAGAATGAAAAGGAGCTCCAATTATTTTGACTTGGGGCTCTATATTACCCACCCTGAGGCCAGTTTTTAGGAGCACATGGACAAGAGTAATGCAGGAGGGACATGGATGGATCAGTCGGCTTTGCTTCATTGGAAGGAATAGAGGAGATCATAGACAAAAGATCAGGAAGAATTGCAGAAGATGGTGCATGGAAAGAACACAAGCAATGGGGAGGTCGTTTTGTCCAAAGTTGGCTACAATAGTCTTGCTTTAAATGGTTTCATGGTAGTGTGTAAGGTGCCTACGTCAGGCCTCCAAGAAGGGGTCACTACAGCAGCATACCAAGAGGCAATGTGGGTATGGTGGCAAGAGCTGTAGGATGGGAAACCGGATCCCTTATCCTGGCCCTGTGAATAACTTACGGTTATTTTTGGGCAAATCAGTTCAGTAATCTAGGACTCAATTTCCTCATCTTGCAATATGAGGCTATTGATGATGACTCAAGTTCCCTCCAGCTTTGGCTTGCTAGAATAAACAGAAGCTCCTATCTAAGACTCTAAGAACACAGAGGGAAAAATGATAATAAGCCCTGATTTCAATGAACTTATAATTTAGTGGGAAAATGTATATGTTGATAAATAAATGAAAAATATAAAAAAATAATTGTGGGAAGGAGGTAATAACTGGAGGAAAGAAAAAAAGTCTCTTGTAGGAGGCAGCACTCAAGCTGACCCTGATAGGAAGGCAGAGGCTCCCAAAAGGGGAGAGGGAAGAAGAGCAAGGCTTCCAGGTGGAGGGGGGAAGAGTCAGTGCAAATACACTGAGGTGGGAGATGTCAGGTCATGTCAGGTAAAGAATTCTGGACAGAGCTACTATCAGGTTAAGTTGGAGTGGGGAGAGGCCAGAGGCAGGGAAACCAGCCCCCTCTGCCACAACATAAGGGCTTTTGAAGGATCGTCCCTTGTTATGTCTAACAGCCTAGGACTCCATAATGCAGAGGGGTGGTTTGGGATGTGGCTCTCACAGGGTATCATCCTTCCATCAGAAACTCATGGGACAGCAGCCCTTTGGCTGAAAAGATGCTACGATTTTCTTCTCCTGTGGAGAGGTTCAGGCTGTCTCCCTCGGCCCAGGCCTACCTTGTATTCATTTGTTTGTCTCCAGCATCTCTGGAATCTTCTCAGCTCTTGCCTGAGCTATGGCTTTGATCTTTAAGCTTTATTTATTTATCGGTCTTTAATGTTCTTCCTTCCAAACCTGAAACAGACATGAAATGATTCCATATCAAAGTGTAGGGAAAATGACGGCGTAGAAAAGACAGGGAGAAAAAATTCAGAAGTTGAATGTGAAGGAAAGAGTGAGGGAGGGGCAGCTCAGCATTTGGATAAAGCACAGGGCCTGGAGTCAGAAAGACCTGAATTCAAATTCAGCCTCAGACCTTATTAGCTGTGTAACCCTGAGGCAAGTCACTTAACCTTTGCTCGCCTCATCGTTTTTTTTTAGTCATGCCTGACCCCATTTGGAGTTTTCTTGGCAAAGATACCAGAGTGATTTGTCATTTCCTTCTCCAGCTCATTTTATAGATGAGGAAACCAAGGGGAACAGAGTTCAGTGACTTGCTCACAGTCACATAGCTAGGAAGTGTTGGAGGCTGAATTTGAACTCAGGTCTTCCTGACTCCAGGCCCAGAGCACTATTCAATGCACCATCTAATTGACCTTGTTTGCCTCAGTTTCCACAACTGTAAATGGAGACAAAAAGAGCTCCTACTTCCCAGGTTTGTTGTGATGATCGGATGAGATATAACTGTAAAGACCTTAGCACAACAGCCGGTAAATAATAAAAGAGAGAGAGAGGGTAAAAATCATTAACAAATGCTTGTTCTCCCTCCCCTCCCTCCCCCAGTGCTTGTTAGCAAGCTGACTCAGATTGGTCAGACGACTTTGATGTCTGACCAAGCCCGCCATCAATGGGGACGTTAGTAAATGTGGAAAAAATGCCAAATTCCCAGTAACGCACTTACTGCGCAGGCTCATTGTGAGGATCAGATGAGGTAATATTTGTAAACGTGCTCAGCCCAGCCCCTCAGATGCTATACAGAGGCCGATTCCCTTCCCTTCCCTTCCCTTCCCTTCCCTTCCCTTCCCTTCCCTTCCCTTCCCTTCCCTTCCATCCCCCCTCCCCTCCCTTCCCTTCCCTTCCCTCCCCCTCCCCTCATTTCCACTCCCCTCCCCTCTCCCATCCCTTCCCCTCCCCTCCCCTCCCCTCTCCCCTCCCCTCTCCTCTCCCCTCCCCTCTCCCCTCCCCTCCCCTCCCCTTCCTTCCCCTCCCCTCCCCTTCCCTTACCTTCCCTTTCCTAGATCTGGAGGCAGGAAGACCTGGGCCCCATCCACTTTCTACATCTACATCCCTAGGCAAATGTTGGACTTCTCTGGGCCTCTCTACTTATGTGCAAAATGTGGATACCGATGCTTTCTTTTCCCCCAGGGCTATTGTCTCCTGAGCATGTAAACTAATGTCAGTGGGAGCTACTGTTGTGCGCTGCCCTGATGCTCAGTTTTCTTCTCTGTAAAATGGGGAGGAGGAGATTGATAGGATGGCTTCTGAGGTACCTTGCAGCATTTCTCTGACTGGCCTCCGGAAGCTCTCTCCCTCCTCACCTCAATCTTCTGACTTCTTTCAAGTGCTGGTTCAAGGGTAACCTACAAAAAGTCCAAAGAGCATCTCTGATTTATCCTGCCTGTGTCTTGTTTGTTTATACAGAGATGTTTGTCTGTGTCTCCCCCATTAGACTTTCTTTCCCCTTTCTTTATGTCCCTACTTAACACTTGTCTCCTTCTCAACGCAATGCCTGGCAGAGTATGGTGATGGTTTTCGACTCACACTTAAATTGGATTTAAGTGAGGCTGAGTTTCAGACTCACGCTCCTCCAGCGTCCGGTGCAAGACAAAAGTCAGGAAAGCTGGTGATGGCCTGGGCTTTGGTGGATGACCTTGGGGTCTTTCCTACCCAACCAAGCCCTAAGTGCTCAACAGCACCTGCTTCAGCCGCCTTCATGGCCATTGGAGCAAATTGCTCTCACCCGTCCATTCTTTACATGCTTGGGGTAGGCACCCTCCTAACTCGCTGACAGATCTGAGGCCTAGAGGTCACCCTCAACATGGGCTAGCTCATCTGCCAAGATGGTTCACCAGAATGTGACCTCTACAACTTCTTAGAGCCACAGGTGAGAGTTGGGTGGTGGGTGGGCACAGAAGGTAGATGAGCAACCCCTGAAAAGGGCTTCTCAAGCCTTCACACCAGAGGTTCTCACCCTACATCCCACACAGCAGGTGCTTACAATGCTTGTTGACCACCTCAGTTCCAGTACCAAATTTTTTGTAATAAGTAGCAGCTAGTGAGTAATGCACTTTACATATGTTAACTAATTTGTTAACAATTAGCCTTGTGAGATAGGGAGTATTACTATCCCCACTTTACAGATGAGGAAACCAAGGCTGACAGAGATTAAAAAGAACTTGCCCAGGGTCACAAAGCTAGTGGGTGTTTGAGGCAGCATTCAGACTCAGCTGTTCCTGACTCCCAAGGTCAACGCTCTATCCGTTGGGCCATGCGGCTCCTACACAATGACAAAATCATAAGCAATAAACAATAATCAGTAATTAATGACCTTTTGTGTCAGGAGGTTTCCAGCGGCACAGCCCAGGGATCTGTGCTTGGCTCTGTATTATTTAATATTTTATCAACAAGATGGTATGTCCGTCAAATTTATTAATGTTGCAGATATGGAAGGGAAGACGTACACAACAGGACAGATGCAAAAAGAAAGAGAGGCTAGAGCGCCGGCTGAAGATCCTAAAGGTGAAATTCTCTAGGGACAAATGTAAAATCTTGCCCTTAGGTACAAAGCATTGGGATACATGGTTAGACAGTTGCCATTGTGAGAAATATTGAGGGCTCTTGGACAGCTAAGGTGGTGCAGTAGGTAGATCACCAGGCCTGAACTTAGGAAGACCTGAGTTCAAATCTGACCTTAGACATGTACTAGATGTATGACCTTGGATAAGTCATTTTGCTTCCATCTGCCTCCATTTCTTCATCTGTAACACAAGAATAATAATAGCACTGATCTCCCAGGGATCAAATGAGGTAATGCTTGTTAAGTGCCTAGATAAGTAGCTGGGATATAACAAGCACTTAATAAATGACCATTCCTTCACCATTCTCCCCTTCCATAGTACTTTGACCTGGCAGATAACCGAAAATCCCAGAGATGGGGGATATTAGTAAATATGGGGGAAATGCCAGATAGCCAAGCATATTTACATTCTTTCAGGAGCTACTATAATCCTCACTGCTTATCACTGGTTGACAAACCCATGAGAGAGGCAGCCTGGCCTAGGGGATAGCTGGCCCTGGAATGGGGGAGACTTAGGATCAAGTCCCTGCCTTGGGCACCTCCTGGTTGTGTGACCCTGGATAAGTCACTTCCTCTTCGTGCCCCAGGCAAACTTTCTCAGATGATAAATTTAGAGAACGTTTCCTGGTCTACATTGGTAAAGGGAGTTTTCACCTGAGATGCCCTCTATAACAAGGGGAGATCACAGGTATACACACACACACACCACACACTTATGTGTGGCACTGTGGGCCTCCAGGAAATCCAGTGCTTAGCACAGTGCCTGGCACACAACAGTCACTTAAGAAATGCTGGCTGATTGACTGACAGCCTCCCACTCCTCTCCACGACTAATTCATCCCCTCATTAATTCTCTCTCCAGATTCAAAAGCAGTCTAGTGGGTGTTGAATATTCTCAGAAATTATTAAAATTACAGAAAAATCTCTCATCAGTTTAACCTTATCCCTGGAGGAAAACCAAGGAGACCTGTTTTATTTTGGAACAATTTCCTTTCTCTCAATCTCAAATTGTGAGTTTATAGTTCATAGGCTTAGACAAAATCACAGATAATGTCCAGAAATTAGTAAGGTCAAGTAATGGAGAATGACATATACATATCTGAACAACACATAGAAGGCTGGGATGGGGCTCACAGCCTGGATCACTTCTTCCTCTCAGTCTACACCTTCCTCCCAGCCAGCCATGAGGGGAGGGGTGGGTAAAGATAGGGGTCAAGATTTAAATCCTGGGGCCCCAGGGGCAGAGGGGACTTCTGAGGTGTGAGTTCCAGGGCTGAAGCATTTAGCACAGTGTTTGGCACATAGTAGGCATTTAAGATATGTTTACTGATTGATTGATCTTCCAGAATGAAGTCTAAGGGGAGTACAGCCCAGTGAGAAACTCTGAGATTCTCATAACCTATTATGTTTATTTTTAAAAATCATTTTATATATTTAAGATTAAATTGAATTTAAATTATATTTAAAATTATTTTTAGAAAGAATTTTATTCAGTAGAGCAAAACCCAATGAGATTTGTCAGACATTCACAAGAGTTCAGGCTAATAATCCACACAGGAAAAAACCAAGTGTGTCCAGAGAGTCCATTGAACCGAACGTAATGTGCATTTGGATGGGCCAGCCTGTTGAATTAGTACCTTATTACATGTAAATTAGTCAGATCTGGCAGATCATGATCCAGAGTTAAGTAGGTGATATGGAGGAGACTTAATTATATTTAGGAAACTGCATAGTGCTCTCAGGAATCCCAGGGTATTCCCTAAAACAAACTTCTCATCCCTCCATCTTTTTTGACCCCAGTAGTTATGTTATGATATCAACAAATAAGAAATGAACACCCTGGCTGCTGTGCTGAACAGCGTTATATGGCACTCACATAATGCTAAAAGACTGAGAAAGCCTTCAGCACATTGAATGGTTCCTTTATGGAGGACTGGTGGAAGAACATGGACAAGAATCACACAGGATGAGAAGGTGTGATCTTCACTGATGGAGTACCCATATGGATATGATCACAGAACATATCTTGACTTTCTTAAGGGTCTGGAGATACCTCTAAATTTGCTTTGTACAAAATGGGGTGGTAACCTTTTGGAGGTGGTCTGATGAGTTGCCAACCTTTGCTCTTCAGACGAATATGACTCTCCTTCATGATTTGGAGGGAACAAAAAGTGACACTGACTTCCCCTTGCAGGGATATAGTTTGGAAATGGCAGCAATCGTATGGACCACTTGCCAGCTAGTGTGGCTTAGTTGGCAGTAGGATGGATCCCTCTGGGTTTGGCTGAGACCCAGTGACAAGCCAGACTAGTCACATGACCCATGAAGATCCCAGAAGTATTCAAGGGAAAAGAAGCAATAGAACCTTAGAGAATCATGGTAGAAGGCAACAGATAAAAATATAGGAGGCAGAGGGGCTCAGAGAGGTAGTAAAGGGAAGAGGAAAACGTAAAGAGTTGTTGTCATTCAGTAGTTGAGTTGTGTCTGACTTTTTATGATCCAGTGGACCATAGAAACATAAAAATAGGAAGAACTCAGCATAGAGACTCAGGTCTGAGGGCAAGTTGCTAGTCCTAGGATTCTGGGGCTCAGCTAGCCAGGGTCCCAGGAAAGAAGCCTAGTTATTAGAACTAGTATATAAAATGGATGTGTTAGTTATGGAGGGAGAAAGTGATAGTCCAAGTACCTGAGCTATGCTAGAAAGTCAAAACAAGTCAGAAACAGGCTGGAAGTGGGTTTGACACTGAATCTTCTCATCTGAGGATCCATAGGTACTTATAATTTCCCCGTTCCTAAAGGCTGAGCTGGTTGCAGAGCCTAGGTTGGGACTCAGTTCTCAGGTGGGAACTAAGTGGTCCCAACTGTGTCAGCTGGAAAGATGTGGAACCAAGGTTATAGACTCACAATTATCCCACCCTGACAATCCCTGCCTTAAGAGTTAGCCTTCTACTATAGCGGTGGTTCTCAACCTTCCTAATGCCACAACCCTTTAATACTTATATGTGGGTGTATCTGTATGTGGGTGGACCTGCCTGGAGATGGATAGAGGAGCGGTGTTTTGGTTCCTAAGACCATTGGAAATGTATTTTCTGATGGTCTTAGGCGACCCCTGTGACCCCTGTGAAAGGGTCCTTCAACCCCCAAAGGGGTTGCAACCCACTTAGAACTCCATAGATCTAGAAGTGAGAGGGGTAATGAAGCTCATCAAATCTAACACCCTCATTTTGCAGGTGAGGGAAATGAGACCCAAAGAGCTGAAAGGATTTGCCATGGTCACACAGCTAGTAGGTGTCAGAGGGAAGATTTGAACTGAGGCCTTCCTGATGTCAAGTCCAGTATGTTATAAATGAATAAAGTCCTTCTAAACACTCAAGACATACTTTGAAGAGAACTGGGGATTTTCTAGTGACCAACAGCTTTAGCTGGGTCTGACATAAGCCTGATTAATACTGAAGTCTACCCCATGGCAGATGGTGCCAACAGAAGGTTCTAGAATAGCATGATTTAACTCAGGGGCATCCCCAGAAGACCAGGAAGACTGTTCCTGGGAACTTTAAGTGGGAAGCAGGAATTAGTCTGTGGGCCATTGAAGATGGAAAATCATGCTGCTAGCCTTGCAAGTTGGCCAGTCTCTTTTGGCTCCTGGAGAAGAGGTCTGGTTCTGAAGACAAATTCATAACTGAGGACAGCCCAGTAATTTGGTTTGTGATCTATCTTTATGTCTATATCACTGTTTAGAATCTGCTTTCAAATTGGAGGTGTTAGGGGAGCCACAATCCATCTTAACTTGTAGATTCTGGAAAAATCCTTTAATGGTAATCTACTGGGTGACATGAATTTCTCCCAGAACATTTCTGGTGATGGAAATCCCTTAAAGCAATAAGTGAGTTAACATTATTATTATTACTAAGTTCTGTTTCTTTTACTGGCTCTTCCTCATCTATCCAAGCACTTGAAGTGGGGTTAAAAAACAGGAAAGACATTCTTTTTTTTTTTTTTTTGCTTTTTTTTTTGTTTTTTTTTTTGGAGGGCAGTTGGGGTTAAGTGACTTGCCCAAGGTCACACGGCTAGTTTTTTGTGTTAAGTGTCTGAGGCCGGATTTGAACTCAGGTACCCCTGACTCCAGGGCCGGTGCTCTATTCACTGCACCACCTAGCCGCCCTTGAAAAGCCATTCTTGATGGAATCACTGGCATACCCTCGTCTCTGACAGACTCTCTTCTTTCTCCCCACCCCCAGATTTCAGGTCTGTGTGCCTACTAATCATAAACCTATCCTGGGTTAGACCAGAGCTACCTGGGGAGTTCAGTTTCAGGTGTTAGAGTACCCTGGCCTCTGCTCTAGATACCTGTCTTGGATGATTGTCTTCTCTGCCATTCCTAGGACTAGGAATATCTGTGGGTATTAGTCTGACCCGTAATGGTCTCCTGCCTTATTTTTATTCAGGGGGTTCCTTCCTTGGCCACCACCTCCCAATACATACTATATTCCCTTGAAAATGTAAGCTTCTTGAAGGCAGAGATTGCTTTGCATTTTTTGTTTACATACCCAATTACTGGTGAAGTATTTGGCACCCTGTAGGTGCTTAATAAATGCTTGTGGATTGATATTCAATACAGTCCATCCCCCTGGAATCAGTCAGTTAACCAGCGCTTATTACGGCACTGTAGGCATTGAACACTGCAGATAAACCAACACGGTCTTTCTTTCTGGTTCTCCTTGCTGCCTAGATTTCAGCTGTTTTCTTGATTCCTGATTCTTCCAACATGGTTTAACTGTGATTACATCAATTCTGCCTAAACTTGATAACTCTTCCTTACTTGGCTCCTTTGATTTTCTCCAAGAGAAATCAGGTCAGCAAGAGCTGGCAGAAGCCAGACCATGTCAGCTTAACCTTTATTGTCTTCCTATAGCCCAATCATCAAATTTCATGGGTGAGGCTGAGATGGGGAAACCACTGTGGCCTGGAAGAGCTCCTGCAGCTGGCCAAGGAGCAGGGTGAGGTGACCGAGGCAAGGCCTCTGCTTAAGTCTTAGGCAAGCCTCTAAGGACAGGCATGTGGTAGAGATTATACTTTTTATTTTGTTTTGTTTTGTTTTGCTTTTTGGAGGGAATCCACTTCATGCCTCTAAGGACAGAGTTTTTTTTTTAATAATTTCAGCAGTACTCAGTTTTTATTTTCTCAGACTGTATAGCATTTTTTCCATTACAAATAAGAGTTTCTTTGTAAAATTCTTTTCAATGATACCTTTTGTTTTTAGATCACTTTCAATTCCAAATATGTAGTTCCCCCCTTTGCTCAAGACTCATCCCTTGCAACAAGTAATAAAAAAGTAGGAAAAAAGAATGAAACAGCAGCAAAACTAACCAAACTACGAGCCAAGTGTGACAGTTACACATCCTCTGCACAGCAGGGGTGGAGATCCATTTTCTCCACTCTCTTTTGGGGCTAAGCTTGCTCTATAATTACTCAGCATTTCGTTTTGTTTGTTGTTCTTTCTGTTTAGTGTTTGTCAGTGTATACATCATTTTTCTTGGTTCTGCATACTTCTCCATAAGGCTATATTACTTACTAAGCTTGCCAAGATACAGTGTCTGGATGGAAAGAGGTAGAGGAATAATGGGGTAACATCCATGATCTGAACTTGGATCCCTAAGAGATGAGGTTATTTCCAAGGCTCTTGGGTCGTGGTCACAATTTAGGATCTTAAAGTCGAATTTAAAAAGAGTAGAAATAGGTCCTTCTCCTCAGGACTCAAATAAAAACATCGGATTGTCCCCCAGACCTTAAATTTTAACTGATTGGTTTCATTAGTGATTTGTCTTTAACAGTGTGTGTGTGTGTGTGTGTGTGTGTGTGAATATTATAAAGTGTGTTCTATTTCTATAGTCATGAAAGCCTTTCCCTCTGAAATTGTGGGATTCTGTAATTCTGTGAGATTTTAAGAGTTAAATCCCCTGCTATTCACCAGAAGTGCGATCTTGAGCAAAGATAGCAGTGGAACACTTGTAATCCAATGCCAGGGTCAGGGACCTTTCCATTATAAGTGCTTGCTCAAATTCTTCAGTGGTTGTTCTTTTGGGATGATGAGATTATAGATTCACAGCTGGAAGGGACCTTCACCAGTCTCAGATAACCTGACCAATGGTAATAATAACTCTGGACTTCTAAAGGCAGCAAATAGAGTTCACCTATATCTGTTGTTACCTTACCTTATCATCCATAGGCCTGGGTATTAATGAAAAATCATGAGACTTGGAAAGTGAACTATTACCTCCTTTTTTCAGCATGCTTTTAAAAATATTTTCTTCCCGCAAAAGTGGTTAACAGCCAGGAAAGCCATTGCATAGCCTGGTGGTATTTAGAATCAAAATTTCGGGGAACATGTGAAGATTAGGGCTGCTCAGCTCATAATTTTATTTCTTTAAAATGTATTAGCAAAAATATGAACTTCTTAAAAACTTAGTCCTTGAAGTCAAATGAATATATGTAATTTTTTCTTTTCTTTGTCACATTTCTTAATCCAACTATTAATGCTATGCTGTTGAAGTAGCTTCGTATGTCAGATCTTGCAAATGTTTCTATCTCCAGAGAAGATCTCCTACTGGGCAGGCAGCTGGTGGATAAATGCCCAGACCCAAACTTTGTGTGTAGCTTGGATAATGTCTGTGAACAGAATCCCATCTGGGGCAGGGAAGAAGAATGGCCTGATTGAGCTTGAAGCTGGTTTTATTCTTTCTAAACATGAAATAATGATCCACCCCACTTTAAAAATATTTTTTCCTCCTCTTTTGGGTTCATTTAGAGGGAACAATGTGGCAGATTTTCTTGTTTAGGGAATTACAATTATTTGAATTCTTTCCCTTAAGATGATTCAATTCAATGTAACAAGCATTTGTTCAACATCTGCCCTGTATCAGGCACTCAACTCAGCTAGATGTTGGGAACATACAAACAAAAAAAAGAAAAGAAAAGAAACAATCCCTTCCTTCATGAAGCTTGTAGTTGAGTGGGTGGTAGAAATAATATGTACATAGGTAAATAAGTACACAAAGTACACACAAGGAAAATAAAAGGTAATTTCAGCAAGGGAAGATACTGACAACCTGGGATGTGGAAGGAGATCAGAAAAGGCCTCATGTAGGAGAAGGCACTTGGGGTCCATTTTGAAAGAAGCTAAGAATTCTATGGTGGGCAGTTAGGTACCTCAGTGGATAGAACACAGGGCCTGAAGTCAGGAAGATTCATCTTCCCGGGTTCAAATTCCATCTCATTATTAGATGTGTTCTTATTAGTTTTTATTAATTATAAAATTAATTATAGTTCAATTTAATTAATTAATTTTTATTTTATATAATGTTATAATTATATATAAATAAATTATTTAATTTATTAACTTAATTAATTATAAAATTAATTCTTATTAGTTGTGTGACCCTGGGCAAGTCACTTTACCCTGTTTGCCTCAGTTTCCTCATCTGTAAAATGATCCAGAGAAGGAAATGGCAAACCCCTCCAGTATCTTGGCCAAGAAAACCCCAAATGGGGTCATAAAGAGTAGGACATGACTGAAATGACTGAACAAGAATTTCTTCTACCAAAGTTGGGGGAAGAGGGAGGAAAGAGAGCATTGTAGGTATGAGTGATACTAAAATCCTGTGCAGAATCTGCACAGGAGATGGGCATGTTTTGTATGGAGGAACCACAGATGGACCAGTTTGACTGGAATATACCGTAAGTGAAGAAAAATAATGCGAGAGTGATAGGGCCAGATTGTCCTTGAGATGCCAGACAGAGGAGTTTTTATTTTATTCTAGAGGGAGGAGATGATCATTCTAGTACTGATCGACCATCCGGAGGGTGTGTGGTTGAGTTGTTTGCATTAAGGTTCCAGCCCCTCACTGCTGAGTGGTTGGGGATGGGGATGATTTAAACCAAGATCCAACTGGGTAAATAGGAATTCAAATCAAGAATAAATCCCTGATTCCCAACTGCAACTGACATAGGAGGCAGCATGTTATTCATTGAATTCAAAAGCAAACTGAGAGCCAGGGGATGTTCTGCCTGGGACAAGGTCAAGAAGATACCTCTGGGGAGGGAAGGAAACAAGAATTATTTGTGATCCTTCCTCTGGGGAGTGAGGTGGGTAAGGACCAAATAAGGTTATTCTTTCATTTAGCTTTGCGTAACTGTTTTTCTTAGTTACCAGAGAGAGTAGGGAGAAAGGAGGTGGGGGAGGGAAGAATATAGAAATTATTGTAATTTAAAAATAAAAGGCTGCAATAAACATATTTGAAATAAATGATATTTAGAAAAATGGTCAATGATCAAATTTATGTCATGCAGGGAATCAGTTCTGGATTATTATGGCGGCATACTAACAAAGCCCCTCTTCAAGCACTGTGACTTCCAGCTGCCGCCTAAAGTCTGTCTTATAGATTAGTTTGCCTTGGGGCAGCTAGGTGGTACAGTGGATGGAGCAAGAAGAGTGGAGTCAAGAAGACCCGAGTTCAAATCTGGCCTTAGACACTTTCTAGCTGTGTGATCCTCGGCAAGTCACTTGACCATTTGCCTCAGTTTCCTCATCTGTAAAATGAGCTGGAGAAGGAATGGCAAACCATTCCAATATCTCTGCCAAGAAAACCCAAATGGGGTCATGGAGAGTTGGAAACGAATGACTGAACCACAACAAATGTGCCTTGATCTGTCTACATACGGTCTCACCCAATCCTTCTGGCGATCAGTGGGGAGGGTCAGGACAGCAGTCTACTGCCACAGAGCACAGCTCCGAATCTCAAGGGACTAACTAGTGCTTCTTCTCTTCAGCTGAGTAACTTGCCCCAGATCCTACCTAACTATAGAGCTTAACTCAGTTCCTGTTTACTGAGGGACAGAAAACCTCCAGACACTGATACCTGTTCATTTATTCATCCACTCAACAAATATTCCTCACTTACTCTGGTGGCTAACCACCAGGCAAAGGGTGTCATGGGGAAAATGCTAGATTCAAAGTCAGAAAACCTGCATTTGAATTCTAGTTATTAGGTAGCATGGGCTAAATTATCTCATCCCTCTGGGCTTGTGTCAAACCCAGTATCTAAGCTTGTCCCAAGCCAGATTAAAATATAATAAAGAAACGTTTAACAAAATGAATAAAAATATAATACAATGTAGATCATGTTAATTTGTGGTTTTTCTTAGTCAATATGCAATCCACTGGGATCTCTTTTTCTTGGAGTTTGACCCCACTGGTCTAGAATCTAGACATTTAGATTGTAGATGACCTCCCTCCCTGTTCTTAATCCTATATGTAATTATTTTCTAGAATATTTGACTTTCATTCAGTCAACAACATTTGTGACATACTTACTACTTCCCAGGAAGTGTGCTAAGCACTGGAGATACAAAGATAATGTAAAATGCTCCTTGCCCTCAAGAAACTCGCATTCTAATGAGGGAAATAATGTGTGCATATGTAATTATATTGTACGTATGTAAAAAATTATATTATATATACATACACACACACACATATATATATACATACATACATACATACACACACAATATGAAACCAAGTAATTTATGCTATATGGTTTACACTACTTTACAAGTACAGAAATATAAACAAGAGACGGCAGGGTTCAATGAAAAGTAGCAAATTTGCAGTCAGAGGACTCTTCCACCCAAATCACTTCACTTGTCTTGGTTTCCATTTCCTCACCTACAAAATGAGGTGACCAGACTCAACACCTTCTGATTATCTTCCAGTTTTAGATCCATGATCTTATCAAACATTTGTTTTTTCATTGTCTGGGGCAAGAAAACAGACTTAAGAGATACTTGACTCCATTAGCATAGGCAGACACTTTCTCTTCCCCTCAAAGCAGACCTCAGCCCCTCTTCCCTAACTTGTTCCTATTCTCTTAATAATCTTCATGAGCCGTTGTTGTTGATGCCGCATCCTTTTATGAGATAAAGTGAGTTGATATGTGTGTGTTCTATTTTCTTGCAAAGGGAATGTCAAGATTTGATGTTCTCAAGAAAAGGAGTTTCCTATAGTGATGATGATAACAGTTTTTATAGTGATTTAAGATTGGTAATGAGTTATAAATGTATTTCTCCTTTGATTCTCATCATAAGCCAGTCAGGTAAATATCACAGGCATTATTGTCCCCATTTTACAGATGTGGAAGCTGAGGATAAGGGAATCAGATCAGTGCTCAGTACAGTGCTTGACACATAGTAGGCATTTAATAAATGTCAATTGATTGAAAATGTCACTTGAGTTCATGGTGCTCTAGAAAGAGCCCTGGTTGTCAGAGGAGTCAGAATACTGAGGTTCAAATTTCACCTCTGACCTTTACTACCTGTGTGACATTAAACAAATCATTTCATTTTCCTGAGTGTCATTTTTTTTTTATCTGTAAAATGGGGGGAGGAGAATTGGGAGAGTTAGTCTTGGCCTCTGATATTCTTCTGGATCTAGATCTGTAAAGTATCAGAAGGTGGATTTGAACCAAGGTCTCTCCATCTGCCAAGTCCGGCTCCCTCCCCAATATGCCACGCTGCCTTTTGTGGTGCCAGTGGGAAAGATGATAATAACTGGTTTAGAGGCAGTGGTTTGGCTCACCATTGCTCCTAGTGCTAGCAAACAACAGGGGCCCTCTCCAATCGTCCTGATCTATATCTGGCCACCAGACCCAGATGGCTCCAGAGGAGAAAATGAGGATGGTGACTTTGCACAGCCCTGTCTCACTTAAATCCAATTCACTTAGAAGTTACAGCATCAGATTCCTGATGGTTGTGGTCCTCTTTGAGAACAAAGGACAAGCAACAATAGCAGGCAGTATTAGTAGTTAGTTGTCAGTATGAGGCCCTTGGGCACTCTCTGATCTGGGGCTGTGCTTGCCACTTACATCTCTGGAAGTTTCATGATCCCCACTTCCCTTCTGTGCTCATTTCCCAGGTGCTCATCAGTGCTCTTGTTAATATGAAAGTAGCTGATATCTCATGATGGCACATCCAATTAAAGCCTCATGAATTCTTGACACTTCCTAGGACCACAGATATAGAACTGGGAGGGGCCTTCAGAGGGCATCTAGTCCAACCATCTCATTTTATAGATGAGGAACTCACACCTGCTGAGTTGCTATGACCCATCTAAGGTCACACAGGTGCTACATATCAGATGGAATCTGAATCCAGGTCCTCAGACTATGCCCATTGCTTTTCCCACTATACCATGATTTTCTATGGTTTAAGAAAGTCAGCTGAAGAATTTTGAGCATTTCTTCCACTCCTGGTCCATGGAAGGCAACTCATCAACTCTCCTTGATTCTGGGCCATAATGGTAGGGACCCCAGGGGCATCAGAATGATGCCTTTCACCTCCTCCCTTCTAAATTGACTCACCTTGGACAAGAGTGAAAGATGCAAATTGTCCCTTGCACTGGGAAAATGGAATTGCTCTCAACAGCAATAATCTAGTCCCTACCATCAGTTTACAACCTGTATAAGTATAAATATGGGAGTTATGTACACTTTGATGCTTCGAAGAGACAGGATTTGACAAGTGTGGGTCCTAGTGAAGCATGAAGAGGAGGAATTGGACATGGGAAAGATGCCTGACTGCCAGGTTCAACCCGAAGCCTGACTAGGTTGTAATTGCTGGGCTATGAATAGATTTTTATAGCCTATATTAAGATGCTTTCAAGCTTGATCTTGGCCAAGAGGAACCACATTACTTCTGGGGAATGGGGTAGGGAAGGGGTGGCAGAGAGGTGGCTGCAGGGGCCAGGGGAAAGACACAGACACATTTTGTACAATCTGATCTCTTTCGTGCCGTGTCCAGCATAATGACCCTTAAATATTTAGTAGTCTTCCAAAGGCCTGTTGCTCTTTAAACATTCATGTCTAAAGCTTCAGCGGCAGTGGGATCTGTTACCTGATGATGTCTGAGTCAGGTCTTCATCTTGTAAGCCATTTGTTCTTTGCCCTGCGGCACTCTCAGCTGAGTAAGCTGTTTGGATGTTTCTTTACTGTATAACAGATGAATTCTGAAGGGTTTTGTATTGACCAGAGATTCAGCGTAGCATGGCAGTCAGGATAACCTGGGCTCCAGTCTTGTTTCTACTACATACCATGTGTGTTGACCCCGGTGAAATCTACGGGCACCTTCTCAATTATACCTTTAAATGAATAAAATAAATTACAAGAAAGAAATCAATTATATTGAAATATAGTCAGCAGCATGTTTGTAAGTATTAACAATCAGCTCTCTGAAAAAAGAGGAGACCCTCACAGCCCCCTGAGAGTAGCACAGAGGTATTATTTTCTTGACTTTATAGATGAAAAAAACCAACAGGTAAAGTGACTGGCCTAGGGTCACACAGCTAGTGTGTGAGGTAGGACTCAAACCTGGCTCTTCCTCATTCCAAAGCTAGGGCTTTACTTATAGTAAACACTTTAATCACTGTTTCATTCATTCATTTACTTGTCCTGTGCCCTTATTCCTCTGTTTTTTGCTATTTGGTTACTTTTTACAGAGTTACTCATCATTTGACAGTAATAACATTTCATTATGTATATTGTGTAAAAATGTCAAGTACTGGGGGGAAAGAGACATGTCATCATGGAAAATATTGAGTTCCAAAAAAATGCTGTGTTATTTTGGGTCATTTAAAAAAATTGCTGGTACTAGATTGGTCGTAGTTCATGGCTTTTTATTTCTAGAGACTGGCAAAGAAATTAGTCCCTATTTTCCCATTTGTTGCTTCCAATGCTTTCCTTCCCCTTTCAGCCCTTCCCCTGGCTATCTTCCATTTTCATATTATAAAATGTGGGGGACTTCCTGGTGGTACCAAGTTCCCAAGAGGCTCATGTTGCAGTCTGTTGTCACTGAATAGAATAGTGGAGCAGTTGAGGCCATTCAGCTCTGGGTTTTATAGCGTACACTCGTCACATGAATTTCTCTTCAAACATTTCACCGCTGATGCAGACCCAGAAGTTCTCTCTCAGTCAGATTTCCACAGGAAATCTTCACTTTATATCCTCACTCAACAAAACCATTAGTAATCTCTGTCACCGACACTGGGGAGAATTGCCACACGCTCGGCTGGAAGAAACCAGAAGAGCTGAATGAGCTGATTTTTATAGAATCTTTGCTCTTCACTCCACCAAGGAACCTCAGATAATGGATAGGGTTTGGAGAACAAATATAAGTAAATACTTTTCCTCACAGCAAGTATTTGGTGCTCATCCAAAAAGCCACCTATTACAAGGGGATTTTATCCTCACCAACTATTCTTCCCCTACTGGTAGGTAATTCAAGCCCTACCTGAAACTCAAGAATGGCCTCCCTGTCGTCATTAGAAGGGGAGCTGCTTGAGGTCAGGGACTGTTCTGTCCTTTAGGATTGTACCTCCATAATTAGCACAGGGCCTGGCACATATAGTGCCTAATAAATATTACTTGATCATTGGATTAGAATGAAACCAATTCAATCTACATAAAAGAGGAGCCACTCAGACCTCACCCAGAAATTGGGAGAATCTGTTCTCAGCAAAACCTATATGTGAAATTTTTGTGCAAACCTTGGCTTTTAAAAGAAACATGCGATTCCTTTGCTTCCAATGAAACTGATTTTAACATTCATCACTCTTGCTTTTTGCCACAGGTTTCTCTCCTTTCTTCCCACTCCTTGTTAGTCATTTTCAAGTAAGAGTCGTTTGTGATAACATGTTTGGGGCACCTAGGTGGTATAGCAACATGCCCCAGATTTCCCTGGAGTGCACCCTGTAATTCCCAGGTCTGTGGTATTCTTAGCCAAGATGCACAGTCTCTCTTAGCAATTAACAATGGTTTAGACTTTTTAAAAAGTGACTGCTTGGTGTGGATTTTTTTAAATGTTCCTGGGGGTGGGAAAGTGCTTGGTAGTTAACACACAAGCCCCATGGTTTCTAGAATCAGTCTGTGGAAGAAGGAACATGTTTGCTCAGTGAGTTGGACACAAGCTTATACATGTTAAGAGACTTCCTGAAACCTACCTAATGATTGTTTTCTAGCATAATCTCAGCATGAAGGAGAGGTTGCTTCAGCAGCATTTCATCAGTGGTCAAGAAGCTTTGATGAATGGGTGTGGGAGATCTCTCCACCACAAGGGTAGATAAGCGTTAGAGTTTCTTGGGATTGAGAAGTGAAGAAGTATTATTTTTTAGCGAACATTTTTTACAGCCCCTACTAGATTCAAGACACTGTATTCACTGAGCTCTTTTTAATCATTATCTCATATAATAATAATAGAGTGCTTGCCATGTTCCAGGCACTGCGCTAAGAAGCATTTTACAATTATGATCTCATCTGACCCTTACAACAACCCTGGGAGGGAGGTGCTGTTATTCCCTAGTTTATAAATAGGGAAACTGAGGCAAACAGGGGTTAAGGACTTGCTCAGGGTCACACACTAAGTGCTAGGAGTGGGATTTGAAGCTAGCTCATTTGGATGCCACTTGTTAATTCACCTCCAACTGCCTTGGTAGATTATTTCTAGAGAAAGGACAGAGCAATGGATAAAGAACCAGCCTGAGAGACGATTGTACAATGTGAAGGAGTTTGCAGATCCTATACATGACTGTATGCCACCATGGGGGGGTCGGGTGGGAGATGGGGAGCAAGGGGAGAAAAATCTATAACTGAAGTGACTATGGAACAGAATCTTGCAACCTAAAAGTAAACAATATAGTTTAAAAAATTTAAAAAAAAAGAACCAGCCTGAGAGTCAGGAGAACCAGAGTTCAAGTACAGCTTCAGACATATACTGTCCTTCTGACCCTGGGCAGGGGATTTGGCTTTTCAGGGCCCACAAGCAACTCTCTAGAATTACAAGCTACAAAAATGGTAAATCTTCAGTGAGAGAAGGAATTTCTTTACTGGAAAGGAATGGCAATGAAATAAATAATGTATACAGACTCCCAAAAAAGGGATGGTACAGAGAAAAAGAACTGGACTGGGTGTCAGAGGACCAGGTTTTGAATCCAGTTTGATCTAGAACAAGGCATTTATTTAATCTCTCTTGGTCTCAGTTTCTTCATCTGTACAATGGCCTCTAAGATCCTAACTCCAGATTTTATGATAACTCCCTTAAAAGTTTTATCCTTTCTCTACCAATATAACCCTGAAAATTCCGGTGGATCTGCCACCTCATCAGTCGCCTAGTCATCCTTTCCCTGTGCTCCCATAAATTCACCCAAGAGGCCTTCTTTGTCTTCTCTTGATATTACAGGGATGCCTGTAGAGGTATCAGGAGTGCCCAGTTCTTCTTCTAAACACACATTTAAGCTGCTTTATTAAGCACATAGCCAGTGCTCAACAAATATTCATTGACTGACTCTTTAACCCGGTTGCTCTTCATTTACGGGCAGCTCTTTGGAGTCTGGGAGACTTGAGTTCAAATGTAGCCTGAGACACTCACTAGCTCTGTGCCCCTGGGCAAGTCATTTGACTTCTATGCTTGCTCATCTGTAAGATGGGAATAATGATCACACCGAGGTGTTATATAATGCTGGAATCCTGCTGATGCTGACTGTGGGCCCCTGGGATGCCCTTCAGGTGACCCCCACTTTCAGTCCTTGGGAGGCTTGTGTTCCATGACTCACAGGGAAGCAGAGCCAGAGGCGCATTGGTATGAACAACACAAACTCTGGTTTCATGGAGAAGCTGGTCATTGCGAAAATCTGGTCAGAGGAAAAGTATTTGTAAGTTTTTTTAATTAAAGAATTTAGGAAAAATTAATCTCCATTTTTTTTTAATCCTCTTCCCGCATTCCACTAAGAGGAGAAAAGTCAGAAAACTCGACTCACTGATGGTATCGTTATTGTGACGGGGTCAGACGCGAGGCCCGGGAGCCTGGGACTTGGAGTTGGAAGAACCCGCTGAAATCCCGCTCCGCTGCGTGTTACGGGGACACTGGACACGTGGCCCCTGGTCACGTGGCCCCCCTCGGGCCTCAGTTTCTCCGTTTGAAAGATGAGGAAGATGAATGAGGTCTCCTCGCTTCCCTGCCGGCCTGAGTCTGCGACCCTTGCACAGTGCGCAGCTTCTCCGGCCTCAGTTTCCTCGTCTGTAAACTGAACCCGACACCCTCGGAGGCCGGCGCGCTGGGTCTGTGATGATGGCGGTGACGCGCTCTGGGGACCGCCGGCAGCCGGGACCCCAACGCCGGGTGCCTCGCCCCTCTTTCAGCCGTTCGCTTCAAGGCCGAGGCCTCGAGAGCTCGGAGGATCCTTGGCAGCGGCAGGGGTGCGGGGCGCTGCCGGAGCTAGGGTTAGAGTCGGGGGCTGGGCTGTGCGGGTCATCCGGAGCCCCCTGAGGGGGGCGGGGCCGGGCTGAGGCGGAAGACGAGGGGGTCGGGCAGGGGAAGACACGCGTGGCGGGCTCCACAGCGGGGCCTTGTGTTTAAAGAAGAGCTTGTTCTGTCCACGCAGCCATCCCCAGAGCGCCGCCGGCCTTCCTTATCTCGTGTCTCCGTGGGCCTGACTCCGGCAGGATCTGACTGTGGAATGAAAGGGGATGTTTACGTGGCCGCGGCGCCTCGGCCTTCTTAGGTATCTGTCTGTCTGAGGGCGGCCCGAGGCCGAGGCTCGGGCCCTTGCACACCTTAAGGTGACCGGGAAGCCGCCGTGGCCGGAGGCGCCGCGAGGCCCCTTGGAGGGGGGACGAGCTTAACCCTGGGGCAGGGCGCGAGGGGAGGCCCTGGGAGAGGCCCCAGGGATCTCAACGAAGATCGCAATGAAGGGGCTCGGGTGAGGGAAGCCGGGACGAGCGGCTCTGCTCTCTAAGGCGGGACAGGGGCCTCCAAGGAATCAGCGTCCTGGACTCGGGATTAGCGGCACAAATGGGCGGGCCCTCTGAGGAGCAGATGGCCAATCACTTGGGGGGGGGGGAGGAGGTAGAGGAATCAGTGAATGAAAGTGAGTGGCAGTGACATCACTGGAGAGTGGCCGGGATCTAGGAAAAGTGGCTTCTAGGTTTGGAGGGAGCTTGTGCCCATCACGCGGTAGGTGTTTGTCACGCGGCACGGCATATGTCACATGATGTAACCTGGTACATTGTCTGCCACATGATGTGTTCCTGTCACATGATGTGGCATGTTGGTCATGTGAACAGGCTGTTGAGCACTCAGTGGCATGGCCTTCTGTCAGATGACACAAGACACTTGACACATGATGTGGCAGTCTACCGCATGATACAGTGTCTGATGGTGACCTGTCTCTGTCACACAACTAGCAGGTTTGTCTCCTGAGGTGCTTCTCACATGATGTAGTGTGTCCATCACATGGTGTGGCATTCTGTCGAATGGCCCATCCATCATATCAGGTGATGAGCCCACCAGTAAATGCCATGTGTGTCACATGATGAGATGTGTTGGTCACATGACAGTGTGTTGCATGTGACCTGTCGAGGATGAGGTCCTTCATCACATGACAGTGTGACCATCATGTAACATGGTGTAGCATGTTCATCTTAATGTGCCCATCAGTGCTCCGCTGTGCCCGTCGTGTGTCCACCATATGAGAGTGTTTGTTGAATGATGACAAGCCATCGCATGATGTGTGTCCATGATGTGGCGTGTCCTCATGTGACAAGCATGTTATGTCGCTTAAACTCAGCCTCAGTTTCCTCATCTGTGAAATAGGAATAATGGCACGTCACTCAGGGTTATTGGGAGGGTCGAATGAAATGCTGTTTGTAAAGTGTTTTTCTCCTATAAATGGTAGCTCTTTAGTTGTAATTTGCAATAGCCTGTTGTACCTTAAAAAAAACATTTAAAAGGGAGCTGGAGTCGGAGTCAGATTATGTGAGCCCGGACCTTGGTTTGGCTGTCGCTCTCTTTGTAACCTTGCACAGCCTGCTGCCCTTGCCAGGCCTCAGTTTCCCCATCTGTAAAATGAGTGGGTTGGACTAGATGACCCCTGAAAGCCTTTCCATCTCTAACCCTGTGATTCCATGAGCTCGATGTCTTTATAGAAGGATTTAATATGCAGAGAATTCTTCCAGTTCACAGGAGTTCCAGTAGCTCCCTACAGATTCATGCTAAGTATACTTTAAGAGGAAATGTACTTATCTTGGCAAAACAGTGCCCTGCCCTGTTCATGTAAATATGATTTCCATAATGGACTGCACGGAGAGATCTTCCTGATTTAATTGAAAGGAGCCTTCTCAGCTGCATTGCACAATCTTAGTCGCTGCCATAAATAATACACTCATTTTCTGCAAAAGTAACATCTTTAGGGAATACCGATTCTGAAATATTCCCATCATCTTGGAGCCTTTTAATGGGTTTTGCAGCTGGAGGATTTGTTGTATATTTCAGCAAGGCTCTGAACTCAGCCTTGTAATTCTGCCCCAATTCCTATAACACATTCACTGTTTTGAACATGGTGATTTGGATATACATTGGTGTACATAAGTAGCATTATCATTGGAAAGATTCTCCAGTTCAGACTAATTGACTGTAGGTCCAGGATTCTCAACATTTTTTTAGAATAATGTTTTTAAATACATGAAATAAAATGTATTGGATTACAAAGGACATCAATTATAGTGAGAAACAGTTCTTTAAAAACTATCTACTTATGCATCTGTCAATTAAAGTTTAATATCAATTAAATTATCAAGTTAGAATGTCCTGGTATAGGGGAAGGCATTCTGAATCATGGACTAATTTATTAAGAAGTTCAGTGATTACTAAGATAAAGTTACCCAAACCTAGAGGATCTTCTTGGATCCTTCTTAGATGATTTGTGGTTGGCATGTTTTTCTTGCTTTTTAAAAATGTAAATGGGTCTTTCCAAAGTACTCCAGGGTATTTTGAAAGCAGTTAGTTGTCTCTTAAATATTTGATGTTTCTTCATAGTCTCGTTTGCCCAGAGTATTTGTTCTACCTGGAAAGAACCTTGGGGTTTTGTCAGCTTATTAGAGGGGATGGGGTGCTCTGGAATACGGAGATGCTTGCTCTTATATGTTAAAATCTCCAATGTATAGAGTTGTGGAGGGAATCTCCTCACTAAGAGGTAATACCAGTGAAATCACAGGTATAGACTCCCCAAAAGGGGTGGTGCAGAGAAAGAGAACTGTTTGGAATTAGAGGATCTTGCTTTGAATCCTGAAACTGCCTATTTGATCTAGAACAAACCATCTGAGCTTTCTTGACCTCAGTTTCCTCATCTGTAAAATGACTTCTGTAAAATAGCTATGGTGTTTAAACTTCAAGGGTTTGCCCAGTGATGTCAAGGACCAACCTCGACACCAGAGGGTTTCATCATCAGATTGACCAAAGGGTGATTTTTTTTTTGGCCAGAGTAACTCTCAAAAAACCATTTATAAAGTTATAGAAGAGCTGTGATCCATGTCAAGGGAAGCAAGTACCCATGGCTGTGCAATTAAAAATCCCTGACATCTCTAAAAACATGAGACAGTTATTGTTGCTGGTGGATGTAAGATGGTTGCTTTTGGTACAGTTCAGAGTAACAATGAGATGTAATACAGGCAAGCCTTCAGCAAGCTGGGAGTGGCACAGCTAGAGTAGTATGGGTAACCAACTGCTCATGCTTTGCCTCGTGTGGGTGCTTTGTGAGTTCTGCAGTGTGTACGCTATCCCACTCAAAAGGAAGCCAACTGTATGGGCTGCAAAAGGGAGAAATGGGGATTTTGATGTGCTCTTTGGTCATTCTTTGTGACTCCCTTTGGGTTTTTCTTGTCAAAGATACTAGAGTGGTTTGCCATTTTCTTTTCCAGCTCATTTTATATATAAGGAAACTGAGGCAAATGGGCTAAGTCTACTATGATTAAATTTGCTGTCTGCTTCTGAGTTGGGAACCTGCTTATCATAAGGGCAGGTCTTTAGAATGCAGGTTCATTGTGAATAGATGGTTTCATTCTTTGTCTTTGTATCCTCAGTATCTCAGTATCCTGGCACCTAATAGGTGCTTAATAGTTACTGACCGATCGGTCGTTCAGAGTCAGCTGATGCTGCATATCTTATTTACAAAACAAGCCGAGACTTCAGCCTATATTCCTGTCTATAGGAGAATATTTGGGAGAGCTGCAGATTATTATGGGTTTGGTTTTTTTTTTTAAGGCACAGTTCCACTGAGCCTGTCTCCTGCCATGATAAATGGTGAATTTGTCAAGTTTGAAGCAATGAGACTCGATTCTTATTTGAAAGATCAAGTTCCCTTTTTAAGATGTTAGATAGCTCTGGAAAAAGCACTCAACTGGGAGAGACTCCTGACTTCTACTCCTGGCTTCACTACTAAGTATCTGTGTGATCTTAGGTAAGACGGTTCACCTCAGGGACCTTGTCTATAAAATAAAGACCTTGCACTAGAGGATCTTTCTGCAAGGTACCTTGCAGGCCTTCCAGGTGGAAAATTCTGTGAAATCCAACTGAATGATGTGTCGAGTATTGTACTGAATTCTAGGGATGCAGATATAAATGTGACCAAGTCTCTGTGCTCAAGGATCTAATGGGGGGACCACACATACAGGGGAGTGATGACCAATTAGGGGTGTTCTGGTCTGGGAAGACACAGGGATGGTGAGCGGAGCCATAGAGGAGCTGATTGCTAATATCACATGTGGTTTCCCCCTTAGCCTGTGAACTCCTGGACTTTTGCCTGTCTTTGTATCCTTAACTCTTAGCATAGTGCCTGGCATGTCATGCGTGCTTAATGAATGCTTGCTACTAGACCGACAATACTAACTTCATATAGATTTGATTACCAGACAAATGATTGATCAAGACATACAGATAGAAAGATAGAGTATTTATTAAGCCCTTATGTGCCAGACACTGTGCTAAGGGCTGCAGATAGAAAAACAAGAGAACAGATGGTGCCTCCCCTCAAGGAGCTTCCCTTCTAATAGGGGAAACAAAAGAAGAGCTGAGAAGTAGGGGACCTGGAAGTCAAGTGAGAGACCTGGAAGTCATGTGGCCAGCTAGTGTGAAGGTGGAGTATACTGGAGAGTGGCCCAGGGTGCAGAGAGCTGGGCTTCCTAAGATAAGAGTAACTCAGGGAGAACAAGTGTCTGTATCAGCCCAAATCTATGTCCATAGCTAGAACAGCATTTGAGAGCCTGGGCCCCACTTGCTAAAAACAGATCAGTAAAAAAATCCATTTTATCCTAAGGATGGAAGAAACAAATGCAGATTCTGAAGGGGCTTAAGCATAGCTTCAAGCAGGGTAATAGGACTCTAGCTGGTGGAGGGACTTGAGGGTGGAGTGAGGGGGAGCGTCAGATCAGGCTGACCTACAGCTATCCTACTCAAGTTCCTTTGTCTAAACTCAGACCTTGGGTGAATTGGGGGCTCTCCACGGCAGAGATGCAAAGGACAGGAGGCTCTTTATCAAAGGTCAGACTTACATAGTGTGGGAGGGACTCAGGGGACCCACAATCCTGCTCTGGCCTTTCTGATTACATCATAGGCAGAAATCAACTTACCCTCAGAATGTGATGCCATTGAGCTGTGGGTGCCGTGCTTCAGAAAGTTATTCCAAGACCATCCACAGAAAGTTACTCTCTCTATGATGGAAAACGTTAAAACTCTAATAAATGACTCAACTTTGAATTAAACACTCAGTATGTTATTTACTGACCCCACTTTAGAAATGAGAAAATTGGAGGTCAGAGAGTTTAAGTATTATGCCCATGGTCACACAGCTAGTCAGTCTTAGAAATGAGGTTGAAACCTAAGTCCATGCCCATCGTGCTTTCTGTTTTAACTCACTGCCCTGTAGAGCTGAGACCACCATGAACAGTGGATTGTAGTTTAAGAAAAGAAAAAAATTTAAATGCCACCTTTTGGGTCATTGGGTCAAGACAGGATTTAAGTGATGGACCTCCATTGAGGGAGTGCTTCTCATTGAGACTAAAAGTCCTTCTGATTTATGTATATGCTTCGGGACTAACAGTTGCTTACCAAAAGATTTCTGCTTTGTTGTCCTCCATCTTTTAATAAAAGTGCCTTCTGTAAAATTGTGAAAGAAATATGCCCTTGAAATTGGGTTTCTGTTCTGACTATGAGACTTATCTATGAAGTTCAAACATGGTTTCTTTGATAAATAGCCTCTTACTCGAACAACCAATGAGCTTGGGGATTTTGTAGAAACAGAGTGATAATCATTCACTTGTTAAGTGTTCTTCCTTATTGCCTGTAGTTGGTGACATACACACAGAATGAGGGCTCCAAGTTGCTTAACCTTGTTCTTTTGGCATGTTGGGAGAGAACATCAGAAATAGATAGGGAGGGGATACTGTCATGTCCCTCTCCTCAAAAGTATCTCCCTTATCATTTTACCAATAATTTGGGCTAATTAATGGTTTTATCCTTCCCAGAAATATTTTATCAGTCATTCACATGTGAGTGTAAATTATTTTCATGAACCAGTTATAGAATCTTGGATCTACAGTTAGGAGGGGCTTCAGGGGCCATCTAATCCAGTGCATTCAATTTACTGTTGAGACCTAGGAAAGTTAAGTGAGTTGTCCAGTTAGTAAGAGAGAGCCGTCATTTAAACCCTTCTCTTCTAATTTCAGAGCCAGTATACTTTCTGCTACTCCATAATGCCTCCATATTGCTTTCTTCTAGCTGAGCTTTAGTCCTGAGAGGGAAAGTAGGTGTTTTATAAATAAGTGCTTATTATTATATCAAAAAATATAATACATAGCAATAATTACAATTATTATTGATTGGTTGAATACCTTTTAGAACTAGAGTGGGTATGAAAAGTATCAGGGAAGACTCCTTGAGAAAAGCGTTTCTTGAGGTGGGCAGTAAAATGCCTGCCTGAGATATAATGTATTTATTAGATGGGATCAGATTGTTGTAACTTTGCCTAAGGTAGAGGTTCTAGGCTTTACAGAGAAGGTGTTTATCAATCTTGGTAGCAGCATCTCGGTAAAAACTGCTTTCTGACCTGCAGACATTCTAAACTTAGTGATGCACATTGTCACTTCATTCCACTGCTGGAGTTTACAAAGATGCCTTTCTTGGAACCCTCTCCATGTTGCACCAAAGTATCCATCTCCTGTTACTGGACTTGGTACAGCCTGTAAAGTTACCTCCATGACTATGAAGTAGCTGAAATGTTGAGTCTGGGGTGTCCAGATCACGAAGGATATTTAGAATTACTGTGTGAGAGACTTATGTACAAATCAATAAGCCTTTCATTCACCCATAATGAAAGGTGAGCATGGCAGCTTATGTATCAGCTGCATGTCTGGCTTCCTATTCAGCGTGAAACCAATCAATACTCGGCCAGATGGATCTAGCTTCTTATTTTCTTATACGAGGTCCAACCCATTGTAGGTAGGAAAAGATTCATGATCTCCAGGTACCACGATGACTTATCCATGAGAGCCGACTCAGCCAATGCCTCTGTGTGACAGGCATTCGTACCTTGGTTATAAGAGCCATCTCCATTCCAAATGTGCTTTACTCTACAGTTGAAATGCTGCAAGAATCAATACTGTCTCACCTGACTTGCCCAGATCAGCAAGTCCTGAAGTTCAGAATTCTCATCCCACTGAACTTTTCAACTGATTGCCTTGAGCAAATCATTCCTAGAAACTGGACCCTCCTGATTAGTAGTATATCATGTGATTGGGTACATTCTGTTAGATCTGATTTTCAAGAGAGCACTTGTTACTAGTGTGTGAAATGAAAGAGTTCAGAGTCTGAATCTAAGGTCAGAAAAGGTCTTTATTCTTTCTCATGAGAAAGGACTCTGCCCCTGTCGCCCACATGGCATCTGCAGGGAGAGAGCAACAGGTAGAAGCCAGCCCATGGTTATATAATCTTCTAATGCAGAAAACCCAACCCCTCCCCACAACTGGCCTTCACTCTTATTGGTAGGGGGGCTGACCCACAACCTAAGCAGGGGAATCTCTCTGAGACAAAAGACCCGAAAACATGTGGGTGTCCAGTGAAAGCAGCCTTAACTTTATTTGGCATATCTTCTCCTGAGTTGGCTCTGGGGGAGGGTCTCCATTGCTTTAAGCCCCAGATTGCTGGAAGGTCAGGTGACCTAAACCTAGGCCTGGTGAATACTGAAGCTGTTCTAGATTTGATTTTTCAGAATGCGGAGAGAGGACGAGAAGATCTGTTCACAACCTGGTTCTAGCCTCAAAGGCTCCTTCTATCTCTAAATCTGTGACCCCAAAATAAGACTAAAATGAAAAAATTTAACAAATAGATTTGACTCACTTAACACAGTAGCTGTTTGGAAAAAAAAAAGTGGTACCAATAGAATTTTTATAAAATGAATCCTACTTTCAATGCAAAATAGGTACCTTCCACGTCCTTAAAGGAACCTGAAGGATCCTTTTGTAATGCAAATGCTATAATCAGCCCCTAATTTGTGTTTCATAATTTCAGGTTTTTCTGTGTCTGGTTTTCTTTAAATGGGGCATACTGCTAGTGTATGTCTTTAGCTCCTAAAGGGGATAAAGAAAGGTAAATTTTTGACTTCCAGCTTTACAATGAATATTTAGTTCATTATTTTCTATAGAAAACATTGACGTGATCCCATAAAAGCCACTTTAGCTCTGAGCACATGCTGAGAAAGCACCATCAGAATATATCTTTGCAAAAAACTGGATTTTTATGAGCCAGTAAAATTCCGTCATTGAAATCTATCGTAATTCAATTGTAATGCAGGCAGAAGAATATTAAACTGGTCCCACACCCCCTTTACATAAAGGTGAGTAGTCTTGTATCACCTAGACTGAATATGCCATGTTTTTGGAACAAGACCAGGAAATCTGTCGATGGCACCATTAAGATGGGAGCTTTTGGCTGAAGGTTTACTTTTTTTTTTTTAATTTAGCCCTAAGAAACAAGGCAGCACAGAGCTGACAGGCTATGACTGGTCAGAATTTGATGATGAATAATACAGTGGATAGACTTTTAATCTGGCACGGTCTACTTTATACTGTGAATTGGCATGCTGTGCCAGGAAAGCTTCCAGCTGCCATCGATGCTCCATCTGTAGAGATGTCTATGGATAACTTCCAACTGGTGTAATTCCGTACACATGTAAGATTCTGAAAGGCTTTAATATGGAAGGTTTAAGGAGAGTAGAAACTAGAATCGTTCAAGAGGGAGATCCCAGATTTAGAGCTGCAGGGGACAATTTGAAAGGCAGTAGGGTCTAAAGGAAATGGCATAGGATTTGGAATTAGATGAATGAAGCTCCAGAAGGGAAAAGTCCCAGCTCTGCACTTTATTGCCAGTGTGACCTAGGACAAGTCCCTTGGCATCAACTGGCTTCAGTCACCTCCTTGGCAAAATGAGGGGTCTCCAAGCTCCCTTTCAACTCTGAATCTCTGAGCCTTTGGGGCTGTCTAGTCTACCTTTCATTTTACATGTGAGGAAACTGAAGCCCAGAGGTCTAGTGTCTTGCCCAACTTTACAGAGCTAGGAAGTGTCCCAGGGATGATTTGAACCCATGTTCACTAAAGGCCAAAGTCAGCAATCTTTCTATTGTAGCACTCTGCCTCCTTTCCTTTGTCAGATTCATCATCCTCATTTTGTGTGTGTGTGTGTGTGTGTGTGTGTGGTGGCTGGGGAAGTGGGGATGGTAGAAAGTTGAAATTGGGGAAAGCAGGAATTCACTACATACTAAATAGCAGAATACTAGTATGGTCAACTAGGTGTCCCAGCTTATAGAGTCAGGAAGACTCTATGAGTTCAGACCTGGCTGCAGATACTTACTAGGTGGATGACCCTGTACAAGTCACTTAACCCTGTTTGGCTGAGTTTCCTTATCTGTAAAATGGGCTTCAGAAGAAAGTGACAAACCAGTCCAGGATCTCTGCCAAGAAAACCCCAAATGGGATCACAGAGAGTCTGACACGACTGAGAATGACTGAGCCACAAGAACAGAGCTGGACCAGGAGGCCAGGGTCTGCCTCACACACTTCCCAGGTGGATGACCTGAGGCGATTCACTTTCTGTCTTTGAATTTCAGTCTCCTCCTCCATAAAGAGAGGGTAGCAGGGCAGCTAGGTGGTGCAGTAAATAGAGCACCAGCCCTGCAGTCAGGAGGACCTGTGTTCAAATCCAGCCTCAGACACTTAACACTTACTAGCTGTGTGACCTTGTGCAAGTCACTTAACCCCAATTGCCCTGCCTTCTTTTCTCCAAAAAAAAAAAAAAAAAAGATAGTGTTAGCCCTGATTAGGAGGCTTATTGTGAGGATCCAATAACAGAGGGTGCATAAAGCACTTTGCAAACCTCACATCAGTGAATGAATTTAAAAGGATTTAAGTTTTGACTATTTGCAAACACTGTTATGTACAAGCACTGTCCTGAGTGCTGGGAATAGAAATAGAAACGTGAAGACTTCAAGGACCTTCCCTCCCATTACATATGTTAGGGCATCCTCATTAATTCTGGCCCATACCCATGATTTCATCAATGCAGAGAATTCCTGGTGTGGACACTTCCTTTACCACGGTCTAAGACATAGCCAGCGTGTAGCTCAAAGGCAGGCCTTCCTGACTCCAAGGCCGGCCCTGTGCCATGCTCACTTTCCACTTCGTCTTCATCTTCTTGTCGTGTCCCTGCCGTCCTCATCCCATTGTGTGCACCGTCACTTCTTCCACGATTCTGTCATTCGCGTCTCTTTCGCTTGACCTCTCTAGGTTTTAGTTTCTTCAAAGTAATTCTATAAAGTGAAGAGACTGAACTGGATGATCTCTAGGATTCCTTCCTTGTTTACTAGTCTATAAATGATTACAATAATCTATCCCTTGTCCTCCCCGTCCTGTAATGCTTTGTATTTTTAGGAAGGCCAGAGTCCATGCTTCCCTCTCTGGTTGGCTTCAACCATAGCTCAAGTTCAGTCCACTGCAGACATCTTAAGAACATCTCACCATCCTCTTTGTCCACTGTGCTCTTCTGGTCATCTTCTAAATTCCCTCTCCCTCTACCCTTTTCACCCCTTCTACTTTTCACCTCTTGCTCTGAAAACAGAAATCAATTCTCTTCTTGCTTCTGGTAAGGACATGGCAGTCTGCCCTATAGCTCCATCCCTGTGACTTCCCAGACAAAATCACTCTTGACTCCTAATCCTTTGCATGTACTGTTTCCCCCTTAAAATATAAGCTTCTTGGGGGTCTTGCTTTTGTCTTTGTATCTCAGTACCTGACACAGTTCCTGAGACATGGGAGGCACCTAATAGAGGTTTTTATTCATTTGTTTGAGTGATGAGAATTAGAACAGAAAGTTCCTTAGAAATAAATTAGTCTAAGATATACAGGGGCTGGGATGGGGAGACCCTCCCTGCCCTACCAGAAAATAAGAGAGCAGAGCAGGGAAGGGGCTTTACAGTGGGATTGCTGTTTTAGGGTTGGGGCAGGGGCAAGACGGGGAGAAAATGTGTAATTCAAAAATGTAATGAAAATGAATAATGTAAACAAGAAAACAAATAAAAAACTAAATTTAAAAAAGAAATAAATTAGTCTAACCCCTTTCATTTTGCAGATGAGGAAACTGAGGCTCAGCCAAGTTAGGTGATTTGTCCAACATCACACAGGTAGAAAGTGGCAGAGCTGGGAACTCTACTCACATCCTCTTGACTCCCAATCCACTTCTGTTTCTGCAATGCCCATCCTGGCAATCCAGGTGGCCTTGCTGAGTTTCTCCCCAACATGCACTACCCAGTAGGCTGCTAAGTTCTACAGTATTTTACATTGCTGTTGAAATTTCAATGGATGCTGAGCTGTACAAACATATCACATTCAGATGATGATGTGAAGGGACTTTGAAACCAGTGGGGTCAGTCTAGAAAAAGAAAGGGGGAGAGCTACCATTGTTGTCAGTGCCAAAAATGCCTGGCAAGATAGATGTTTTTAATAATAGGCTCATATGAGTACATTGGCTCCTTAGTAACAGTGTTAGGAAATCCTTTCACTTTGCAGACCTTCATCCTGAGTTTCTGATGAGCCCCACATAAGTTAAAACAGCCCTGAGCTGTCACATCCTTCCAGTGTTTGGATAGGAAGCCCTTTATATCTGAAGTGTTTATACATCAGCTGTAAAATGAAACACTTAGTGGAAGCATTTGTTATGTAGCTGGCCTTTTCAGTGTCCAAGGTACCGACTTGCCGTATTTAATTTTCCCAGATTATCTCTGGGTGCTGTGACACTTGCTCAGACTTTGTAATTGCACTGACAGGACATCAAGAAAATTGAATCAATGTCTTGACCTGCCTCTCAACTTCTCTGGCTTCAGCCAGGCCCTCTCAGGTTTTCTGTGGTGCTTCCATCCTCTCCTTGAAGAAGGATCAGGACTTTATCATCTTCTTAGTCAAGCAGTCCATCCATAACCATTTATTAAGTGCCATCTGTGTGCCCAGAACTGTCCGAGGTGCTGAACACCCAAAGAATAGAAGCCCCTTTTGTTGTTGTTGTTCAGTTGTTTGAATCACCCCTGACTCTTTGTGACCCAATTTGGAGTTTTTTTTGACAAAGATTCTGGAGTGTTTTACCATTTCCTTCTCCATCTCATTTTCCAGATGAGGAAACTGAGGCAAACAGAGTTCAGTTTCTTGCCCAGGTTCACACAGCTAATAAGTGTCTGAGGCTGTATTTAAACTCAGGAAGATGAGTCTTCATGACTCCAGAACTGGCTCTCTATCCATTGTGCCTCCTAACTGCCTGAAACCTTCTTTGGGACAGCTCCAGGGACAAATGGTATGACAGGGGTGGTATGTACCTCATTCTGTTCCCACATATTTTTGAATTCTTCTTCAAGGTCACTATATTTTGAAAGCTTTTCATCCCATAAATCTTGGAGATTAATTTTTTTGCTCAGTGTCCCAAAAATTCTTGGGATTTGAATTTAAGAGACTTGACTTTCATGACAAAAACATCATTCTCTATGGGCTACCTATAGTTGCATTTTTTTGGCTGGAATTTTTAAAAAGATATTTCTGCTTTCAGATCAGTGGGCCTTTTTTTAGTGTTTCTCTTCGAAAATAATTCCCTTCTGGCTTGAATCTCAAAACATCCCTCCACACGGGAAACAGGATCTGAACTTAATAGTATCCCAAAACTAAGGCCATCTTTAGAAACAGAGCTTCAGGGAACCTCTAGCATTCAGAAGCCAAGCGGTGTTTCCCTTGTTCAATGTTCAGTGTTACCTTTGTATGATATTTCCAGTTCTCATCTTTTTAGCTGGCTCAAATAGGAATCCCTGTGACTGGAGCAAAATTATGCCTGGGACCTGTCACTGGTTAGCTTTACAGGAGATTACCAGAAAAGCCAGATGTAATTTTAAGCCCAATCACTAAAACAAGTGGAATTTTTTTTAAAGGGTACTCTTAGGAAAACAAGCCTGAGCTGAAATGAGCCGGCTGATGGGAATTGATGTGGCTGCTGTGTTATCCTTACATCTTCTCCTTTCAGAGTGGTTGAGATGTTATGAGCTGTTACAGCTGAGGCCCTGTTGCACTCAGATATGAAAGGTGAAATGATGTAATTAGGCAGAGCTCATTAAATCAGTTAAATGGTCCCAGAGTATGAACCAGAGAATTATAATTTACTAAAATATTTGGGGCCATTAGTATGCTGTGAGAATAATAAGAAAATAAGCAATGAATAGAAAAGATAAATTCACTGCAGGGGAAAAAAAGTTAATCACCATGAATCTCTGGCAGCAAGGACTTTTTAATGGTATGTTCTGAGGAGGTTTTCTTAGCACATAAAATTCTGCAAAAAGTTGCACATATTTACCCAGAAGATAAGCTCATTCGTATTCCCCTAAAAGGATATGTGCCGTGTGGCTTTGTGGAGATCAGAGATGATTGATTCTGTTTCAAGGAGAACCAGCAGGTGGGTGCACTTTCAAATGACACCCTTGTGATCTGACTGCCCTGGTAACCAAGAGTGGAGACTCTCCAAATGATTCTAAGAGGCCTCCCACACTTAATGGGAAGAACCTGCTATTAAAAAAAAAAGGTGGAACAGCTGATAAATTCTTATCTTCTTTCAGAAGGTGGAGGAATCAGTGAAGGGCAGTGGGATGGTGGAAGTAACAATTCCCACCAGATCTGACCAATAATAAGAAAAGAACATAGATCAACAGTTGGAAAGGACTTTGCAGGGGGGAGCAATAGTCTGGTCCAGCTTCCTCGTTTTACAGATGAGGATGCTGAGGACCAGACAGATGAAGGGCGCACAAGTAGTAATTAAGTGGTAGAGCCAAGATTCAAACTCAGACCTTCTGGGAAGGGCAGCGTGGTTTTGGAGTGAAAGGACCTGGGTTCGAATGCTACCTCCGTCAGCTACTGCCTGTGTGACTTTGCATAAATTATTTTCTCTCTTTGGGCTGTAGTTTCTTCATCTATAACATGAAAGGAGTTGGACTAGATGGCCTCTGAGGTCCCTTTCAACACTGGAAGTATGAGGTCGTGATTGTCAGTACAGGATTTTTTTCCACTTTAATCTAGATGAAGGGTCCTTAGCCTAGAACAGATTTCAAGGGGGTCCATGAACTTGGACAGAAAAAAGTCCATCTTTGTTTTCAGCCATATCTGGAATACTTTTACTATTATAAATTTTGTTTTGAATCTTTGATCCAGTGACACTGGCTGTTCACATCTCTCAACTGGGAGCGTTCTCTCTGGCTGTCCCTTATGCCTGGCAAGCTCTCTCTCCTCCACTCTGACCACTGACCTCCTTGACTTCCTTCAGATCTTGACTGAAATCCCACCTTTCACCTGGAAAGCCTTTTCCAACCCCCTCCCCTTTCATTCTAGTTCCCTCTAAATACTAATTATCTCCCATTTTTATTATCCAGATAGTAAATATTATCTAGATATTAATTATCTGCTATTAGTGACCTCCCGAATGAAGCCTATTTGGCATATTTGTTTGCATGTTGTCTTTTCCATTAGACTATAGGCTCCTTGAGGGCAGGAGATTATCTTTTGCTTCTTTTTGTGGCCCCAACCCTTAGCACAGTACCTGGCACATTGTAAGTGCTTAATAAATATTTGTTGATTGATTTTTTAAAATTGATTTTAAAACATTATTCAGAAGAAGGGCTTGGAGGAATGGTTTCACCAATCAAAAAAGTTCAAGAATCCTTGCTTTTAAGCTTTTCTTGGTACTTCAGAATCGCAGGCCTAGAGCTGGAAAGGACCTTGGAAATCACCTAAGCTAACTCCTCTCATTTTCAGATTTAGAAATTGAAGCTTCTTATTCAAGGTTCTACAAATAATAGAGTTGTGATTTGAATCTCAGTCTCCTGACTCCAAATTTAATACTCTCTCCATGTCTCTCCACACACCCCCAACCCCTGACCCCATACACCACATTGCCTCTCAAGGTCAGATTCAGGAGGTAGCATGCTGGCCCTCTGGAATAATGGTTGGTCATCACGTTGGTCAGACTCCTTAAGTCTTTCTCTGTTTTTACAATGTTTCTATTATGTACCAATTGTTCTCCTGGTTCTTCTTACTTCCCTTTGCATCAGTTCATATACATTTTCCCAGGTTTCTCTGACACCATCCTTTTCATCATACATTCATATACCGTAGTTTGGTCAGCGGATGAGCACCCTTCATATTTCCAGGTTTTTTTGTGCCACAAAAAAGAGCTACTATAAATATTTTTATACATATGAGTCCTTTTCTTCTTTCTTTGATCTCTTTGGAGGACAGGCTAGTAGCAGTGTTGCTGGATCAAAGGATATATTCAGTTTAATATTCAGTTCCAAATTGATTTCCAGAATGGTTGGACTAGTCCACAGCTCTGTACACTAATGTTCCTGCTTATATCTTTTGATCATTTATCAAACTGGAGAACAGCTCTTATCCTTATATATTTGAATCAGTTCCTTTTATCCTTAAAGTCTTGTTTTGTTGGGGGTTGGTAAATTTTCAAATTTATTTTAAACTTACCTACAAAATGAGAAAAGAAAACAGAAAATAGCATGCACACAGCAGAACATAAGAGAGGATCCAATATAAAACAGATTTTCATTTCTAGAAAATTTAGATAATAAATACTATATATTGTTTTCCAAGCCACTTGGCTTTTCATTGCTTCCTTGGAGGTTTTCTTTTGTTCTTTACTGTGCATTTTTTACTTTATTGTTCCCTCCCTTCTCACCTCGCCCTCCACTTCCCTAAAAAAAGGTACAATTAAACACACACACAGATATTTACATATACATAAACACTTACAAGCATATACTTATCTACACATATACACATGTATGTAAGACTGTACTATGCATATTTCCACTTGTGATCTTTTTCCCCAAAGGTGGATAGCATCTTCCTTCATAAGTCCAAGTCTTTCCATATTTTTCAAAATCAATCAGCTCATTACTTCCTATACCATAGCAACATTCCAACACAATCACATCCAATCTTAGAGACTGTCTGTGAAAGATTCCCCCCCAATTTTATGCATCCCTTCTGTTCTAGGCTACATTGGTTTAATTTATGGAAGAAAATTATAATTTAAAATAATCAAAATTAACCATTTTACACTTCAACAATGCCCTCATCTTAGTTTATAGTTTAAGGTCTGATACTGCTGAATCTCCTTCCTTTACATCTTTTTCCTTTGGTTTCTTTGAAGTTCCTGAACTTTTGTCCTTCCAAATGATCTTTGCTATTATTTTTTCTGACTCAGTAAGATATTTTTTAGTAATTTAATTGTGATGCATTGAATAAATGGATTAGTTGGGTTAAATTGTCATTTTTAAAATTATTAAAGTTTTAAACCATTAAAACTGAAGAGCAAAGTCTTAGGGCTTTAAACTTTCATAGCTTAAAACTGCCCTAAGCCTTTTAGGACATCCTGTAAGTCTTGCACAATGGTACCTTCATCAGAGAAAACTGCTACAAAACTTGTACCCTCGGTTACCTGCTTCAAATTGATCTTTAAAAAAAAAAAGCAGTGCTGTGATGCATCTAGAGAAGATCAAAGAAGTAGAAGCCCTACAGCCCTAGGGAGACAATGTGACATGGAGTCAGGACGTGACTGATTTCAAGTCCCACTTTTGATACCAGTTATATGACTCTGGGCAAATCACACAATCATCTATATACACAGGTATGTGAGTATGTGTTTACATAGTATGTGTGAATACATATTATATATTCCAGTCCAAGTGTATACATATATTTGTGTGTGTATTTTTATATTTTTTTTCACTAACCTCTAACTACAATTTAGTGTTTCCTTCACTTATTTAAAAGCCTTATTCTAAGAAGGGGTGCCTGTTTCCCTCATGCAGCACCTCTCTTCCTTCCTTCGTCAAAGATCCCCAAGAAAGTTTTGAATAACTGGACACTGTCTTACAGTCTCCTTACTTATCTTGGGTTTCAGTTCCTCATAGACCAGTTTTGTCTTATTTTTTTTTCTAGTTGGAAAATTGCTGTTTTTCCTGTTGGGACAAGCAGAAGTAAAGAAGTTGATGTAATTTTGCTTTCTAGGATCAATTCCTCATCCACCTTCTTAAACTCCCATGAAACTGAAATTTGTTTGGAGCTTTGCCGATGTTTTTAAATGCAGTATCTCGTTTTATATGCATTACTTGGGGGGGGCAAGTATACAAGTGTTTTTAGTATTATTTTTCAGATGGAGAAACTAAGCTTCAGAAAGGATTGGTGACTTATTTACTACATTATCGCCCAAGGACCAGTTAGTGAAGTGGGAATGATAGGAATGTCAGGGGAGACTTCTGGGAACACACCCTCTTAACACTTGTAACAGATAGGGAGGGAAACGCCAGGCACAGTCTGGATTTCAGCATTCAGAGATAAGATTGTCTGAAATGTGAAAATGGAGGCCGACCCCAGAGGGATGAGAGACTCTTGAGAATGACATTTTGTTGGACCAGTAGTTCCACTAAGAGAAAATGCAGGTATCTTAAGAGGCCAAACAGGGAAGTGAAATTTTAAAAGGACTTGGACAAGTGATGGAAAAAGAGGAGAATTCGTCTAAGAATACATAATAATGACTTAAGTTTATATAGTGATCTACAGTTTGCAAAGTACTCTGAACCACAAATGTAAAGCAAGGACAACCCCTGTGTTTTTCAGATGAGGGGCAGAAGCCCAGGGAGGTAAGGAAACTTACCCAAGGTGACACAGGTAGTGACAGAACCTGGGATCCAAACCCAGGATCTCTTATTCCAAACTAATCTTGTTTGAATTCCCTGACAACCCTATGAGATAAGTCCTATAGTAATTATTATTTCCATTTTATGGGCAAAGAAACTGAGGCAAAGAATGATTGTGTGAGTAGCCCAGAGTCATATAACTGGTATCAGAAGTAGGACTTGAAATCAGTCCCTTTCTGACTCCGAGCTACCCAAACATACACACATGCACACGCACACGTGCACACGCACATGTGCACACACACACATGCACACACACACGCACGCACGCACACACACATACAATCCAAGTTAATGGGCTCCTTGAAATCTGTCTTCTGAAAATAAAACCCTTGTCCATGCCTCCCAGACGAAGAACGCTTGACTAGAAGGAGGTCTTCAGTAGAGTGCCACACAGCTCTGTCCTTAGGCCTCTTTGGTTGCCATTTTTGTCAGTGACTTGGAAAAACACAGAGATGGAATGCCTATCAAATTTGCGAATGGACAAAAAGAGGGATTGTTTATACATTGAATGCTAGAACTGGCATCTAGAAAGATCTTGGCAGACTGAAACAATGGGCTGAAGAGAAGAGATTAAGCATTTATGTAGCATTTGTTATGTGCCAGGCACTCTGCTAAGTGTTTAACAGATATTTCCTTTGATCCTTGCATTAACCCTGTGAGATAGGTGCTGTTGTTATCCCATTTTACAGTTAAGGAAATTAAGAAAGACAGAGGTTAAGTGACTCACCCAGGGTCACATAGCTCCAATGTGTCTGAGGCTGGATTTGGATTCAGATCTTCCTGTCTCCAAGTCATCATTCTCTCCACTGAGTCGACTTAACTCTAAGCTAATGAGGTATAATTTAATTGAGATAAATGTAAAATCTTGCACCATGGCTCAAAAAATATCAATTGTACAAGTATGAGATGGAGAAGTTGCTAAAATAGAGTTCAGTGAACAGGACCAGGGACTTCTAAGACCCTGTGGCTCAATATGAATGAGCAGCACAAGATAATTGCCAAAAAGCAATGATTATGACTGTTATACCTCATTAATAAAGATCTGGTGTCCAGAGTAAAGGAGAGGACAATCAAGCTGTGTCTACACTAGTTAGATTGTATGTGGATTGGTACATTTAGTTCTGGGCACCATATTTTCAGAAAGACATTGGCCAACGGGGTTGGGTTCAGAAGAGGGCAACCAAGATGTTGAGGGTCCTCAGTGAGGATCAACTGAAAGAACTTGTTTAGCTTGAGGGTGAGACTGGGGACAAAGACAGGATATTTGCTAGGCTGTCACCTGTTCTCCGGCTTGAGAGGGTGTAACCAGGATTATTCAATTTAATTCACTAAATATTAAATGCATATTATGTTCTGGGAATATATAGACACAGTGCGTGGCACATAGTAGGTGCTTATTAAATGTTTATTGATTGATTGACAAAAACCAAACTGTCTCTGCCCTTGGAGAATCTACTGAGAGAAATTAATGGCTAGAAATTGAAGAGAAGTCGATTTCAACTCAAAATAAAGCAATATTTCTGAATAATTAGAACTATTGAAAAGCGAAACACCCAGGCAACAATGAGCTTCCTATGCCTAGAGATAATTGTCCAAAGGCTGAGAATTCATGATTTGGGCTGAGTTCCCACTGGATTGCTTCTGAAGCTCCTAACTCTTAGGAGTTTGTTTCTGTGATCTCGTAAATGTGTTGAGACCACCAAATAAAATATCTTTTGCTAAAAATGTATCTTTCAATGTCTCAGGACCAAAATCTGCCGTTAAGACTTATTCCAGCTCCCACGAAATTCAGAGGCAATAGGGTCATAAATATGATTCAGGTACTTTGGCTCTGGCTGTGCTGTCCAACAGTTGGTCCAACAAATGATGAATGAGGAGGGTGGACTCTGGTTAATGTCAAACCACATTGCATAGACTACTTGACTGTTAAAAATCAGTCTGCTTTATTAAAACGTCCAGTATACTGAGAAGGCTTTCCTCTCTGTCCTAGAAAATAATAGAACTGGATTTCTACAAGCCGTGAAATCCTAAATCCTTCTAGAGGCTGCTAGGTTTGTTTATTGGAATTGGTTTGATATAATAAGCTAAGTGACATCTTTTCCACAAGGATTTATTAAAGAAGACTGGACCTGGTGACCTGGGCCTTAGAAGAAATTAGGATGGTGTCACAAAGCATTTATTAAAAGACCGAACCTGGAGAGAGACAAAAATCCTGGTTAAATTCTGGAAGTGAGAATAGCTCCTCTCCTTTGTGATCCTTACCTTTCAAAAAAACTGAATATAGATGTGCCCAAGGACTAAACACTGTTGTTTTATAATTGACGCTAGCCCACTTGGGGATGAATTGATGAGTTATTACAGTTCTCTCAGTCTTGAATGTTTCTTAATATCTTTGTGAAGCTCAGCAAAGCCTTGTAAAGTGACTGTGTAAGAAGAATATTCAGAAGTCTAAGGGGAGTGCTTGAAGCCACAGGAGATGTTGAGAAGTGAATTCCTGGTATCAAACAGACCTGCCTGGGACTTTTTGTCTCCTGGCATCCAGAGAGATAGTCCTTGAAACTGGATAGAATGTTTTGAAAGCACTTTAGATCAGGCTAGTGGCTGAGAGGGTAAAATGGAGGAAAAATCAAAGGATCATTGATTTTGAGCTAGAAATCCTTCATTTTAAAGATGTGAACTTGGACCTGGGTTCAAATTCCACCCTTGCTACTTAAATACCATGTGTTCTTGGGGTCAGAAGGCCTGGGTTCTCATGCCACTTGTGCTGTTTACTACCTTTTTGATTTTAGGTAAAACTCACTTCATCTCTCTTTGACCCAATTTGAGGGGGTTAGATTCAGTTGGGGTCCTTAGTCTGGTTTGCTGTTTATTTTAATCACGGATCCTTTGGCAGTCTGGGGAAGTCTACAGACCCCTTATATGAATAATGTTTTTAAATGTATAAAGTAAAATACATAGGATTACAAAGGAAATCAATTATATTTAAATGCACTTAGTAAAAACAATTACACAAAGGCCAAGGCCAAGTTACGGTTTGTAAGGTTTCTCCCAGCTTCAATTCTGTGAGCCCTCATAGGATGTCCTTTCAAACATCCATAATTTAGATTCAGAGGTTGTCATTTTCTACCATCCACAGCTAGACTTGCTCTTTTTTCTTATTCCCTTTTATTAACTTTTATATAATGCTTACCATGTAGTACTTTACTTATTTTATGTCATATATCTCCAGCAGTCTTGGAAGTAGGTGCTATTATTATCACATAGTATAGGTGAGAAAACTGAGGCGGAAAGCAGTTAAGTGGCTTGTCCCGGGTCACACAGCTATTAAGTGTCTGAAGCTAGATTCGAACACGGCTCTTCCTGCCTCTAGACCTGGTGCTCTGTCTCTTGTGCCACCAGTTGCATTTTGATTCTTCAAATCAAATTGTATATACTTCTCCAGGTAATTGAAGCTTGGTAGAAACTTCCAGATCTAGTGTTCTGCTGTCATAGCCTTTGATAAGGGAGGGTCACTACTATACTCACATGAGGCATCAGATCAAGACTTGATTGGAGAATTGGGAAAATAGTGGATTTTGATGTCAGGCAGCTGGTTAGGACTGTGCAAGCTGCTGTATGATTCCCATGATGCCACTCAGCATACAGTTCTCCTCCCACTCTGGGCCAAGACCAGCTAATCGCCCATCAGCGGAGCCAATTCTTGATCTCTGCCCTGATTCACTAATGTAGTTGGTGACCCATACATCTGCTTCCATAATTAGGTCTTCAGTTGTATTTTTTCTACATAGATTTTTGTCTCCATCTCCTTTGAGAGGCCATCATGGTTCCCACCGAGGAGGTCCTGAAATATTCTAGGGCTTGATACAATCAGCAATGGGTCGTCTGTAAGCTTTGGTCCTTGGATGGAAGTGTGGAACCCATCCACAGCACACCATTTTCATTCATATCTTCCTACATCCGATTATTCTTCCTAAAACATTATTTTTGCACCTTTCTGCCCAGTTTAACTGAATTCAGCAGAAGTAAATTTAAAATTTCCCACAGAATGGACAGAAAGGCACTATGGTATAGTGATTAATTAGATGACCCCTAAGTCAGGAATAACTGAGTTCAAATCCTTCCTCTGAAACATTTTAGATGGGTGACCCTGGACAAGTCACTGCTCCCAGTACCCCTAGGCAACTTTCCAAGACTACAAGTGATAGATAAGTCACTAAACTACATTTGGAGGAGAGAGTTTCACCTGGAGTACACTACACTGGTGAAATCACAGGTACAGATTACCTCCCCCTCTGCAAACACCACCACCCAAAAATGCAAAGTACTGAAGAAGAGACAGATATAGGTAAGGCACAACCTTTGCCCTCATGGTGCTTACAGTCTAGGAAGAGAATACGCTACCTATTCAAATAACTAAAATACAAAAAATAAAGAGTGCATAAAAAGGCATAAAACAGGCAAAACTGATCTGTGATGTTGAAGAAGAAAAGATCATTTCTTCTTGAAGAAATCATGGGAAACTTCCCTGAAGAAGTAAAATTTGACCTGGGTCTTGAAAGTTGGGAAGAATTTCAATGGGGAAAATCAAGAGGGGGTGCTAAGTAAGGGGGGAGGGGAAAATCTTGTCTATGGCTCCCCTAAGTCCAGGCTCCTTAACTCAACGTTGAAGGCTCCCCACAATAGGGCCCTGCCTTACCTTGTCAGTCTGAGCTTCTACTCTTCCCTCCCATCTCAGTGGTTTCAACTATTTGGTAGGACCTTCCTCATGCTTGTGTGAAGTCTGTCCTTTCCTAGAACATCTCGGGTCCCAACAAAGCTTATCCCAGTGACCTTAGACCTTGAGAATCACTTCATTTCTCTGCCTGTAGTTCTTATTGTCTATACCACTCATTTGGCGTTTAGCATATATTACCTTATGTGTTAAGCTTTTAATAATAAGTAAATGGATAGATGGATGGGCAAATGAACAAACAAGTAAATAAATAAAATAGCAAATGAATAAGTAAATGAAGACTTATTTTCCTAACTAGATCACTGTTAAGTTTGGTTTTTAAATAAAGTTTATTGATACCTTTCTGGATATTACCACTGATCCTCATCCTTCCTGCCCCAGAATTGACCCCTCTCTTGTAATGAAGAAAAACAATTAACTAAAATTAATGACTACAGTGACCGTCTTTGACAACGTAGGCAACATTCTGCTCCTATATACCCCCATCTCTTTACAAACAGTTCCTAATTTATTTTTAAGCCCCTTTGAGGGCAGGAGCTTTGCTTTGTACCTCTTACCCCTCCACGTCAGGGATGTCTAGTACAGTTTCCATGGTTTGCTTGCCTTGTGCTGTAGTAAAGTGCTAGACTTGAAATCAAGGAGACCTGGGATCAAATCTCACCTCAGACACTTATAGCTTCGTGACCCTAGGAAAAGCACAGCCCGTTTAGCCCCAGCTTCCCCATTGGTAGAAAAGCACCTGCCTCACAAGCAAGTTGGTGTGAGGACCTGGCAAAGCAATGCGCGTTCCCCATTCCCCTCACCTCTGC
>CM053599.1:27190483-27241802 GCA_028646575.1 Pseudocheirus occidentalis | reverse complement strand
AATTATGCAGGACATCTCCATGGTGGGCATATTGTGAGAGGCTGATTGTATGTCCCTCCTTCCTATCCCGCACCTCCTCCCCCTTGTTTTGTTCTCTACCCTGTCCCTGTCTCTTTACTGAGGTGTGTGCTTCCCGCCTTTATTTCATCTTATCAATTTAAAATGTTTCCTAGGATAGTGGAGGGATCTCTGGCTCTGACGTCAGAAGGCCTGGGTTCAAATTCCATCTCTGACAATTTACTCCTTATGTAATCTTGGGCTAGACACACAGTCTCCCTGTGTCTCAGTTACTTCATCTGCTAAAACTACCAGGGGTGTCTAGGTGCACAGTGAATAGAGCACCAGCACTGGAATCAGGAGGACCCGAGTTCAAATTTGACCTCAGACACTTACTACTTACTAGGGTGACCTTGGGCAAGTCACTTAACCCCAATTGCCCTGCCTTCCCCCCTTCAAAAAAGCAAAAACCAAAACCAACCAAACAAAAATTACCATTGGGCCTCTAAAATCCTTTCCAGCTCCAGATTTACCATTCTATGAGTAAGGTCCTGAACACAAATTTCAAAATTTCAGTGGTAGAAAATTCTTGGTTGGGTTCACAATGTGATGAAGTACTCTTCCTCCTCCTCCTCCTCCTCCTCCTCCTTCTCCTTGCTAATGTTTGGGGACTTTGGTAAATACACCATTTCATGAGTGCAGGTATGCCTCCCTCCACTGATATAGACTGAAACCCCTCTCTGTTTCCCTATCCTGTACATTTCTTGCCCATGTTTTCTCATAAACCCTCCACAGAAGATGACCCGATATGCAGAGGCCATCCCTCTCACCCATTTCTTATTTCTATAGTAGCAGAGTTCCTCTGAGGCTGACTCTTATTCTGTGACTGGTCCACCTTTTATGACATTATGTGCTCTTGATAATGACTTTTAAATTAATTCTCAAATACAAGTCATTATTGATAATACGGCGCAGACCTCTTAAGCTCACTATTCATCATTCCATTACCATTTGGGTCATAACTTTAATTTTTCTTAGATTGTGGCATTCTGTGATTTGCAGTCATATAAAGTTACTGGGAGAATACTGGAGCTGAATTTATTGTTAGCGGCTGGGGCCAATAACCTGCTGCAAGAATCTCCGAGCTAGACTCTTTGTGTAGGATCATAGTTTGCTAGCCTCATGCACTCAAAGCTGGGATGGACCCCAGAAACCATCTAGTCCAGACCCCTTCTCCCCATTTTATACTTGAATGAACTGAGGCCCAGGGAGATCTTGAGACTGGCTTGCCAAGGTCACATATCTAATAAGTATCAGAGTCAGGATCTGAACCCAGGGCCTTGGGTGCCAGAATTATTGCTCTCTCTCTCTGTTGTCTCCCTTTGACTGAATATAGCATGCACATTTCACTAGCAGAGTAGTTTAGAATTTTGGAGCTGAAAGGGGTGATTTAATATAATCTTTTTTTTTTAAGTCAAAGTCACATGATCAAAAAAAACTCTAACACCAAGCCTGGCACAAAGCAGGCATTTAATCAATGTTTATTGACTGTCTTATTGACTAGAAGACACCTTAGAGATAATTTAGCCCTGATCTTGAATTTTATACATGTGAAACAGACCTAGAAAATTAAGTGAGTTGCCCAAGGTCATACAGATAGTGGAATTTAAACTTAGATCCTTTGATTTCAAGTCAGTCACTGAGTATTCATTAAGAGCCTACTATGTGTCAGGCTCTATGCCAAGTACTGGGGATACAAAGAACGGTAAAAGCCAGTCCTGCCCTCAAGGAGCTCACAGACTAATGGGGGAGATGACATACAAACAACTATGTACCATCAAAATGTACGCAGCACTAACTGGAGATAATCAGCTGGAGGGAGAAGGATCAGGAAAGGTTTAGTGTGGAAGGCAGACGTGTAGTAGAGACTGGAAGAAAACCGGACAACCGAAGAGGGAGAGGTGAGCGGGAGAGTCTTCCAGTCTTGGGAAGCTGAATGATCTTTCTATGACTTTCCGAGGTCACAAAGTCATTTAGTAGTAAATCTGGGCCTAGAATTCAGCACCCCATTTACTGTCCTAAATGCCCTTCATGAAAAATGAATAATTCCCAAGAAAGGATAGTGTCTGGGGCAGGAAAGTAACTATAATGGACAACAACATCTGCAAATTATAACATCAAAATACATGGAAGTAAAACTTTTTACATGAGTAGTAACATCAAGCAACACCGTTAAATTCTTCGGTATGATTTTCAAATGGTCTAAGAAATCTATGCTCGGAGCAGGAGGCGAGCTGCACATGGAGAGCACGACGGATCAGGCCAGAATGATCCCCGGGGGGCCGACACAAGGGTCATGAGATCAGCAGGCCTCTGGCCCCGAGCACGTGCTCGTCACAGAGCTGGAGACAGAATGGGGAGGGATCGAGGAGACCATGAGTCCAGCCTCATCACTCTCTGGATGAGGAAACTGAGACCCAGAGAAATTAAGGGACTTACCTGAGGTAACACAAGTAGTAAGTGACAGAACCAGAATTGAAATCCAGATCCTCCAACTCCAAATCCTGCACTTTTTCTAAAATCCAGTGTGCTTTGAATAGAGCGCTGGAAGATCTGAGTTCAAATCTAGCCTCAGATATTTAGTAGTGACCCTGTGCTGTGACCCTGGGCAAGTCACGCAACTACAGTCTGCCTCATTTTCCCCAATTGTAAAATCAGGATTATAATAATGCCTACTTCCCAGGGCTGCTGTGAGTGTCAAATGAGATAATATTTGTAATGTACTTAGTACCATGCCTGGCAAACAGCAGATATTTCATAAATGCTAATTTCCTCCTTTCTTCTCTTCTTCCCTCCCTTCTTCCCTTCTCTCCTTTCCCTTTCCTTCCTTCCTTCCTTCCTTCCTTCCTTCCTTCCTTCCTTTCTTCCTTCCTTCTTTCTTTCCTTCCTTCCTTCTTTCTTTTCTTCCTTCCTCCCTTTCTTCTTCCCACCATACCATGCTACCACTCTTTGCAGAGTTTATAGCAGGAAAGGAGAAGTGCACGAGAGAAGTTGTACATAGGTCTCCTTTGGCACCATGGAAAAGGAATTCCCACCTCAATGAACTCATAGAGCTTCTTCAATATCGAAATAAATGTCAATTAAAGGATAAATTGGGAGACAAACCAAGAAGGCAACCACAAAAGTGCTTCTGCCATCATTCTTTATCAAGTTTTCTATTAAAGGGAAAATCTCCCACAGGAACAAGGGCCATCCATGCTCTCTCCATTTCCCTGCATCTCTTCTCCGTGGAGACAATCTATTTGACTCTCCTTGATCTATTTCCCTAAAGTCACAAGTCACACGTGCTACTTTTCTCGAGCTGCTGTATCTGAGCTTCAGAAAGATGTCTTTCATTTTTAAACTCTGTAGCCTGTCTCTAGGCATCTTGAATGCAGGCTTAACTGCCGCTGTATGGAATTGGTTTTCTGGCCACAGGACGGTGCAAGACTTGAATTGTGAGTCTGAGACCAGGTTTTTGCCAAGATAATTTGGTGGCATTTTTATGTTCTGAAAATATGTTCACGGTAAGGGGGAATAAAGCCATAACTTATTTGATCTCTCCTAATACAACACTGCTTTTAACTAGCTTTGTTACGCATTCTGAATATTTTTTCTCCTCTCCTCTCCTCTCCTCTCCTCTCCTCTCCTCCATCAGCCAGAACTGGTCCCTTGCAAGGGAGTGCAAGAGGAAGCTAGATTTAATTGGTAGGAAGACCCAGTTCAGAAAAAAACATCTTTCACATTTCTATAGCAAGGTATATTCATAAATCCATTTTTACAGCATGTGAAACTGTGGCGACGTGGATGTAGTCAGGTATTGAAATGAATCAGCTGTGGAGACCGTGACAAGAGTTAGTTCCCCTGAGAGCCAGGGGTAGGGACTGGGTTTTAGTCTTTGCTCTGCTACCAAGAGTCTGTGTGACCTTGGAGAAGCCCTTTAATCTTTTGGGTCTCTGCTTACTCACCTACAAAAGGAGAGGGTGGGCTATCAGTGGGGTCAAACTTGAATAGAAACAGAGCCCTGATGCCGCATATTGACTTAGAAAATCACAAATTAACATTAGTTGTGTTGTGTTTTTATTTATTTTTGTCAGACATTTAAACATGTTTCTGAGTCTGGTTCTGCTTGGGAGATTTTGCTTGTCAGTTGGACCCTTCTGGTGACCTGTAAGGCCCCTTTTCATCCTGATGGCCATCCATTCTAAAATTCTTGGGTTAATATTGGCCCCATCTAGGAATGCTCCTCATTCACCTGACTTTTGACAGCTATGTAATTCCCTTTTACCTCAATTAGAACCTCACAGAAACCAGGATATAATTAGTCAGTCAACAAGCATTCATATATTATGTGTTTACTATGTGCTAGGCACTCTGCTAAGCTCTGGGGGGTCTAAAGGAAGGCAAAAACATAGTTCTTGCCCCCAAGGAGCATACATTCTAATAAGAGACAGAATGTGCAACAATTGGGCATGTTATATAATACACCACACATATACATATGATGTATATGTGTGTTTCTGTGTATATTCAGAGTAGAAGAAAGAGAATAGTGTTTTAAAGTTCGCAAAATGCTTTATAAGAAGCTTGTTAAGTTTTACATAATTGCAATTGCTTATCATCTTAGGGAGGAAGGTGGGAAGAAAGTATAGAATTTAGAACACAAAATTTAAAAAACAACTCAAATGTTTAAAAAAATTAATATGTAATGGGGGAAATAAAATATGTATTGAAGTATCTCATGGATACACTGAAAAAACTAAAATATACTTTGTAAGCTTTAAAATGATTTATTATTATTATATGGATAAAATCACGGACTGGATCTCCTATAGTAACTCTCAGAATAACAACTATCACAGTGTCTTGTATGTACTAAGAATTTAACCAAAGTATGTCATAATTGTACCTTTTCTAAAAGCCTGCATTGGTATTTCAACATGACAGCACCATAAGGTGATTATGCCTACAGGAAAGAGACAAGGTATACACTCTAAACAAGTTTTCATGGGGGGTTGGTCACTCTCATCCCCATAAAGAGACAAGGTATGCACTCTAAACAAGTTTTCATGGGGGGTTGGTCGCTCTCATCCCCCTATCCTTGGGAATTGGGCCATGGGGCTGCCTAGGCCCTAGGTCATAAGGTGGAGGAGGTCTGCCTTATGGGTCATATAGTTCCATGATCCCATTTTATAGTTGAGGACCAGAAAGATTAAGTAAATTGCCCTAAGTCACACAGGTACTAAATTACAAGATTTGAACCCAAGACAGTTAGCTTTAAATTCATCACTCTTTCTCTGGTGCCTCCTCAGTGACAATATAATTTTTTTTAATGCTAGCCAAATCCAGAGATCTCTTTCCATTGCATTACCTCTCAAGTTGAAATGACTTCCCCAAAGTCACACAGCTTAAGTTGGCATTTGAACCCAAGCCCTCTTCTTGAAAATCTAGTGCTCTTCTCTTGGTACCACAGGATTCCAATATTTTTAGCTTCTGGATGTTTCTTTTTCTCTCTTTCAAACCCTATCCACTTCCTCTGCAGACTTCCTTCTTTCCCCAAGGGCTTTCCAATCTCTTACATGAGGCAATTTCCTTTGTTTTCTGATGCCTTCCTAGATTCCCCATCCACTTAAATCCCTTCTTTCTCTTCTAACAGCTACCTACCAGGAAAACAGAAGAGACAGATAGAATTGGGCTTGAGTTTACTTATAACCACATTCCAAAGAAGAATTTAAGATTATCTTCAAGCGATGTTGGACTTTTCCTGCACTGTAAAGTTTCAATGAAAAAATCAATTGGTCTCCCCCAACATGGCAATTCTATACTGGATTCTATCCCATTCGCATATAGTGTGAACATGAAAATAAATTTCCCTGCTTCTTTCTCAAGGTAAAACAGGGACTTCATCAAAGCATCCTTTCTAAAAGGCTGCTAATGAGTTCGGGGATGCTCCCCGTGTCTATGCTGCTAAGTCTCTGAAAACGCATAAGGGCAAAGTCAGCTTCCTGGATGAGAGATTTAACTGTGACAAATGGAAAGTCCACTTATTTTGCTCGTTACTGACAAGTTTCCCACACCTCCTCCAAAAGCTGGGTGTGTATCTTTTCCTGAACCACAGAAACAAAGCTGATTAAATATTCTTTGGTACTTTAAAAGCATAAATAAGTTGCTATTCAAGAAGAAATGAGGGGGAAAACACACACACACACACACACACACAAAACCCTCCACAAAATAATGGGAGAGTCCCCAGATGCTATATTAGAACTCTCAAAGAGAGTAAAGACAGAATTGAAGACAATGCCAGGAAAATGACAGGCACCCTCTCCCTTTTTCATCAGGCTGTGGGGTATTTGAGTCTTCAAAGGAGTAACTTTTCTAAAACACCAAAGGAGAAGAGTTTCAGACGATGCCGAAGGTAAGCCAAGAAAACAGTTCTATCTTGCATCCAGTCCTCAGACTCTCTCTCTTTAACAACTGGTTCTGCCCTCGTTTCTGTTGCAATATTCTAAGGTGAGAAAACAGCAATCACCTTCCCATTTTCTGTTGCTGCTAAGAAAGATGAGAAAAAAAAAATATTGTTCTTACCTCCAGATCACAGACTCTCCTCATTTAAAAGGGCGGAAGCCAAAGCAAGGGACAAAGGATGCATGCATTAAGCACTTGCATTTTCTCCAACTGAGAGCTGGTGGAAGTAGGGACAGGCAAATGCTGACTCTTTCCGTTGCCATATAATCTCAAGGAAATGACCCAACACGGCTTGTCCCTTTGATTACAGATTCAGGAACAAGAGCTTTTCGACATGAGTCAGGAGAGCAATGGAAAGTCTTTAGATCTTTCTTTCAGTCAACTGAAGACATTGCAAATGTATCCCCAAAGCCAGTAGTGAAATGTAGTCCCATTAAAAACAAAAAACCAAAAACACCTGACTCTTCCATTTTTCATTGATAGGCTCTGCCATCAAGGTAGCTAAATATGTCATGGATCCACCCTACCTCTGTCACCCTGGGCAAATTAATCAATCTCTTGGGGCCTCGGTGTCCTTATCTATTAAAAAAAATGAGGGAGTTGGACTAGGGGACTTCTGAGGTCCTTTCCATTTTCATGACCCTATTTACCCTATAATTTAGCTCTTCTTCTCCTAGGAGTTTCTAACACACTGGAAGAGAGAGTTCAATTTAAAGCAAGGTAGGTGATTAGGAGAGGTATTATTTCTAGCAAGGTCACTGTCCTCTTTCCATTGATCTCCCACTTTTCAGTCAGGATGGTGAAGGTCCTCATGTTCAAGCCACATGAGAATCAGCTGAAGGAAACAGGGACATGTAGCCCAGAGAAAAGAAGACTTAGTGGGAATCTATGAGAACTGTCTTCAAATATTGGAAGAGCTGACACCTTCCCTACCTAGAAGAAAGGTTAGGCCTGTTCTGCTTGACTCCAGAGGGCAGAACCTGAGCTGTGGATGTTGTAAGAAGGCTTTTGTTTATGAGTTACACAGACAGATTACCTTTTTAGAAATTAAAATGTCTCAGTGTTATTGTAAAAATAGTTTTGATCTCACAGACCTTTTGAAAGGCCCCTGGGGACCCTAAGGGATCTCAGGCCTTGCTTTGAGAACCACAGCTCTACAAATTTCTCTTCAAGTATATATTGCAGAAAAGGTGCTGAGCTGCATTAGTAGGGGGAGTTTCCTCACCTGGGAGTTCCCTATACCAATGATATCATAGGTCCAGTTCCTAGTCCTATCTTCCCTGAAAATCTTAAAGGTCTATTTAAAGGTGAGCTCTGTACAGTGCCTGGCAACTAGTCAGGGCTTAAGAAATGCTTAATGATATTCTGATTCTGCTAGTCATAGAAAGTGATTTGTTGGTTTATTGATGACACAGAGCATCCCAGGATTTCAGAGTTAGAAGTTCAGTGACCTCCTAGGACAACTAGACTAGGTCCAACTAATTCCAAGTTCCAATTGTAACTTGAATAAGGGTGGCCTCTTCAGCTTACCCAACATATTGGGTCATGGCATGAAGACCTCCAACCCAGAGGAACCTCTTGGGGGCAGTCCCATTACATGCATTTTATCTTTAAGTACCAAAAGCTGTGAACCATATATAATCAGCCAAAGTTGGGAACCAAATATAATCACATATTAGTCAGTTAGACACTAGGACTTCAAGGGGGAATGGAAAGAAGTATTTGGAGTTGTTAGAAGACTCTTTTGGTCACATGTGCCTTCAGAAGGGGGACTCTATGTTCAGGAAAAATAACAAGACGGAAAGTACCTTACTCATTTCCCCCTTGAGTACTCTAAAGGGGAAGTTTCCCATGCTGGGTCAATTCCCTTGTTTCTCACCCACGGATACCAAAACAGTGGTAAATAGGGAACGAGAAAGGGAAACAACATCTATCAAATTTTCCTTTTCTTGGGCTCCGAATAGGGTGCACTGCCAGCACCTGAACCTGTTGCACCATAAAGTATGTGTACATTTTTCAGATAGTATGAAACATGACCTGAAATACAGACCTATCATTGGTTAGGAAAAATGAATGGAAGTGCCTCCTCCAAAGTGCGAGGCTGGAAAGAGACAGAAGGAACGTGGTGAGGTTCAATAGACTCCTGTAGGTATTAATAGTTGTATCGCTGTCATTTGGTCCATTTTGTTGGGGTCCCTTCATCAAGAATGTAATCTTTTTCTCCTTTCAAGGATATGGTGAGTACATTCATTTTAATAAAATGATGATATTAATAGTAATAATAAAATAACTGACAGCTACATATAGGGGTATGCTGATAAGCATTTTAACAGCTAGCTCTACAGAAAGAAAATACACCTGTAAGTCTAGACGATCAACAAAACAATAAATCAAACCCTGATCTGGAGCATTTGCCTGTTTCTAAGGTATAAATGCTCACACTGACAATTGAACAAGTAGTTCTCAGGAGCCAGTTGAAACTGGCTCCAGTAATCCCAAGTTACACAACACTTTAGGGCTGGCAAAACATTTCCCATCTGTTGTCTCATCTGAGTCTCACAGTACCAGGTTAAATAAATGCTACGGGCATGATTATTCCCATTTTACAGAGGGGGAAACTGAGATTGGGTGATCAAAGTTGGAATGTAAACGCAGGTTTTCCTGCCTCCATGTCCCATGCTCTTCCCTCAGCATCTTGCTGCACATACTTCTAGCCAAAGTCCAGCTGTCCTGAGTGCCTGCCCTCCATCTTAACCAGTCCTCAGGTACACATTCCATCACTGAAGGACCTTCCTTCCCCCTTCCTCTTTCTCTTCCCAGTTTCATTTTGATCTCTTCTCCCTTTCCTTGGGTTTTCTTCCACCACTTTGAAAACTAGAACTGGAAAGGCCCTCAGAGGCCAGAGAGGGGGCAATCAACCCTCTCATTTTATACAGGTGAGGAAACAGAGGTCTCTAGACATTAGGGGACTTGTCCACATGGCATGACATTTAAGTAGCCCTTTTAAAGTCAAAGAGTTCTTCCCCTGAGGACGGCTAGGTGTAGCAGTGAATAGAGTACCAGCCCTGGACACAGGAGGACCTGAGTTCAAATCTGACCCCAGACACTTAACACTTACTAGCTGTGTGACCTTGGGCACTTAACCCCAATTGCCCTGCCCTTTCCCCTGCAAAACAAAACAAAACAAAACAAAAAGAGCCCTTCCCCTTTACCTATCTGTAAAATGAGGAGCCTGGAAGGGAAGACCTCTAAGGTTCCCTTCCCACTCTGACATCCCATGATCCTGAGGCCTCTCAGGTTCTCAGGAAGACAGTTTCCCTCCTGTTGGCTTATGGGACTGAGCCGCTGCTAAAAGCAAACCAGGGGATGCTCAGCTTCCTGTCAGCTGAGAGAAACATCTGGATGAGGGTGAACAAATTATCCCACTGACTACAAATGATTATAGATCAAAATCTGTGGATTTTGTGAGGGCTCACTCCCCACCCCCAGCATGTTCCTTGTCGGGTATGTTCTAGTGGGGAATTTCTTTCATGAATGGGTTGGACTAGGAGACCACTAAGGGACCTTCTAGCTTTCACATTCTTGTCATAGACGAGAGGAAGACATACAGAAGTAATTACAGAAGGACTGACATGTTTTATCCATCATCGCTTTTTGAGACTGCAGAAATAAGTATAACACCCTTTGGTCTAGAGTCAGGCAGGCTCGTGGTTTGGATGGGGGCAGAGACAGGTCTAAGCAAAGCTGAAGCAGAGGGAGATCTTTTAGCTGATTTCCTATTTCATCTTTCTTTTCCTGTCTGTTTTCTAGGTATTCGATGTTCTCCCTGGCTTTTTAGAACCCCCTCTGTTTTGTTGTTCCAATCTAAGTATTTACCTCCTCTGCTTCGAAGTGAATACAAAATAGATTTAGAGGCCCAAATAGGCTAAAAGGCCTTAAGCATCTAAGGCAAATAATAAAAGAAATGCTCTCCACCACGTGGGAACTCACATACACAAACACACATACACGCACACACACACTAACACACACACACACACACACACCTGCCATGACCTACCATTTGTCTAAATAACCATAAACACTCATGGAGAAGATAGAGACTTAAATTTCTAAAACTAGTTTCTAAGAGTGAAGGGAACCTACTCAAAAGACTCACATTGCAAAGAAGCAGTTATTCTTGGGTGCCCTAGAACCCTGAGATCTCACAAGGGGAGACGTCATTAACTCCGCCTCATGGGACTTACATCTCCTATGACAACACACCATCCTCCCTGTTATCTTTGCCGAAGTGAGGAGTGACGGGTGCGGAATAAGGAGATACTGCGGCATGTGGTTCATATGTTAGTTTTGCCAAATTGCTTTTTTCCCTCTCTTTTTTTTCTCTATTATAAAAAATGGCTCTCGGGGTGGGAAAGGAGGGGAAAAATGAGAAAACAAAGGTGATTTTAAAGCACAAGGCATCCTTTTTTTCAAAAGAAAAAAAAGAAAAGAAGAAGAAACTTTACATTTGAGATTCTTGCGTTTTACCAGAGACATCCCACAGCACCAAAGTATTTTGAGCTATAAAAGGGATTTCCAAGTCACCCTAAGATGCCAAATATTTTTCTAAGAAACTAAAGCCTGCCCTATAGTCTGGCTAGTGAGCAACACCTAAGCAGAAAACTGGAGGAAGATCTGGAGGCTGCTAGGTTGGAGTTTTATAGGTGGTGCATCAGAGAACCAAGGGTTGGGAGATCTGGGTTTGAATCCTGTCTCAAGCATGGGTTAGCTGTGAGACTTTAGGCAAGTGAATCAACCTGCAAGTATCTGAGGGCAATGCAGATTGAATGGAACTGAATTTTACATGAGTGGCCTGGCTGCTTTCCAGATATCATCCTCCAATATATTCCTAAGGAGTTGATGCCTAGTAACATTCTTACTGGGTAGGTACATGGCACAGTACAGAAAGTACCAGGCCTGGAGTCAGAAAGATTCGTCTTTCTGAGTTTAAATCTGGCCTCAGACACTTACTAGCTGTGTGACTCTGGGCAAGTCACTTCATTCTGTTTGTGTCAGTTTCCTCATCTGTAAAAATGAGGGAAATGAGGCAACTCTGGGAATGATCCATGATTTCTTCGTGATAGTATACTCCCGGGGGGGGGGGGGGTAACTCTTGCACTGATGCAAATGGCAGCCTGTTCATGCCTTTGATAAGTCCTAGGCGTTTACTTGTTTAGGATGATTTGTTATTGCTTAATCTTTTTTGTTCTATCCTGCTCTCTGTGACTCTATGAACCATACTTTTCTTGGCAAAGTCAATGGAGTGGTTTGGCATTTCCTTCTGGAGTGGATTCAGGCAAACAGAGGTTAAGTGACTTACCCAGGGTCACCCAGCTAGTAAAGTATCTGAGATTGGATTTGAATTCAGACCTTGATTCCAGGCCCAGTGTGCTCTCCACTGGGCCATCTAGCTGCCTCCTAAGATGATTCACTTCATTGCTAGTGCGATACCTGAAGCCTGACTTTTAAGATGTAAAGCAGTAGAGGGTGGGTAGGTGGCGCAGTCAATAGAGCACCGGCCTTGGAGTCAGAAGAACATGAGTTCAAATCCGGCCTCAGACACTTAACACAAAAAACTAGCCGTGTGACCTTGGGCAAGTCACTTAACCCCAACTGCCCTCCAAAAAGCAAAAAAAAAAAAAAAAGATGTAAAGCAACAGAGACAGGCTATTATGAAGGTTGTACCTCAGAGTATCTTTATAAACCAATCAGTCAATAAACATTTATGAAGGGCCTACTATGTGCCATAAACTAGGAATTCAATTAAACAAGAGTCCTTGCCCTCAAGGAGTTTACAGTTTAATGAGGGATGACAACATACAACAGGAAGTCACTACCAGACAGACTGACATTTATTTTTAAAATAGACCCATTCAGGACTGATAAAAAATAACTAAATTATCTTCAGAGAAAAGACAAAAACGTCTGAAAATAAAATAAAATAATGCAGTTATGAGCTGATTAAATGCACCCAGGAAGCATGGATGTGCTCTAGTTTTAGCTCTGTCATTAAATAGAGCGTGTAAGATTAAAAAAAAAAAAACAAACACCCTCCTCCCATGGTGCTGGTTGGTGAATGGAAAGCAGTGTTTTGAACTTGGCATGGAGAAACCTCAAAAGAAATGGACTTGAAGTTCACTGTCTGGTTATGAAGTTCATAAAAGGAAAAAATCCAGGCCAAAAAACTTGTTTCATTTCAACAAACTCAAAGGCAGGAAAAAAAAAAAACACCCCAACCAACTGCTTTCTGAGCTCAACTGGAAATAGAGCTGGCAGAGACGTATGGAAAGTTTAATGTATAAAAATCCTAAGGATAGAAACAGCTCCTAAATTTAATTCTGGAACCTCAATAGGATTTATTTGTAAGCTGAATAAACATTTTCAACCTCTCAGCATTAAAGATTTCCACATCTGTTTTAACGGGTTCATTAAAAACAATTACATCTTCTCTTTCAAAAAAAAAAGAAAGCAAACTTTCTTTATAAAATATTCACTAATATTAATCACTGACTTTATATGGCAACTTGAGGTTTGCAAAACGCTTTAGACACGTCTCATTTGAGCCTCCGAATGCTGAAAAAATCCTAACAGCTAGCATTTACACAGCACTCGGATGTTTACAAAGCACTTTACGCCTTATCTCCATGGATCCTCCCAGATTTGTGTGGTGGGTGCCCTGTTCTTTCCCACAAAGTACTGAATTTCCATTAAGGCAAGAATAACTTATTTACATCCAAGGGGATTTCCTTAAGAGCAGATCTGCCCTGGCACTCTATTACTTCTAAAATGGAATGTGAATTCTTTTGGTTCTGTTTTTAAGGCTCTTCAGGAGATGGTCCCAACCATCTTTCCAGTCTCAATGGATGTTCCTTTTCTGTACTCTGGGATCCAGACAAACTGACCTACTCTCTGTTCCTTACATATGACTCTCCATCACCTGTCTCTGTGCCAAGGCTCTTCCCCATGCCTGGAATGCACTTCCTCCTTACTTCTGATCCAAAGAATCCTGTCTTCCTTCAAGGACCACTGACTACTGGAAACCTTTCCTGATGTCCTCAACAGCTACTGCCTTCCCTCTCAAAGTATTTTCAGTTTGCGTTGTATCGATGTCTATATTTATTCTCTTCACATTAATTGTGAGTATTTCCTTTTTATAGTTAGAATATAACCTCTTTATGAGTGCAGATTGTTTCATTCATTACATTTTTACCCTCAGCACCTAGCTCTATGCCCAGCACACAGTAGGCATTTGATAAATGCCTGGGAGATAGGTGCTATCGTCAGTTAGATTTCACATATGAGAAAGCTGAGGTTAAGTGACTTGCCCAGGGTCACACAGCTAGTCGATTCCTGAGTCCAGAACTGAGCTCAGGTTTTCTTGACTCCAGGCCCACTGCTAGATGCCACCTAGCTAGCCTATTTTTTATAATTCTGTCTATAATTATAAAATTTCCTGAGGCTGAGGTTAAGTGACTTACCCAAGGTGACACAGCCTGCATGTGTCACAGATCTTCATAAAGGCCTGCCCTTTATTCGCCATACTACACTCCTCTAAGACTATAATGTTGTAGAACATTTGCCAAGCAGGTGCCTCATTTAGTAATACAATGACAATGATGATGACAAAAAAAATTCATAAAGTGCTTTAAGGTTTGCAAAGCTCTCTCCGTATGTTAACTCATTTGGTTCCCAATACCAGCGACATCATGGGTCTCAATCAAAAATCAAAGTAAGCAGAGAAATCAAGTGTGGTAGGCACTGTGGTGTAGTGGATAGAGAGCTGGCATTGGGGCCAGGAGTTTAAATTCTGCCACTGACACTCATTGGCTTGGTGACCCTGGAAAAGTCACTCATCATCTGTGCTCCAGATGGCTCTCAGAAAGCAGGTTCCAGAGAAAGGGCAGATCTGCATTGGCAGAGTCTCTCTGCCTATGAAACCACAGATCCTCTCCATATAATTATGTATTAAATATAAACACCCAACAGAAAGGATTCACGCAGGTTTAAATGTAACAGAGTGAAGCATGCAGTTGAATAACAGAGACCATTAAGACATTCTGGTAGAGGTCCGAAGTTGTTGGCAACAAGGATGGGAAGAGGGCAGAATAAATGGTCTGGGTGTCCTTCCAAAGAGGAAAGTTTATTAGCTTATTGAGGGCTGGTGGTAGAGGATGGTCAGGACCAGGGGTGGAAAGCAAGGAATACATCAACCAAGGAACCAAATGGCCTACCTCTTGCCCTTGTGAGTGAGAGGAATTGGGGTAAAGAATGGCCTTGAGGGAGAGTTTGACCACCAATGTGGTTTCTAGAGGAGAACTGGCAGGTTTCTGCAGAATACGAGGGTGGGAAGAACGCTGGTTGGAAAGATTAAGGATGGAGAAGGGCTCAGGAGTTGAGAAAAGACCAGGGGTCCCTAACTATCTTTCTTCTGAATTCCTATCCAGTCTTTAAAAATAAAGCTCAGCCCAAGCACCACATCCCACAAAAGATTTCTGAATATCTCAGTAGCTGTGCTGGCCATTCTCCTGACTCCATATGTATTTTGACTTATCTGTGTAAATACTGGCTCCTTGCAGCAGAACGTAAGATTTTTTAAGGGGACTGCCTCATTTTTTACTTTATGTTCTTAGGATCTAGCACATGAGAATCTCTAAAAGGGTTTAAAACCCTTTAAAGGGCTTGATGAATTGAACGGAAAACTTAACTCCAATGCCCTGGAGCCCTCAGTTGACCCATGACGCTTCCTCCTTCTACACTCAATACATTAAACATGTATAATTTTGAATTCTAGTGACCTCAGATTGTGTCCCATCCCTACTAGGTTGTAACTTCCATAAGACAAAAGGGGTATTGTCAAAAGGACCACAGAGTTGGAGTGGGAGATGGAATAGGGTTTGGAATTACAATCCTGTTACCTGACTGCCTTTACCACGTTATTCCACCGTGAAGGGCCTCAGTTTACATTTGTAAAATTAGGGAGGTAGATCACCAGATCTCAAAGGCCCTCTCACATTCTATATTCTTTGATCTCATAATCGCAGAGACTGTGTCTCATCTAAAGTCTATATGCACCCCCCACCCCACATCTAACATCATACTCCCCACATAGTAAGCATATTAAGAAAGTTCAATGAATAAACAAGTGTAGAACCTTTTGGGGGGCCCCTTCAAATTTAATTTTATGATCTTGTGAAGCAGGCCCCAAAAGATTAGGTGACTCGCTTAAAGTCACATAAGAAGTTAGTGGCAAATCTAGGTCCCCACAAGCTCGAAGGGACCTCAGACAGCCCCCTCACTTCACAGATCAGGAAACTTAGGCACAGAGAAATTATGACACACAAGGTCATGTAAGAAATTAGTGGCAAAGCTGGCTCACCAGACTTCTCATCTACTGTCGTTTCCACCACAGTGAGCTACCTAAACTTGTCCACTGTATCCACTGGGGCATCATAAATAATGACATTAGGAATCAACAGAGAGGAAGATGAGCAAGGCACTGAATCGTACTAGAGCCCCACTGGAAAGAAGAAAAAAAAGATAAAGGTGGCATGACGAGGAAAAGCAGAGACTTATCACCTGGGAAGGCCTGACACTTTACTTTGTGTTTCTCATGACAACATGGGGCCCCTGCCTGCTTCATGCAGCTGGTTAACCAAATAATTCAGGAGCAGGGCCTGAGGGACTTGAGAGCTTATTAAGTGAGATAACTTAGCATCTTGCTTATATACCCGAATGCTCGCCATTGGCTGTAGCGAGAGTTTCTAAGAAAATATCCATATCATTTCCAACTATATGGTCATTAGTAGTCTCCCTACTTCCTAATCAAGTGATGTCTCAGTTGGTTGGATCCAGAGACTCATAGAGGCCACAATGTTGGCCCTATGAGTACAATACTGATTCAAATCTTCACTGGCAGCTTCCTTCAAAGGGTGATATTCATACAGCCTGGTCCAGGCCCCATCATGGCTAGCCTGGCCCCTTGGAAAGACATCTCTCTGGCCTCCCTTTCCCTGGTGTCTCTCCTCTCCACCCCATCCTCCACAAGGCTACCAGAGTGATTTCCTAAAATGTCATCTCCCTCCTTGATTAACTCTAGTGGCCCTTATTTCCTCCAGAGTCAAATATAAACTGCTCCATTTTAGATTTAAAGCTCTTCACAAACAGACCCCAATCTAACTTCCTGGCTTATTATATATTCCTTGCCTTCATGTATTCCACAGTCCAGTCAAACCAGTCTTCTTCCTTAACCTTACACATGGCGCTCCATCTGCCTGCAATACTCTCCCTCCTTAACTCAGCCTCTTGGCCTCCTTGGCTTCCTTCAAGTTTCCAATCAAGACCCCCCTTCTCTAGGAGGACTTTCCTGGTGCTCCCAGCTGCTAGTGCCTATTCCTCTGAGAGTACCTCGGAGCAGCTATGCATAGATCTGCATAAAAACAGTTATTTAGATTCAAGACTGAATTATCAGTCCATCAACTTCAAGCCTCAAGGTCATGACTTTCAAAGGAGGACTTTTCTGAAACCTTCTGTTTGCTAGTACCTAGTGCCTCCTATAATGAACATCTTAATACTTAATAATAATAATAACTAACATTTAGATAGTGCTTAAGGTTTGTGAAGAGTTTTACATATCACAGTTGATTCTCATAACAATCCTGTGAATAGGTGCCCATTTTACAGATTAGAAATCTGAAGGTAACAGGTTCAACAAGCACTTGCCAAAGGTCAAAGGCTCAGTTCGTAAGTATCTAAGGTAAGATCTGAACTCAGGTCTTCTTAACTCCAAAACTACACCCCTTGCAGGAATGTAATGGAAACACATTTATTAAACACTAAGTACTGTGCTAAGTGATGGGGGATAAGCTAGAAGGTGCTTTAGAGATCATGCAAACTAATCCCTTCATTTTATTTTTTAAATAATATATTTTATGTCCCCCAATTACATGTTAAAAGAATTAATTTTTTTAAACTTTTGAGTTCCAAATTCTCTCTCCCTCCACTCTCCCCTCCCTAAGATGGTAAGTTATATGATATATGTTATACATGTACAATCATGTAAAACAAGTCATTTTGTGCAAAAAGACTTAAACAACAATAAAGAAAAGAAAAGAAAAGAAAGAAAGAAAGCAAGAAAGGGAGGGAGGGAGGGAGGAAGGAAGAAAAAGAAAGAAAGAAAGAAAGGAAGGAAGGAAGGAAGGAAGGAAGGAAGGAAGAAAAGAAGGAAGGAAGAAAGGAAGGAAGAAAGGAAGAAAGAAAGAAACAAACAAAGAAAAAGAGAAAAAGAAAAAGAGAAAGGAAGACAGAGAAGGAAAGAATGAAAGAAAAAGAAAGGAAGGAAAGAAAGACAGAGAAAGAAAGAAAGGAAGGAAGGAAGGGAGGGAGGGAGGAAGAAAGAAAAATGGAAAATTGTATACTTCAGTCTGCATTTAGATGATATCAGTTCTTTCTCTAGAGGTGGAGAGCATGCTTCATCACAAATCCTTTGTAACACCTTCATTTTAAAGATGAGAAAACAGAGATTAAGGTGCTCACCTAAGGTCACCCAGTTAGTCAATGTCAGAGCTGGGATCTGATCCCAGCTCCTCCAGCTGCAAAGCCAACCTTCTTCCCATCTTACCAGGATGCTAATTTGTCAAGCTATTCAGGATGGCAGAATGTTTTGGTTGCTAACTAATGTAGAAGAGAGGACCAGGGAAATAGAGGGAAATTTAAGCCATGTAAAAACAAAAGATACCAATCAAAATTATTTTAAAACATTTAAAAGTTGTAATTACATTAAACTGTTATTTCCCCTTGCACGTTGCCCTCTGGAGGGTTACATAGCTTGCTTCGATCTAGTCTAGGCTCTGTGTGGCAGCTCCCCAGGGCTAGATATATGAATGTGGCAGGAATGGCAGAAAGTCAATTGCAGATGATTTCTTTATGTCCCTCCTGGCTCTATTTCCATGTGATTCTGTGATTTATTCTGTGAGCCTCAATCCCCCTAAGCTCTTCACATAATATATGGCTTGTTCTGGTCGCCCAGCAAATACAGTACAGAAGTGTTCTATACATGGTGACGTGTGTGTGCCTAATTCGGCGGAAGCAGGTGGCACGTAGCAGTTAAATGTTAATTGTTTGTAGAAATGCACACAGTTGCTCTTAGCAAGGCTGAGTTATAAAGGGAATTTTGCCTTTCACAACCACTTTGAAGAGAACAGAAAGTCTGGGACTAATGTTGCCTTGGATCTATCTGCTAAGGGCATATTACACTTTGAAATCTCCCATTCCGACCACAGTTTCTTGACTTTCCACCTCTACAACTTGCTTATTCTTATTGAACCTGTTTTCCATTCTCACTGTGATCTATTATCTCTTCAGATCTTCCCTATTAAATCCCAGAATCCCAGAGTTGGAAGTGACTCAGACTCATTGGAGACTTCTCCTAATCCAAACCCCAAACAGAATTTTCCCTACTGCATGCCCTACCCTAAATGCCTGACAAGTGCTTCTCCATCCAGCTTTTGCTTGAAGCCCCGCAGTGAGGGGGCACCATGAGTTTTTGAGGCAGTCCATTCTACTTTGGGGACAACTCTCATTGTTGAAAAGCATTTTCTGACATCAAGCTCAAATTTGCCTTTTTGTAAAATCTCTCAGTTCATCATCATTATCCTGATTTCATTTGCCACTGTCTTCAGCCTGCTGGATATTTCAAAGATCAATCAATCTATTGATCGATCGATGGACAAGCATTTATAAAATGCCTACTATGTGGAAGATACAATGCTAGGGTTGCAAAGACAAATGTAAAACAGTTCACATCCTCAAGGAGTTCACATTCTGCTGGGGGAGAACAACACATGAAAATACAGGCAGATAGAAAAACATAAGTAAATTCTAGGTAGTTTTTTGAGGGGGAGGCTCTGGATGCTGAGGGGAATCAGGAAAGGATGCATGTAGGAAGTGGTTCTTGTGCTGAGTTTTGAGGAAGCTGTTGGAAGGGAACAGGGGGTGTATTCCGTGTATTTGGAACAACCTTTTCAAGGGCAGTGTTCATCCCATCTCATCCTTTCTGTCTTTAACCATGATGATCCATTGAACTTTGGATTACAACCATTCAGAGCCACAATGGGATGGGCAAAGTGGGCAGCTATCCAGAGAGAAGCGATGGTGAATGTTTTAACAACTAGCGTGTAGGGTGGGGGAGGGGAAGTAGGCAGGAAACCTTTTCAGTTTAATCTGTATTATTACTATTTTCTCCATCACTTTCTTAAGTCTAGATAATGAATAAAACAATAAATCAAGCCCTGGTTTGTAGTGTTTGCTGATTTCCCAGGTACATGATTGACATTTAACAATTGGCTCTTGCTGTCTGATTAGAGCTGGCTATGATATACTGTGGCTGATATACACTATGCAAGGCGTTGTGCCACTGAAAACACTTTATTAATGTAATTGCACGTGTTTTGTTTTTTACTTTTTTTTGAGGGGGAAGGCAGGGCAGTTGGGGGTTAAGTGACTTGCCCAAGGTCACACGGCTAGTAAGTGTTAAGTGTCTAAGGCCAGATTTGAACTCAGGTCCTCCTGACTCCAGGGCTGGTGCTCTATTCACTGCATCACCTTGCCATCCTGTGTACATGTTTCTAATGTCTGATAAATTTTTATCTCCACAGTAAATAGAAATCGAGTTACATGTATTGCAGGCAGAGAGAAGCCCAGACCTAGAATCAGTAGCACCTGAGTTCAAATCCAGCCTCAGACATTTAATAGCTGTATGTAACTTCCCACCTCCCTGCTCACCTGGGCTTCACCATTGTCTCCAGATACTGATCTTCCTGCAAGCTCAAATCAACCATGACTCACACCTTTTCAGTGCTCCCTGCTCCTTGGGCCCCTCCCTCTTCTGACTGGAGAGGAAAGGAGGGCAGGCATCTAAGAGGTCCTCCAGATCCTCTGTATAAGGGGAAGACCCAGGGCAGACACTTCATAATTTCCCACTTGGATCCAGGACTTCAGTATGGATCCTTGCCAAGAACCCCCCATCTCTTTTAAATTTCTCTTTGTGTATGTTTTCCCCTATTAGATTGTGGGGGCAGAATCTGACTATCTTTTGCTTTTCCTTGTATCTCTAGCACTTAGCACACTGCCTGGCACATAGCAAATGCTTAATAAATTTTATCAGTTGATTGACTATTGGAAACTGACAACGTAGTTTTACCTCAGTGTCCTCCCCTGTAGAACAGGGAGGACAATAGCATCAGCTTCTCGGGATTTTGAGGACAAAAAGAGATAACATTCATAAAGTGCTTTTTTAAACCTTAAAGTGCCAGCTAGTGCCAGCAAAGGCTGGACCTAAGCGTCTGGTGGGCAGTAACATGCAAGTGGCACATTTTTCAAAATGGAACTCAAGTGTATGCATGCCCTACTATCCACCTTCTCTGCTCTGTCACTAATGAGAATTGCTAGGGAAAAGTCATAAAAATCATTCTGATCTCGAGTACAAGTCCCTCTCTTTATCCACTGATTTTGAAGCTTTCAATTAATCTCTCATTGACTTTTTTATTGGCATGTCAATTGCAACCCCTCTAAACCTTTTCACTACCTAAAAGTCCCTGCTCCATCCCCTCTAATAAATGATTGTAGTTAGAGCTGTCGTCTATAGGCCATTTTACATACAGTCTTTTAGTTGACTTTATCAATAACCTTGTAAGACAGTGAATATTCTTATTTTCTAGAAGAAGGCACTGAGACTGAGAGAATTTGGATGATTTGCCTATGGTCATACAGGTAACAGCTGAGAGGCAGGACTTGAACTCAGATCCCCCTGACTTCAGGTCCAGTGCTTGATTCACCACACTGTGTTGTTCTCCAAATTATTCCATGTCTTATTGATGGAGAAGATTGAAGCTATCTATTTTAAACTGGCTCATCTTTCCTTCATCTCCACCTCGAAATTTCTCTGTGTCTGCACCTTCCATAGTGGATATTATAGGGTGGAGACATGGAGTCAGGAAGCCTTTGCTAAACTCTAGGTAAAACCACTCAGATCCACCAGTTCTGTAACCATTTGAAAAAGCATGATAACGGTAGCCTGGTATAATATAACCTGAAGGTTCTGTTGCCTCATTGCTGCCACCACTGCCTTTTCCAGATGTTCACTATTTAATAATATGTTCTTACTAAAGCACAGCTCTGAACGTGTCACATCCCTCCTCCCCAAAAGCACCAGTGGCCCCCCTAAGGAATCATGCCCACATTCCTCAGCCTGGTATTTATGTGATCATGAGTAATATTTCAAGCCGTTTCTTCTGTTAATGATATTATTTGTACTTTGGCCTCTAGTCATTCGGATGACAAACTATTCTCTAAACATCATCCATGTTTTACTTCCTCCACACTTTTATTCTTGCTGTTACTTCCCCAGGAATGCCCTCACTCTGTGTTACGCACATTGATAGACTACCCATACATACTTCAAGATTTAGTTGAGCTGCCATTTTCTCGAAGTAACCTCCTCAGATTCTTCTAGTTAACATTCTTGCTTCCTTGGCTAAACCCCTACAGTACTTCACATATCTCATATAGTATTTGTCATTTCTTCTACCAGCTACTTGAGGGTAGGGACTTTAAAAAATAGTGGATAACGGGAAAAAATAGTACAAGGACTGGAGACCAGCAAATCTACTCCCAGTTTTCCAAAAAGAGAAAAATGTAGATTCTTTCCTTTCTTGGTTTAGTGAATATGGTTTTCATTATTGACAAAATTCTAGAACGGTTTATCAGAGGGGTGATTTGTGAATATTTCCAAAGGCAAGTCAAGTGGCATTCTAAGTTTAATTCATTGGGTCATGTAGGGGTCATCTCGACTCACCAACTTGGGTCCAAACCCCTTGTGGTCTGACTCATCCACAGGTATCACTTTCACTCACTACCCAAATCCTGTCAGATGTCAAACCTTGTCATTTCTGCATCCATGAAGTCTCTCATATATGTACCTCCTTTCTCCACTCATCCAGACACCACTTTGGTACAGGCTCTCATCGCCTCTCACCTGGATGACCTTGATGGCCTTCTAGTCAATCTCCTTGCCTTGAGCCTCTCCTCACTCCAATCTTTCCTCCACTCAGCTGCCAAAGTGATTTTCTTAAAGCATTGGTTTGACTATCACCTTCTCAACAAACCACAGTGGTTCTCTATTACTTCTAGGATCAAATATAAACTCCTCTGTGATTTTCCTTTCCTACCTTTTCACTCTTCCTTCCATACACTGTGCAATCCAGCTACTCACTGTTCCTTGAATATGGTGCTCAATTTCCCATCTCTGAGCTTTTGTACTGGCAGTCTCCACTCCGGACTCACCTCTGCCTCCTGGTCCTCTTGGCTTCCTTCAAGAGTCAGTTCAATCCGACTTTCTACAGGAGACCTTTCCTGGTCCTACCACTTATTAGTGCCTTTCCCTTTGATATTACTTCTCATCTGCTCTGCATGTGTCTCAAATGTGTCTAGCTACTTATATGTTGTGTTTCACCACTGAAATGCCAACCAATAAGCATTTATTAAGTCCCTACTATGTGCCAGGAACTGTGCTAAGTGCTGGGGATACAAAGAAAGGCAAAAATAATGCCTTTGGGGCAGCTAGGTGATTCAGTGAATAGATCACTGGCCCTGGAATCAGGAGGACCTGAGTTCAAATGTGACCTCAGACACTTAACACTTACTAGCTGTGTGACCTTGGGCAAGTCACTTAACCCGAATTGTCCTGCCTTCCCCCCTCCAAAAATAAAGCAAAAAAGAAAAACGCTTTCCCTCAAGGCACTTACATTCTAATGGAGGAGGTGCTATGCACAAAAGTTGTACGTAAATTACATATATATATAGTACAAAGAGAAGGTAACCTCAGAGAGAAGGTGCTAGAGCAGGTAGGGAGAGCTCCTCCAGGACAGGGTCTATTTTCACCTTCTTTGTATCCCCAGGGCTCAGTACTGAGCCTGGCACACAGCAGGTGCATAATAAATGCTTGTTGACTTGACTACCCATCTACAAGCACTGTGTGCCTCTATCACAGGGATTCTTAACCTTTCGTTATGTCCTGGAGTCCTTTGACAGATATGGTGGACCTTTCTCAGAATAATACTTTAAAGAGAATAAAATAAAATATATAGAATTACAAAGGAAACAAATTGTATGGAAATACAGTAATCAAAATATTCAAGTCAAACAGACAAGTTCAGAGCAGTCAGTTAGGAGCCCTGGCATCAGACTGGGAGCTCCCTGAGGGCAGGGCCTTGCTTGCTTTTCTATTTCAAATCCCAGCATAGTACTTGGCTAGTAAATGTTTAATAAACATCCTTCCCTCCCTTCCTTCCTTCCTTCCTTCCTTCCTTCCTTCCTTCCTTCCTTCCTCCATGCTTTTATTCAGGGGATCAAGAGGTAGCCAGGAGCGCTTAGGTGTGTCATCTGAGTGAATCTCCGGAGGTCTGTCTCTGGCACATATGTGCTGCCTGACCTATATTGGGTCTAATAATCTCTTTCCTTCAGTTCCTCAGATGCCCAGGTGGCAATATCCTGCCTCCTAAGGTGTGTCATCTTTTGGTTATTGGACTTGGAGATAGCCATCTTCTGTCTGAGGCGCTAATGAAGTCTATAATAATGACGCTAAGCATGGTGATCATAATCACTGACATTCCTATAACTCTGCGTGTCAGGAAGCCATATATGTATATTGTTTCATTTTGATCCACACATCAACCTGGATGGGGGAGGGTGTGTTTGTGTGTCCAGGTTTTAACTGATTTATTCTAGGTTTAAACTCTGCATAACTTATCACATTAGATTGTGCTTCCATCTTCCTATCCCAGTAAAACACAGATCCTTTGAGGGGAGGGACTATTTCTTTCCACTTTTAAAATTTGTAGTAAGTTGAACCCAAGTAAGGGGACTCCCTTTAAGAGGGCAGATACTCAATTTATAGCCTAGAATGATGATAATTGTAAGAACTGTGATAATATATATGTAGTGTTTACTATGGACCAGGTACTGTGCTAAGGTCTTTAATAAATTTCACCTCATTTATCTTTACAATAACCCTGGGAGGTAAGTGCTGCTATTATCCCCATTACACAGTTGAAGAAACTGAGGCAGACAGAGGTTAAGTGAATTCCCCTCTGACTTGTAAGTCAGAGGCTAGTTTTGAACTTAGGTCTTCCTCACCAGGCCCAGTGCTCTACCCACCATTCCACTTCCCAGAACAATTGTTCCCAGTGTTTCTTGTTCTTCAAGTCCCTTTCAGCAACAATAAAAATGTGTTATCTCAGGGTAATTTAATATACTGTTTAAGGCACCATTGAAGTCTTTTTAGTGCAAATGCCTTAGATATCATTTTGAACTGCCAAGGGGCTAATGAATGGGAGCCACTGGTCTAGAGACATACAGTTAGTCTCTGTCACAAGTGGGGCATGATGAACCCAGATCTTCTTGACTCCACCACTGGCACTCTGGCCGCTGTGCCCTGATGTCTCTCAGCTCTGCTCAGTAGTAGATGGTGAATAAATGCTTGTTGATTTGAATTATTGAGCTACCTCAAACACAGGGCTAGTGGCATCACCTGCCTCCCAGGTTCCCTGGAATTATAAAAAATGCAACTTTTATTTCAAATCCAAGAGCAAATTCACTTAAGTTATCCAACATTTTGCTCAACACAGTATTTTCATACTTCAACAAGCCTTCTCCAGACCATCTTTCTCTAGCAGTGCTGGTTATATTTAAGAATGGCTTTAATCCTATAGGGGTAATTAGGATGATCTGTCCTTCTCAGGCACAGTATAATTAGAACAGATCTAGGGATGATGAATCAGGCTTTTACAAATTTACTAGTTTAATTATAGCTGCCCTTGAAGGTAAACATACTAGGTTTACCCTTAGACTCAACCAAGAGTAGGCCTTTACTGATAGTCCTAATATTTTATTTCTACTTAAACGGTAGCAGTTTACAACTGATTTTTTTCTTTAGTCATGTTTATTCTAGAAATAAATAGCTGCCTGACTAGTGTCCCTAAACTGTTCCCAGCTGTTGGTGAGCTAAGTAAGCCATTTGTACCCAATGTGCATCAAAGTATGGGAAATGTTTAATACTATAGAATACCATTTCTTTTGCCGCTTTCCCCCACCAAGAAATCATTGCTGGCAAGAGCTACTATGTGAATAGTCAATCTTGTTTCATAAAAAGAGCATGAATGAATAAACACTGCACTCCAAAGGCTTCCAGTTACTGCCATGTAATGGATATCCCCCTGCCTTTTCCCCCCTGAAGCAATTGGGTTTTAGATTCCCTTCCAAGCAAAGCCTCTTCTGACGGCAGGCCTGACAAGCTACTTCTTTTTATCATTGCAATGACTAACAATTAAGTCCCATCTAATATATAATTCTCTAGTGTGCCACCATGAATTCATGCAGAATTTAGCGTTCTCTCCCTTTTTACGATGTACAAATTACAATTTTAGTAGAACCATCATCATATACTACACTAGTTGGGCAATATTAACTTTATTTGCTACCATTAATTAATGAAATGGAAGGTGAATAAGTACAGGTTTAATAGAAAGAAAGAATACACCAAAATAAACTACCAGATGCTCCTTTTCAGATCTTGCTCCTTGTCTGTGTTCCTATCTTGAAAAGCACTGCATTCTCATTCTTTAGGGATGTGTCAGATATTTTATGCATGGCTAAACATAAGAATTTTTTTGGTACTAATTCAAGGGTTTTCTTTCTTTTTTTTTTTCCCCCCAGTACGAGAGTACTAGGAAGTAGAAAACAAAATCAAATCAGTGTTCCAAAAAGTGTTGGAAATTAGCAAAACAGACAAAAGATAGGAACTGCCAATGTGGGACGGATTGTGGGAAGACAGGTACACTAATGCACTGGTGGAACTGAGATTTGGCCAAACAATTCTGTAAATCAAATTGATATGTATACTCTTTGATCCAGAGATTCCACTGCTGGGCATCCGTTCCAGAAAAAAAGATGATGGAAATGTATACACACACACACACATACACACACACACTGTGTGTGTGTGTGTGTGTATTTATAGCAACACTTTTTGTAGTAACAAATAATTGGAAACCAAGTAAGAAGCCTCCCAACTGGGAAGTGACTAAACAAGTTTTGGTACAGGCTTGGGGTGGAATCTTACCTTATTGTCAGAAATGATGAATAAAGAGAAGTATTGGGAAGACTTAAATGAACTGATGCAAAGTAAAATGAAGCAAAATCAAGAAAGTCACACACAGAATGACTGATTACAACTGTAAATGGAAAGAACAACAGAAACACAACCAAAAACTGAATGCTGTGAAATTATAATGACCAACCTCATCTCTCTTCCCTTCACCAAAAGAAAGACGGAACTCTCTTCTCCCTTTCTTTCTTTCCTTCTTCCTTTCTTTCTTTCTTCCTTCCTTTCTTTCTCACTCTCTTTCTTTTGTTCTTTCTCCTTTTCTCTCTTTCTTTCTCCCCCTCTTTCTCCCTTCCTTCCTTATTTTCTTTCTTTCTTTCTTTCTTTCTTTCTTTCTTTCTTTCTCTCAGCAGAGGTGGAAAACTGTAGATAATATCAGACTTTGTTAATATATTCATTGCTTTTTACAAACTTTAAAAAACTGTTTTTTATTCTGTAGTATAAATATTCTTTACTATATTTAGTATTCTTTAGTATAAGGCTATATAACCTTTCTCCTGATATCTTTATATATTAAATTATACTACTTTTATGAGACACAATGGTAGTATAGTGGAAGGAGCATTGATTTCAGAGTCTAGACCCGCCTCTGACTCTTACTCCAAATGTGACCTTGGACAAGTCACTTGACCCCTATTTGCTTCAGTTTCTTTAACTGTAAAATGGGGATAATAATAGCTCCCTGGATTTCTGTGAGGATCAAATGAGACAATATTTGTGAACTACTTAGTACAGTGCCAACGCAGAGCAGGGATTATATAAATGCTATTCTTATTATTCCTATTATGATGGCGATTCTAAGCTCACTTTCACTTTTCATACCCAGACCTTCTGACTTCATTTATGGCACTCCTTCTACTATAGCATGTTGCCTATTGTCTATGTTGCAATGAAGTACCAAACCCACAGACATGTAACAATTTCTTTAAAGATACATTTTTACTAAGAAACCAAAAACCTTGAGTCTCTTAGATAATTCTGTCAATTTCAAATATAAATAGGGGCCACTAATCAGTACTTGAGGATCCCTGGAAGTTGCATGTTGACTTAGTTTTAAAATGTAATTTTATCTGTTTTATTATATTTTTATTTATTTAACTTATTTTGTTAAATATTTTCTAATTACTTTTTTTTTTTGCTTTTTTTTTGAAGGGGAGAGAAGGCAGGGTAATTGGGGCAAAGCAATTTGCCCAAGGTCACATGGTTAGTAAGTGTTAAGTATCTGAGGACACATTTGAACTCAGGTCCTCTCGACTTCAGGGCTGGTGCTCTATTCACTTCCCAATTACTTTTTTTTTTTGCTTTTTGGAGGGCAGTTGGGGTTAAGTGACTTGCCCAAGGTCACACAGCTAGTTTTTGTGTTAAGTGTCTGAGACCGGATTTGAACTCAGGTCCTCCTGACTCCAGGGTTGGTGCTCTATTCACTGTGCCACCTAGTTGCCCCCCAATTACATTTTAATCTGGTTCCTGAGCCTCATGTTCAACGCTTCTGTTTCAGGTCACCTTTTTTCTTTCCTTGTTACTCCTTTCTTGACTTTGATGTCTATATATGAGTAAATCATTTGCCATCATTTTATTACCCTCATAGGTTTAGAACTGGAAGAGACAGGCCTCAGAGATCACCTCCTCACTTTACAGATAAGAGAACTAAAGCCTTGGGAAGTTAAGTGACTTGCTTAAGGTCACACAGCTAGTAAATTTTGTGATGGAATATAAACCCGGGCCCTCTGATTTAAGATTCAGTTCTCATTCCACTGAACCTAGCTACTTCTTAGCACCTTCTAAAGACAGGTTGCCTTGGTTAGAGTCCACTTTACAGCAAATAATAATAATAATAATAAGTCATGCTTTGGGCAATTGGGTTTCTGAATTTTCTGTCCTGTGTGATGATGGTAAGTCCTACATAGAGCTACTCCCATTCTTTGCTCCATAAGATTCTCTTTTGAGCTGGTCAGAGGCAAGGTCTGCAGTAAGCCACATATCACCTTAATTCTTAAGCTGTGAGCTCAAATCTCCTCCCGTGGTCACACATGCAAAAGATTTTCATTTTTCCAATTCAGGTTTGTCAAACATTTAAAAAATAAGAGAGAAAGAAAGAGAGGAAAAAAGAAAGAAGAGAAAAAGAAAGAAAAGAAGGGAAGGAGGAAGGAATGAAGAGAGAAAGAAAAGGGAGAGAGAGGGAGGGAGGGAAGGCTGGAGGGGAGAGGGAGGGGGAAGAGAGAAAGAGAGAGAGAGAGAGAGAGAGAGAGAGAGAGAGAGAGAGAGAGAGAGAGAGAGAGAGAGAGAGAGAGAGAAAACAAATACTTTCTGAGGGTCTCTTTCAATATAAATCTAGCAAAGCTGTGAATTCCCATGAGGTACTTATAAATTCAGAAAGCCAGATCAATTACCTAGCACATACAACAGTCTAAAAACAGATGAGACTCATTTGAAATTACTCTAAAAATATCACCTGTTGGTCTGCTTCTGCATCTTTCTGGCTATAAGCTGCAGTTTAATAGACAATTTAATTCACAAGGCAAGGGCAGCAAAGAGAGGAAGTGCAGGGACCCAGGGCTAGAAGAAGTTCTAAGGTTTCAGGGTTGGAGAATCAGGTAAGGTCTGGTATAGGATATGTCAAGTGAACTGAACCTGAATGGTGGATAGAGCCAGAGACTCCAAGATACTCATGATATCACAGAATATATCGTAAAGTGCAAGTTACCCATTGAGTAAAGAAATCACCGGCTGAGTTTTGGACAAAGCACTTTCTCCACTTAAGGCATGATGCCTATCTGAACTAGACTTTCCCCTGATAGTCCCTTTGAAGTGTTAAAGATCCCAGATACTACTTTCCTAATGTACACTGCCTAGTATGAAAAGATGACTTCTTGACTGGTGTGGATGGATCCGAGGTGTTGGATTTATAGAATAGGCTCGCTGGTGATGGGCAACATACAAAATATTTTACATACAAATGGCAGCTATTAATTGTAGGGAAGGAAGGTGGGTAATATGATACTTTACCATTAATAAAATCATCCATTCACTCCTATATCCTTGATTAGAGAGTATAACTCCAGGGTAGATTCATCTCTACCTAAAAGATCAAAGTGCCAGACTTGGAAAATTCATGACTCTCTCTTAAAAAAAAAAAGTGGGCAGAAGCTATTGCAAGCATGGCTGATAATCCCATACTTGAGCAAAGTTGCTGCATTTTTTGCCTGCAAGATTGGACCTAGTGGGGAAATAAAGAGATTGTGTGTCAGGGATTATTCCCAAGCATGAGCATTCCCGCACTCTCTGGAGTACCCCTTCCTTTCCCCTCCCCTACCTCCTCCCCGCCTCCCCTTGCGCCTGTCATCCTGCTGCAGGATTTTCAGAATTTGTGGTTCTGCTTTTCAAAAGCCAGACTCAAAATCCAACCCAGTCTCAGCTTTTCCTGGCTCGGCATTGCGTGTTTGGGCTGCCTGATGGAAAAAAAAAAAGAAAGGAAAGCAGGATGCCAATCCAGCAAAACCTCATCAGACTTAAACTGGTGTACAACCCACCCCCGCCACAGCGGGGAAACAGTTTCTTTTGAATTGAACTCAGAAGAAACAAGGTCCGGCTGGAGGGGGGGGGCGCAGTTTTCTGAACAATGAAATAACCTGCCTATCAGAGCTGCAGCCCCATATCTGTCTCTTAAGGAGCTACCTTGAGTGGCCCCATCCTTTAAATAGATGTCTAGAAATCCTGGGAACTCACAGGTTTCCCCACTGAGTAGTCCCTCTTGGAGGGAGAGGCTAGGCTGTTTATCAGGTCCCAGACAGTTTCTGGGTGATTTAGGCTAATAGCCAGCTAGCCACCACCCCCTTGGATAAATGGGGTGGAGGCGGGCGCTGGGGTGGTTGGGAGGAAGGAGAGAATCCCACAGGTTAAAGAGTAACAAACAAGATGCTGCCAAAGGGAAAGGGAAAGGTGGACCACTTTACCTGGTATATGTCCCTTAGCCCGCACCATGTCCTCAGTACCTGGTGGCAAGCCCTGAGCCTCTCTGTGTACCATCTCCTCAGCGTGGACACAGTCAGGTTCCACACGAAACGGCTGCCACTGAAGAGCAGGTCTTCCACACCACACATGAACACTGAAGCCATCCCCTCTTCCCTCTGCCTCTTGTCCGTCTGGTGCCCACTCCCAGGACTGCCTGCCGTTAGACCAGCTAGGTTTTATCCGGGGAGGGCAGCGGGGAGTTGCTGGAAGCCAGGGTCCAAACCTCAACAAACTCCTCTTTCTTTCAATGTGCTTCCTGCATGCCCTAATGTTGGGAACAGTCCAGTCCCCCGGCTGCAGTAGCCGAGCCCGACCAGAAGCTCACACAGCAACAGCCTTGTCCTGTGAGTGGCTTATATAAATCTCTGTTAAGCTTCACCGGGCCAGGCACCGTGTCTTCTAATTAAATTTTAACCCCCCCTCACACCTCCTCTTCGGAGGACTGACTCCGTAGGAAGAGCGTGCCACAGGAAAAGCACTATAAAAACTATTCCCCCAGCAGATCCTAGCTCGGCAGCCAGGCACCGCACAGCCTCAACACAAACAACTCCGGTCTCATCAGCCGGCAGAGAAAAAACATTGCTTCGACATTCTGCCTGGTCGGATGTAGGACCCAGCATCACAGACTGAGAGATGAAGAGACCCGAGCCGTCACTAAGCCATATCCCCTCACCTTGATGCTTAAGCTTCTGCTGAACGTAATTTGGGAACGCCACATGGGCACAACATATACACATATCTTTCACTCAGGAGCCACTGTTGGTGAAAAGTACCAGAACGTTTTCTCAGACATGTTTTGAAATGAACGTGAACCAAGTCACACATGCTTTGGGTAACATGCTTCAAACTCATCGCTTCCCATGGTCTGCCGACGATGCAAGAAGATAACTCCATGCCAGGCTGCTCTACAGCTTCCTAAAGGCTCCCCTTACACACCGTCCTTCTAAGGCAGTCCCCTCCATATGAGGGAAAAACAACAAGCATTATTGGAGCTCAGCCTTCACAAACAGACCACAGTTAATACGCTCGTTGAAATAATAGCCCACAAGAGGATCCTTGGCTTGCTCCAGCAGGCGGGTAATTTTAGGTTATAATCCTCCCCTTCCCCAGGCTTAAGCATCGGCTGCTACATATCTGCACCTTTAGGCTGCTTAGGCTGCCTGCTACTGAAAGACTACAGGAGAATGGTTTCTAAAGTCATGGGATAATTAATCTTTAGGGATTTTTTTATAGGTACTGACACGGCACTTGAGATTACCCAAGGCCCTGGAAAAAGTATCACGGATTTCCACATGCCACCAGTCAGTCTTCTCTTTTCAAAAGTGCAGATTTTTGCCTTCATCCCTACAATGGTTATTGCGCCAGAATACAATGTTTCTTTTATAGCATTCAATTAACAAGCATTATTTGTATCACTATGTGTCTCACACTGTAACAGGTGCTGGGGATAGAAAGATTAAAATAAAATGGTTACCATTCTCAAGAAGCTTACATTCTATCAAGAAGGCAGTATGGAGGAGAGGAAAGAGCTCTGAAATGAAAACCTGTCCCTGTGGAAAACGGGATGGATAACCTTAGGTCATTTCATGTCTCTAGGTCCCAATTTCCTCATTTGTAATTCATCTGCGACAAATCCTTCTTGCTGTTTTTTCCTACCTCACATTCCATTTCCACCTTGGTGCCTTTGTAATGACTTCCCACCACCTGGAATGCATGACTTTTTTTTTTACCTCTTGCCTCTTAGAATTCTTAGTTTCTTTTAAATCTCAGTTCAGAAGTCACTTTCTGTATGAAGGCTTCCTTGATTTACCCAGTTACAGTTACCTTCTGCCCCCCAAAATCTTACATTCATTTTGCACATATTTATATATGTATGGTCTCTTTTATAGAAATGACCTCCTAGAACAGTGGTTCTCAACCTGTAGGTTATGTTCAATTTGTAACAACTAAAATACATCCTGCATATCAGATAGATTCATAACAGTAGCAAAATTAGTTAACAAGTAGCAATGAAAATAATTTTATGGTTGGGGGTCATCACAACATGAGGAAGGGTTAAAGGGTTGGGCATTAGGAAGGTTGAGAACCACTGTCCTATGAAGTATTTCATTTTTCTGTTTATCCACAATAGGACAAGGTAAGGCACTTAACAAATACTCACTGATTTTGGAAAAGAGTTGGTTACTCTAATAATCTTTTCCAAATTATTGGCCCTGATGAAAGCGCAAACATTGGCAGAATGGAAGTCCTTGGAAGGTAAGGGCCCATTATCACTTTTAGACTTTATATGCCTAGCTCAGAACTTTGTACATACATTGCAAGCTCTTAATAAATGTTTGTTGAATTGAATTGCCAATTCAAATATTTTAGTTCTTGCTACATCAAAAAGAAAAGAAGGCATGGTTTAGGAGCAAAAACTTATACCACATTAATGGAAAACTACTGGGGCTGAAATGTGCTCAGAAAGTTCTTGGTGATGGGGTGTGCATGTGTTTTCAACAGTACAGGCTGATGGTGTTCTCGGAAATGTCGGGCAGCTTGGGGAATACAGGCAAGAACCTACAGTAGCAGGTCAATTATCTCTTTCACATGATGCCACCCTTTCCACAGGGGACAAGTCAGAAACACCTTTTCTAGAATCTCTCTAGATTGTGGCTAAGTCTAATGCAAATAGATAAGTGATAAATCCCCACCTCATTCATCTACTTTTCCCCAAGCATTTTCAACAACCATTTCCAACTTTGGCCCATATGAGATTAAACAACAAAAACAAGCAAGGATTGCTTTAAATATCAGTGTTTGAATAAAGCCTGTGAGTTGGCGGTTTGCCATTTTCCCCACTTGTGACCTCATTGGCTTCTTTTTCTTTTACGTTGAGGTTGTACATACTCAGAATTATTCTGTTGCTTCTTAATTTCCCACACTATTAAAGGTTTGCAAGCCATCTATTATTGGAACAGTTATTTACCATTTACAAAAAACCAAAAGCACAGCCTTCGAGCTCAGTTGATTTTTTTTCTTTAAACATTTATCTCTGTGGCAGTGAATTTTGTAAACTGGGCACTCCAAATTATGACAACTCAGAACTTGGCACAAAACAGGAAATAACTTGTTACTATCAATATAGTCAACATGCCCTTTACATCCAATATGATGCCCTCCAATGCAGAAATGGGTACTGGGAGACAAAGAAGGTGTTCAGATATAGAAGCAAGAATGGATTTCTTTCAGAGTATGAGTTTCACGTGGTCATAGGCTTAAAGCTGGAAAGCATCCTAAAGGTCATCTAGACTAATCTACTCATCTTTTTTTTTTTTCCTTTTTTTTTTTGGAGGGGGGAGGGCAGGGCAATTGTTAAGTGACTTGCCCAAGGTCACATGGCTAGTAGTGTCTGAGGCTGGATTTGAACTCAAGTCCTCCTCACCCCAGGGTGGGTGCTCTATTCACTGTGCCACCTAGGAGCCCCTAATCTACTCATCTTGATGCTTAAAATTTGCTAAACACATCTGGGAACCTCATATGAGGCAAATATGTCTATATCTAGCTGCCTATATATTTATATGTAGCATCTATATCTATATCTATCTACATCTACCTAGATGTCTATTTATAGATTTATTTATATCTATCTATATCTATATCTACCTTTATATTTATCTCTATTTTATATCTATCTCTATCTCTATCCATCACTATAGCTATGCTTGTGCCTCTGTCATTTCTATATCTATTCCTACATCTATCTCTACTGATATCTCTCTACCTATATATGTATACCTCTACCCATTTTGAAATATCTCTATATATCGATGTCCATATATATACATATATATATATACATATATGTGCACACATACATAGTCATATATATATATTTATCACTTTGGAGTCACTGTTGGGGAAAAACAGTGAAGGGTTTGAATCCAGTCATACATAGTCTTTTTATATGAGAAGAAACTGAGTTCCAGAAGGGATCAAGTAACCTAAGGTTACCTAGATAGTAAAGAGCAACATTGGGAATTCAAACCCAGGTTCTCTAACTCTGAAACCAGACTCTAGCCTAATAAGTGTGTATAATAACAAATAATTTGATAATTTGTGTGTTTATAATTATTTTAAGTTTCCCCTCCCCCATACAACAATCCCCTGGAAGTGTCTGGTGTGTGTGTGTGTGTGTGTGTGTGTGTGTGTGTGTGTGTGTGTGTGTAGAAAGAGAGATAGACAGAGACAGAGAGACAAAGAGATGGGGGGGGGGGAATGAGTGTGCATCTGTGTTTTCTGTATCTGTTTTACAGAAAAAGAGAGGGAGAAGCTCAGAGACATTAAGGGACCTGCCCAGAGTAGTCCAGCTAATAAGGGTCAGAGCTGAAACCTGAACCCAGGAAACTAAAAGTGATCAGAACCTATCCTTTAGGAATGGGCTCTATGGGAACATAGACTTGGACTTCCCATGAAAGGAAAGCTATTCAGGAGAATGCTTCAAAATTGTTTATTTTCTTTTGGAGGCTATTTTATTTATTTTTCTCTTTTCCTAAGGGCTTTTTTCTTCAAGGCAGTTGAGTTCCTTGCAACATACTGTAATTTCCTGCAGTTTTCTCCAAGGCCCAAGCACCCTCCTAAAGTGACGGCATTCCTCACACACCTGGGAGCTTCACTCTGGAAGTCAAAGAAAATCAAGATTATCGGCAAGGTGCTTGCAGGTTCTCCTCCAGGCTTTGGCCAAAAAAGAAGAGTCATGGGGTGGGGATTAGGGGAGAAAATTAGAATGGAGACCTCTGGTCTGCCCTGCTGTCTGCCTAAACTCCCATTTCAGGAACATGCTACAAAAAAATAGAGAAAGGGATTGTCTTTCTTGGAACCCAAATGTACCTGATTTTGAGGTCATGTATCTGCTCTTCCACCACTGCCTATAAAGCTCTATATATGACTGTGAGTTTTAATCATAATAACTCATGTTCAAAAAGATTTTCATAGATGGTGTTACTTGGGTTCCACAGTAACTCACAGTGAGGTAGGTGCTATGGCTATTTTCATTCCCATTATTGAGATAAGAAGACTGAGGCTTTCCATGCTGACAACAGGAATATCATCCCAACTGGCAGAACTTACTGTAAGAAGCCTCACAGAGAGAGGCAGTGCAAGAAGGGAAGGATCTTCTCTCTCTGCTCAAGGAAAAAGGTTTCGTGACCAAAAGAATAGGGGATGGTATGGTGGTCCCACAAAGTCAATTTTCCATAAAAAAACTAAGACCACAAAGAAGGTTGTACTGAGGCTTAAATGTGCTGAGTCCAAATGCATTCCAAAGAACATGCTGCCTATTAAAGAGAACTAGGAGAAGCCAAGAATGCTGATACATTTAGAACCTTCATCTTTTTACTTTTCCATGATAAAAACAATTTAAATTTGAAGGTATAGAAGCAGACAACAAAGAAGGGAAGCTGAGGATCAGAGTGATTAAGTAATGCTCAGGGGCACTCTGCTGGTTAGTACCAGGGGTGGGATTCCTGACTCCAGCTTTAACACTCTGCCCCACTGAAACCCCTTTCAGCACACCCATTAATAAGGTCAAAAGATATGAGGAAGTTTATAGAGAGGTCGTCATTTTGCCTCTCCAACAATCCAGGCAGAGAAATATGGAGTAGATGAGTAGATCTCAGGCAAGCACCATGAACCGTTCTGCCAACACTATGATAATGCCATTAGTGACAAGCATGCTTCCCAATGACTGGCTTTGTCAGCAAAGGCCCAAGTCAGGATTCTTTCTGGGCCTTAGTTCCTCCCTTCTTCCTTTCTGTCCTCTGTTCTCTCTTGGTTAGGATAATTCTGGGTCTGGGATCACAAGTAAATTGGAGTGTTAGGATATAGAGGGTTCAGCAACATTGCATCTACTCATCAATGACCATACTCTCAGTCCTGAGAGTGTATGTTGTTCCCTTTCAGCCCTGATCTGTCTGAATGAAGCCCAGGTCTATACTAGTACCTCTTCCTCCCTCTCCAACACTTTTTTTCTCCTCATTAGACTAACCAAGGGTTGTGGAAACCAGGGCATTTATAACTCTTTCAGCATCTAGGATATCAGTGTTAAAAGGTGCCTGTGTTCTCAGAGGCTTTTAAACCAAGCTATCACCCTGTGATGGGTGGGATACCAAACAGTGAGCCATTGCAACTGTGTAGGCATGAGGTCATGAAGGCTGGGACTAGGAAGGAAATGTCTAGCAATGAATCAGACAATAGCCAGGACACATCAGCACAGACAGACATTCTAGCTAAAGCCGGCAACTTGGATGAAATCTCCAAAGTCAAGAGTATATGCAGAATGGAGGACTGAAGACTGAATCTCCTTAAAAAAATGAACCACTTACGCCTTGTGACTTTAAGGCCTCTGCCTTCCAACACCCCATCACACAATTTGCCACCTTCAACCACACTTAACTTATACATTTTTTTGATAAAAATAAAATAGCAATAATTGGACCTACATAACACCTTTCTTGTAAAGAACTCAAGAGGCTTCTCATATATGGCTAATTTATCCTCCCAACTCCTTCATGGCTAGGCTGGCTAACGTGTAGGTCTACAGTAGTCCAGAGAGGTATTATCCCCCTTCCCCCTTCCCCCTTCCTTCCTCAGATGTTCTGAGAAGCAGTCCTAGGAAATGTGAATAATTCTATTGAATTTTCCCAGGAGGAATGGGTGAACTAAGGAAGAGCTGGGAGTAGGGGGGTGGGGGGGGGTTGTTGGAGAGTACTTTTTTTAAGCCCTTAGAATATAGAGTTTAAAGCACTAGCGCATTGGAGCCAGTTCTCATTAGCTCCTGAGAACCACTTGTTAAATTTTCAGCATGAATCTTCACATCTTAGAAACGAGCACATGCTATAAATCAGGGTTTAATTTATTATTTTGTTGATTTCAAGATTTAAGAAAGTGATGGAGAAAAGGGGAATAGTAGAGATTAAACTTAAAACTGTACCATGTGTATATTTTTTGGGGGGTGGGGAGGTGAGACAGTTGTTAAACATTTACCTATGGACTGGAATCATGAAAAGTGCTCACATAGGCAGGAGGTATGTGTCCTGGGAATTGGGAGAGATATTGTCATATTGTCATAAATCACCATGAGCTAGCATGAGACTGAGAAGGAGACTTGAAGGTACACAGGAAATGTGTTCCTTGAGCCCAGGGGTTCTTCCTCTTTTTTTGGTGTTCTATACCATTTGGGCAGTCTGGTAAAGCCTATGAACAGCTCAGAATGATATTAAAATATATATATATATAAATATATGTGTATATATATATGATAAAGGAAAACAATTATATTGAAATACAGTGACCAAAATATTTTTTTAAAAGTTCATAAATTAGGGGCAGTAAAATATGGCACAGTAAATAGAGCACTGGCCCTGGAGTCAAGAAGACCTGAGTTCAAATTTGGCCTTAGACACTGGACCACTAGCTGTGTGACTTTGGGCAAGTCACTTAACCCCAACTGCCCTGCAAAAAAAAAAGTTTATAGATAATAGGATGAGAATCCTTACTCTAGAACCATGGAAGACTTTTTGTGTGTGAGGGCTTGGAACCACAGTTCAAGAAAGGGGACTTAGGTGCCCAGGATAACATTTTTGAGCCACGACACTGATAAAGCAGCAAGATTGAAGATTGAGAACTGGTCCCTTGGGAAAGGTTATGACACCCATCTGTGCTGGGAGCTATGGAGGATTCTAGAAGGTGAGGACTGCAAACAGGACAAGACATGAATGTTTTAAGGCTGGAAATAAGGAAAAAGAACTGGGACCAGAGGTTGGAACCTGAGGAGTAATGAAGCAGGTTGAGGGTTACATGTCAAGATAAAGAACAAGACATGTCAGAAGCATGGAGTGCCAGAGAAGATGGAGAGAAAGCTAAGGAGGAAATACTTGACATGGTGAGGTGCCCCCATGCAGAGACACTATTAGAAATGATTAAGGCTTTATAGGCCTTTGGAGTAAGGGTTGCTGGCTGATGGGTATTCTTATTTCTATGGGAACTGATGTAAAATACTCTTTGTTTTCTTTAACCTCTAAATAAATTTATTCGTGGTTTTGAACCTTGTTAGTTTGTGAGCTTGAAAGGGGGCACAGGTGACTGACTACATGCCCAGTGGAATAGAAAAGGGAGGACTCTTCCCAAATGTAGCCATGTTCTCCATGTCAGGAGGGATTCTATATGAGGATCACAGAATTATTAACCTCATTTAATAGATGGAGAAACTGAGGCAGGGAAAAGTACTGATATAGTAGAAGGTACAGGGTGAACCATAGTCAAATCACTTTAATCAGAAAGAACCAGGAGCTTCTTTGTGTTTTTACCTTCATTAAAACAGGGGGAAAATAGTTTATTTTTGTGATTGGCATTCTACCTTACCGCAGCATTACTGAATGGGCAGTGACTGTCTCTGGGGCACATTTAAGGGAAGTAAAAGTCAATGAGTCCAAACTTGGACTCTTTCACTTGGAATAAGAATTTAAATGATGCGAAGAAGGGAAAGTCTCTAGTCCTTGCATTTCTAAAATAAGGAATAAGAATGTTTGCCTTCTAGTCAATGGGTCCCAAGTCTAATACAATGTACTATGATACAAGTGTCAGAGGACCTGGAATTGAATTCAATTCCTTTACTTACATAGCTCTGGACTTAATTTTTCTGGAATTTGGTTCTTCACCTGTGAAAATGAGTGGGCTGGACTTAAATCTCTGATCCTAGGCATAATGAGAAAAACAGATAGAAAGGCCAAGTAGGACAGTGAAATTACCTCTATCAGGGGCTGGTGTCTTTTCCCCAAAATGAACTTGCATTCATTTTGCAAATACTTATAAATGTATATGTTGTATTCTCCTATACAATGCACTGAGTTCAGGGCAAGAACTTTTATTTTTGTGTACCCCACACTGAACACAGTTCCTGGCACACGGTAGGCCCTTTAAAAATGCTTATTGATTAGATTGAACATGTTTAACACAGCACAGAAAAAAAAATCCCCTAGGCAAAACACAAAACAAAAATTAATCAGGATCAAAGATAAACTAGGGACTGTAAATAACCAAGATCGTAATGTATTATAGACTTAAGAAATTGTCTCTTCTATTACTACCTGAAAGACAAAATAGTTTGGGAGTAGAGTTACTTACTAGCTATGTGACAATAGGCAATCCAGGCAACTCTGAGACTGTAAATTAGAGCCCACAAGGATCCAAACTAGTAGAGGGAGGGATCTTTCCCACTGGGAGCTCCTCAGACTGATGAAGTCATAGGTCCAGACCATCCCCACCCCACTCTTCCAATTTGTTACAAATATCTGATGCTTGATAATGCTACTTTTAGAAAAACATGTGCACAAGGAAGACAAATTCTAGGATCCAAAAAAAAGGAATGTGGACGAATTGATGCTGCAGTAATATCTAGACAATTACAGCATGTTAAAGTGGAAGGAAATCTTAGTGATTATTGTGATACAGTAGAACGATCTCTGGTCTGGCCTGAGTTCAAATTCCACTCCCCTATTGCCTGTATGACCTTGAACAAGTCATTTTACCTAGGCCTCCATTTTCACAACCAAAGTTTTCAGCTTTAGATCTGTGACCAAAAAACCAAAAACAAACTAACAAACAAAACCCTTGGAAACCCTCCCCCAACCTGAGAATTCATACTGAGCATTCTGTCCCTTTTTTTTTTTTTTTGCTTTTTTTTTGGAGGGTGGAGGGCAGGGCAATTGGGGTTAAGTGACTTGCCCAAGGTGACATGGCTAGTAAGTGTTAAGTGTCTGATTTGAACTCCGGTCCTCCTGACTCCAGGGCTGGTGCTCTACTCACTGCACCACCCAGCTGCCCCAACACATCTTGTCCTCTTAACTGTAAATCAGATCCCTTACATCTGGGAAGAGAAAACTGAAGCTGGATGGTACAAGGCTTCTTAATGTCTAGTTATTTTACAAAGTTGGAAAAAACTGCTCAGTGCTGCTTAGTGACTCGAGGAGGCTTTAGACAGTGTCTGGACAGAATAAAGAGAAGAACTCGGTGACAGCTTGATGTAGTGGGTTACAGGCAAGGGGAGGTGCTCCCCATGAAAGAGATCTCAGGGAAAGCATATAAGGCCACACAACTAGAGTGGAAGCACATGAGTGATAGAGTAATTGAGGTAGCAGTTAAGAAAACAAGTTGGGGAAAGGAGAGATGAAAGAAGGACTAATTCTCCAGAAGGGAATTGGTTCTAGGTAGATTTTTTGGCTGCCTTCCAGGCTGGCATTCTGTACTCTCTGTACCCAGCTAAAGCAGTAAGTGAAATGAACACTGCTCCAAAGCAGTTTAATTTCCCTCATCAGCACAATCCCTATTAAGGAAAATTGGGAGCATCTCTTGTGGTTCAGTGCCTCATGGAGACTCGAATTTATTAGGCCCGTACATGTTTGCTGACTGAATTCCCTACACACAAAACCTGGCAACCCCATCCTCCACTCAGGTATCCTTCTGGCAAGCCACTGGCTGGGAAAGCCGATCCTGACCTTCCTTCCACAAAGTCAAGTCTTTAGCTTCATTTACAGTAAGGGAGTGTCTTGCTGGCTAAAGGGGTAAGCGCTCATCCCCCATTTTCTACCTCTTGCTGTGGGAACAGTAATCAAGTCAATATGATTATTATGGCAAAAGACACATTAATCGATTGACCTATGACTCTGTTCACCTTCCCTGTGCCTCCCCAGACAAAAGCAATCCCTCACTGGTTATCACTGCTCAGCAGGTTTGATTTCCTCTATCGGAATGCAAGCTCCCCAAGGGCAGGTCTATCTGGCTTTTTATCTTTGTGTACCTAAGGCTTAGCATAGTGCAGAGACCAATGGAAGTGCCTGACAAAGGCTTTTTCATTCATTTGTTCATTCATTCTGATTTTTGTCCATAGTTTTTCTTAAATAGAAAATCTACCCAGTGCACAAGAGTGTTTCCTTTTAGTCTTTAAGATTCCATGGGTAGAGATTCCATGGGTAAGATTCCATGGTCATCCATCATCCCTCTTATTACCTGTATGACACACTCCACCGCTCCTGCTGCCCCCCCCACCATCCCCATCCAACTTCAACTCTGGGCAACAAGATGCCCTTCCCTACCAGGGTAAGCTCATCACCTCTAAACTCACCACAGGGCTACTAACTCAGGCCTTGGCTGCCCCACCCCCACAGCTCCAGCCTCTTCTCCCCTTAGACAGGAGGGCTGGCAGGTGGAGTGCCGAACTCCTCCCAAGGCCTTCCTTTCCAGAGGATAGAAACTGGACTCTGAGCTCACTGCACTTGGCATCTGCCACTGTGCCTGGTGTCAATCCCCCACTCTGTGCCAAGTATCCACTGGTGACCAATGTCCTGCCTCCTTTTATATGTTGTTTCCCTCTTTATACTGTAAACACTTTGAGGACAGGGATGGTCTTTTTCATTAATTGTGTCTCCAGCACTTAGCACAGTGCCTGGCATTTCGTTGTTTAATTAATGTTTAGTGGATACTGGATCCCACTCTCATCACATCACTGGCCCAACCTCCTTTCCCAACTATCCACTGATGATGCTGAATAATACCTTGGTGATTTGATTCAGCTTCTTCATATCTGCTGTGTATAAGCTATTATATTTTGGTAGGTCTGGACTTGTCAATCTCTCTCTCTCTCTCTCTCTCTCTCTCTCCCTCCCTCCCCCTCTCTCTCTCTCCCTCCCTCTCTCTTTCTGTCTCTCTCCTCCCTCTCTCTCTCTCTCTCTGCCCTCCCTTCTGCCCTTTCCCTTCCCCTCCTCTCCCTCCCTCATTGACATCTCTCTTTTTTCTCCTCTCTCTCTCCCCTCTTTCCCTCTCCCACTCCCTCCTCCACTTTTCTCCTCTCTCCCCCTTCCCCCTTGGTCCTGAAACTCCTAGTCCTCAGAATGTTGCCTGGGGGCCGAAGAGGTTAAGTGACTTGTTCCTAGTCACAGCCAGCATGGGGTAAAGGTGGGAGAAAATGCCCAGGCTGGCTACCTATCCCCTAAGCTCTGAGGCAGTAATTTAAGGGAGAAGTGCAGGAATTTCATTCATACAGAGAACTTGCAGGAGAGACTCCTGCAATTCCACCAATGCGAGTCAGCACCTTTTTCAGCAACTTAAAATCTTAGAGAATTGTCCAGAGTGCTGAGAAGTTAGTGACCTTGGACCAAGGCCTCAAAGTCAGCAAAACTCAAAGCCAGGTCTTTCTGGCTTCACTGCTGGCTCTGGTCACCCTGAGACTCTGTCCTTCTTAGGGTGATGTTATATCATTATATTACTGTCCTCATTATAGTATTATGATATATAATGCCATAATTCCAAATCTGAGAATATTTTATCTTGGCCCCATAGGAATTTCATTTATCATCTTTCATGAAAGGGTAAATTAATAATGTAAAGAAGATTGTAGGGGTCACACTTAACCTAATCAAACACACTTTTTAAGGATTTTGGCACAAAATTTCAACAATTGATCTGAAAAATTTTGGATGGTCTAGAACAGGGGTTCTTAAACTGCGGTCCTTGAACTTATTAAAAAAATATTTTGATGAATGCATTTCGATGTAATTGGTTTCCTTGGTAATCTCTTTGTATATTATTTTTTGTACTTCAAAGCATAATTCTGAGAAGGGGTACATAGATTTTATCTGACTATCAAGGGGTCCATGACACAAGAAAGGCCGAGAAACCCTTATCTAAAAGGGAGAGCTAAATTCAATAAACTGATATTTAAAAGGGATAAATATTGAGTCAAAAGAAACAACTTCAAAAATATGGGACAGGAGAAGTGTACCTGGAATAGTCAAACTGAAGAAGACGTGGGGGTTCTGGCTAACTATGGTTCAACATAAGGCAACAGTGTGTCATGGCACCAAAATTACTATGATGAGATATTAGGTTCAATGAGATGTAGAAGTCCCTACTCCCTCTGTTCTCATTAGAACACATCTGGGATATTGTGTTCAGTTCTGAGCATCACATTTCAGAAATGAGATTGACAAACTGGATCCCATCCAGAGGAAGGCAGCCAGAATGCTGAGCAGTCTTAAGATCATACTAGATGAGGACCATTAAAAGATCTAGAGATGCCTTGGAGAAGACTTGGGATGAGTACCTGAGAATGGTCTTTAGGTATTTAAAGATTATTATATGGAAGAGGGATTAGGCTTATTTGTTTGGTCCCCAGAATTTAGAGCACCAGGCAGAAGCTGAAGACATGTAGATTTAGGCTTTAAGCATGAAATTTCTAACAATGAGAGCTGTTTGAAAGTTTAATGGGCTATGTACCAAGGCAGAGGAGTTGCCTTCATTAGATTTCTTCAGGTGAGACCATACATAACTAACCGATTGTTTGGTACATTACAACAAGGATTTTAGTCCAAGAATGGGTTGGAGTAGATAAAAGCCTAAGGTCTCTTTCCAGTTAGACAATCTGATGACTTTTCATAATGTGGAGTTTTTCTTATAAAAGGCCAATAGAGCACATTCAGCCTGCATTTGACCTGAGAATCAGAAAGAAATTCTATGGAAGGAAGCTTGGAAAGCACTGTCATGGAAGTTAGAGGTGGGATAAAATCAAAATGGGAGAAATAGTAAAGGCCTAGAAAGATCAGATGGTTGAAGTGTGAGAGTGTGAGGGACATCCTTAGTCTAGGAATAAACAATATTCGTTGGAAAGCCAGGAAGGTTTTCATTAACATTTATTTACATTTGTTCCTTCTGAATAAATGGGGAACTGCCTTAATGGAATACAAAGACTCAGACAAATGTGAGCCCTTTTATGCGGCTCCCATTCGAATTTCCCACCTTGTTCTCCAGTGGCTAGGGGCACCTCCTGAACTGCCCAACTCATGCTCCCGGCAAACAGTTGGAGGGGCATACGAGCCTCTGACCCCCTATCTGATCAGAAGCCTGGCCCTGCTGGATCCCAGCTCTGATTAGAACCACTCACCCCTGACTTTCATTCTGCTACCACTCAAAGATGGGAGTACTTTAATCCTGTGCAAACAAACTCCTCCCATTTTTCCAAAAAGCCCCCACAAGAGCTTTAGAAAAAATAGACATAGGGATGGGGAAGAAGAAAAGAGATGGCGGGGAGGGCTTAGGAAGGTGGCCAACAAAACTCTGAGGGCCTTGGCCAGGTTAACCCTAATCAGGCCTGATTCAGATTGGTTCTGACAGCATCAGCAAGGCTTATCTGTGAATTATGCCTTCCTCATGCTCTAAGTGGCTTATTTCGCTAAAGCCCTTTTCAACAGCCTTGTGGGAAAGGCAGAAAAATGGGGTTCTTTCATGGGCTCCAGTTCTAGGAGCACTACGCAGAAGGAATGAGCTCATTGGCTTCACCAATTCACTCACTGTGTATCTTTCTAAAAACCTTTTGTCCCACTCTGTCAACCCAGTAACGGCCTAGTCCAGACGGATGGAAACAAAGGTTCCTGTTTTCTTCATCTCCATCTCATAACCATTTAAAATTCATGTTACTGTATAGCTTGAATGATGTTCACTGTGTGAAAAGTAAATTATTTAAGAAATACGGTCTAGAGATCCATATGAGTGCAAAAATTGTACTTACATGATAAAATACTACAGAGCTTCCAAGCCCCCCTTACCCTACTCCCAGGCTGAGCAAATTATAAGCATGCTAAAAAAAAAAACAGGCACATACATATTAAAATATACACAGACCTGCAACATATTAAATTATGGACAACAGTTATGGCAACGGGTTATAGAAAGTTGGTGCATGAGGACTGAGAGGCCTCTGCTCAGATCCTCACTCTGTTGTTTACCACATTTTTGACTTTGTGTCAACCACTGGGCCTCAGCATTCCCATGTATAAAAGAGAAGCTCTGAACGAGATGGACTCTAAGGTGCCTTCCAGTGCTAGATTTCTGATCCTCGAGGTCAGAGACTGCTTCATTTTCTAGTCTTTGTATGCCCAGGGCCTGGCACAGGGCTCGGCACAGAGTAGGTGCTTTTTTGGGTTCAGTCATTTCAATCATATCCAACTCTTCCTGACCCCATTTAGGGTTTTCTTGGCAAAGGTGCTAAAGCGGTTTGCCATTTTACAGATGAGGAAGCTGAGGTAAGCAGGGTTAAGTGACTTGCTCAGTGTCACATAGCTCACAAACATCTGAGGCCCGCTTTGAACTCAATATATCCTAGTAAATGTAAGGAAAACAATTCTCAGCTATCCATATTAAGAAAGAGAAGCAATGGCAGATGACGTATGATAGTTGATTTAATTATCCTTTGCTCTTGGCTCTAGACTATAACCCACACACTCTTTGTTCCAGCTGCATTGGCCTGCTAGCTCTTCTCTATACAGGAGTTTCCATCTGCAGCCCTGGTGCCCCTTTCTGGGTGCTCCCCAATGCTACCAATACCCTCTCTCCTCACCTTCCACTCTTGGAATCCTCAGGTCCCTGTTAGATCCTGTTCAGAAACTGTCTCCCAGTCAAGGCTTTTCTTGATTCTCCTGGTTATTGACACTTTCTCCTTCCTGAAATTGTATTATTCTGTAGATACAATGCATTCACTTATCCGTTTACATGACATGTCTTCCTCCAGTAGAATGTAAGCATCATGGGGCCAGCAATTTTTCTTTCTGAACTTTTGTCCCTAACCTAGCACAGTGCCTTGTACATAAGATGTGCCTGATAAATACTTGTTGAATTGCTTTGAAATGTTTGTAGTTAGTTTTTCCATATTTTTTAATACTTTTTAGTGGCCGCTTGACCTCGATGAGTGTGTTCTTTTGGCTAGCACAAAGATTAGTTAATAATCATAGCCTGTATAGTGACTATACAATAAAGGGGGCTAGGAGTATTCTGGGAAAATGGCAGTGAGGTGGTGTTATGGTCTGGGATTTTTTTTTAATGACTCTAGATGACCCAGTTGACAATGTCTATAATAAAAATCTTCATTTCAAAGCTGAAAGGGACCTTACAGGTCTAGTCCTAACTCCTCTTTTATTACAGAGAGAAACTAAAATTCAAAGAGATAATTTCTTCAAGATCCCATAGATCAGAGGTAATTGGGGTCTGTGAATTCGATTTTTTAAAAAAAAAAGTTGACAACTGTGTTCAAAAAACAATTAGCTGCTTTTGTATTTTATTTCATACATTTAAATTCATTATAAGAAAGAGTTCCTTGGTTTCACCAGACTGCCAGAGAGGTTCATGACACACAAAAAAGCTAAAAACCTGGTGATTTTTGGCAGAGTTGAGAACAGAATTCAAATCGATGTGGTCCTGAAGAGCACTAGCATCTGAGGACCTGGGCTTGAATCCTGCCTCTGGTGCTTACAGCTGGTGTGAAGCCTCAGCTTCCTCATCTGTAAAAGGAAGGGGGTGGACTAAATGATCTATGGTGCTGACTCTCAATCTGTGGTGAATTCCATTACACTGGTATATTTTTATATTGGCAGAATTGGACAAGTGGGCCAGTGTAAAACTCAATGTATTACTTACAGAATGGGTTACTGTAGGGCTTGGAGCTTAGCTTTGGGTTTGGCAACACATAATAATAAATTTAAAAAAAATCTTGGTTTTTAAAGGTACGTTAGTGTTTCCAAAGTTCTTTTGGGTATATAATTCTACCTCATCCTCAGCAATGTCCCACAGGAGAGGTACAAATGGCCTGCTTGGACTGGATTCCCTAGGAGACTTTGTGTTTTGGGAATTTGCCTACAGACAAATATATCCACTCAATAAAGGAGAGCCATCCTTCTGAGGATCCCACTGAGGGTCATCTTACAAGACTGAAGGAATGTACAATAGTGGCTGTTTTCCAGCATGGAAAAGGGGATCCAGCACCCATCAGATAAGTATAGAAAGCAACCCATGTGACTATAGCCATTAGTGGATACCTGTGAGAGTATGGGGTGTCTCCCACTATTCAACCAAAGGTACATGATACTTCAGAAAGAAGAGAAACAGGCCCAGCAGGTATTTAGGTAGAGAAACCTTAAATATGCATTGATGATAATCTCAAGTACAAAGACAGTTTGAGAACGCTGTCAAGACTTTAGAAATTCTGCTTTCTTCTACTGTGTGCCCAATGGACTTCCTAACCAGATCTAGTTAAATTTAACTTGGTTCAGCAAACATTTGCTGAGCCTTTCCTATAAACGTGCAGAGCCTTGTACAAGGAAAAGGACGATGAAAAACTGCCTAATCCTTACCCTTACAAGGAACTTACATGGGAATAGAGGAAGTAAGACACAGGCACAAATAAATATGCTAGGAGACAGTGCAAAAAAGAGATCACAAATTTGAGATGGTTCATGTAACCTAGGCAGCTAGGTGGCACAGTGGATAGAGCACCAGAGCCCAGAGTCAGGAAAACCTAAGTTCAATACTTATTAGCTTTGTGACCCTGGGCAAGTCATTTAACCCTGTTTACCTCAGTTTCCCCATCTGTAAAATAAGCTAAGGAAGGAAACAGCAAACTACTCCAGTATCTTGGTCAAGAAAACTCCAAATGGGGTCATGAAGAGTTGGATGAGACCGAAAAATGATTGAACAACATGGAACTTATAGGCCATGACTGCAGCTCTGGGCTCACAGAAACCAGGTTCAACTTTGAAGACTTCTCAACAAAAACTCAGTAATAACTCAATTCCATACCTGGATTTTGGCTTGAATTGGGCTTGTTTTTAGCCCTTCATTAATGTCAGGCTAACAAGCATTTAATCACAGGGCAAGTTTACTGAATGGTGTGGAAAGAACATAAAAACAAGACATACTTGAGCTTAGTTAGCAAAAGAAGTTGTAGACCACTACCCAGGCACTGTGGTTTCCCTTTTCTTCTCTTCCTGGAGGTATAGCTACAGTTCCTCCAAAACTCACAACACAAGTAGGTGAAATCTCATTTGTATGATTTGGTCTGAAGCAGCCCACTTTTTCCCCTGCCTTGAATTCTAGAAATCCCTTCGTCTTTTTCCCATCTCATGTTTTCCTTGATCCCATGGAATATGAGAAAAACTATTTGACCTCTTTGGGAGCTGCTCACTACGGGGAGGGAAGTGGGAGAGATTAGTCTAGTCAGTCAACAAGCATTAATTGAGTACTCGAGGTATGCCAGGCACTGGGGTTAAGCACAATGCATACAAAGAAAGACCAAAAACCAAACCAAAACAAAACAAAATCCAATAGTTCCTATGCTCAAGGAGCTTGCATTCTAGAGAAGGCTTTAAGGAAGAGAGAGCAGCTGAGCTGAACTCTGGAAGAATGAAATTATTTCACAAGAGAGAGATGAGAAAGGAATATACTTCAGACATGGGGAATGGCTAATACTTTTCTAAGGACATAGAAGGATACAGATAGGACCAGCGGACAGAAAGCATGTAGTGGAGTAGAAAGAAATGAAGCTGGAGAGGTGGGTTGGAGTCAAGACTGCAAGTAGACTTAAATGCCAGCCTTGAAAGACTGTATTTTAGCATAAAGGGAATATGGTAGCCATTGAAAGTTTATGAGAAAGAAAGTGACACAGTTAGCCCTTTGGTGTTAGGAAAATTATTTTGGAAGCTATGAAAGGATGAGCTGAAGGGAAGAGACATCAGCTGTAGGTAAAGGAAGTACAGTTAGGATGATGTTTCCAGTGAGAGGTAATGAATTAATTAGGAGGATGACAGCAGGAGTGGAGTGGAGATGCCAGAAATATTGCCAAGGCTGAACTGACAAGATTAAGCAGCTGCCTGGAAAGTTGTCATTGAAAGTTTACAAGCAGAGGGTTGAGAGTCAATAAGTAGCTAATAGTAGAAAGGATGCTGGACCCTGAGCCAGAGGACCTGGGAACAAACTCTATCTTGGATGCTTACTTCTGATGTGACTTTGGGCAAGTAATTTCATTTTTCTAGGCCTCATTTTCCTGTCTGTAAAATGGAATGGTTAGGGTAAACGGCTTCCAAGTTTTTGATTACCTCTGTCTATGGTCTCATGATTCTATACTGTAAAGAATTTTCTTCTTCAGTCACAGGTCGGATGAGCTAACCGTTGAGGTCCCTGATTTCAACTGAAAGTGTATTAGTATATTCAGGGGGTCCTCAACATCTTAACTTTTGGGATACTGTTTATGGGTTAGGATTTTGGGGGTGGGGGGCTGGATCTGTGATTTCACCAGTATAGAGAGCTCCCTGTTAAGGAAATTCCCTCTATCAATGCATATCAGCAACTGTCATAAAACATTTGTAGGGCAACACTCAGTAACTAAGTGCCAGAGATGAGACTTGAACCAAAGTCTGTGCTGACTCTCAAGATCAGCTTGGTATCCATCATGAAATTTATATTCTCTCTCTTACCACTTTTCTGTTTTCCTCATCCTTTCCCCTGAATCACTCACCATTGTATCTCATACACACGAATGCTTCTGTATGACATACATGGCTACGGTGTGAATTTGTTTCTTTTCCATGATTCATCAAAGCTCTTGATATTTGCCTTTCCAAGAGATAAGAATTACCTTGAAATGAGCATTGCCTTCTAGACCCTTCCCATTCTCCCTTAGGTAAAAGAGACAATAATAAGTTACCCTCAAGCTATAAAGAAAAAGGTCACACAAAGTATTCATGTAATCAGGAAAGAAATTACAAAGGAAGGATGGAAAGAAGGCAGGAGGGAGGGGAAAAAGTGAGGAAGAAAAAGGGAAAGAAGGAAGGAGGGAACGAAGAAAGGGAAGGAAGGAAGGAAGAAGGGAAGGAGGGAAAGAAGAAAGGAAGGAAGAAAGCATATATGTTTGACTTACAGAGGAAGCAACTGAGGCCCAGAGAGGTTTAAGTGATTTATTCAAGGTCACACAAGCAGAGACAAGAAATGAACTCAGGTCCTCTATTCTCCAAAATACTTTAAATGGTTTAAAATTGTATTTGTGGAAAAGCTAACTGTTTTTAACATTGGTGACAAGATCTGAATTCAAGTCCAGCCTTAGACACTTAGTAGCTGTATAGCCTTGGACAAGTCACTTAACCCTTGCCTCAGTTTCCTCATTAGCAAAATGGACACAATAACAGCACCCACCTCCTCCTATTGTTGTGAGAATCAAGTGAGATAATAATTGTAAAGTGCCTGGCACACAGGAAATGCTATATGGATTTTAACTATAATTATTATTAATTATATATATATACACGCATGAACTTATGCACACAAAAACATATTCTGTGTGTGTGTGTGTGTGTGTGCCTGGCAATAAGGTTGTGTATAACACCTTTCCTTTGTTCATCTAAGGCAAAGATGCAGATATTTAGAAGTAACAAGAACCATAAACTGACAGTCCTCACCCTATCTCTCAACATGGAACAAGCTGGGCAGGATTCTCTACGGCTGCTTTTGAATTTACATATATGATTTATATTCTTTGTATTGTATTTTTTGCAGACACAAGGAACAGATGTCAAGTTCCCATGGCTGGGATAATGAAAGCTAAATACACAAAACTGTGCACAAATTTGTTGCCAACTGAAGAAACATGTTCTTTTTCCCTTTGGGTTTTGGGTTTTTTGTGTGTCCTTCCTTCCTCTC